>JAGFNQ010004146.1:64295-96696 GCA_024364735.1 Boesenbergia rotunda | reverse complement strand
TGAGTTGAGTTGGACTGGACCGAACCCAGGTTGGACCAAACCACCTTCTGAACCCTGGGCTGAATCTTGGTTGAACCGGATTGCTGGACTGAACTCGAGTTGATTGAATCGAACCGCTGGGCTTGATTGAACCTGAACTGCTTGGTCTGTTTGGGTCAAGCACAAACTGAGCTGAACCAGAGGGCTGACTGAACCACAGAATTGGGCTGAATGGATCAAATGCTGGGTTGAACCACGCGCAGAAGCTGGCTTGACTGAAGCTGAATCACGCGCAGAAGCTGGCTTGACTGAAGCTGAATCACGCGCAGCCGAGCCAGAGAAACAAAAAGGGGAAGACGCAGAGAGGCTAGGGCATCGATCGGCTTCCACCTTCCCACGCAGGCGACGCGACTCACCTTCCTCTTGATCCACCATCATCTCCTCCGCCCGGCGGATCTCCACCTCGCCATCTCGCCGTCGGCCGGAGCTCCATCTCTTCTCTTTCGGGGTTCGGAGAGAAGAGAGGAAGAGTTCTCTTTCGGGGTTCGGAGAGAATTTTCCTCCATTTTCATCACCGGCGACCACAACTAGGCTTTTGGGGTTCCGAGCTCTAGCCAAACATAGCCGAACGCAGCGTCGCAACCATCCATCTCCACCGCACGCCATCGATCAAATTCCTTTACAGCCTTTGTTTTCTTTATCAAGTTTTTCTTCAGCGTTTTCTTTCCTTGCAATTCATTTTCAGCAGTTTGTTTTTTTTCCTTCCACAGCTCGTCAGATTCAGTAGTTTTAGATCCCATTTCCAGCGATTACTTCTCAGCAGCCTAGTTTCATTTACAGCAATTGCATAACAGCAGTTCTTCCATCTTTCCAATTCCAGCTGCAGTTGTGTCCTTCATCCGATCAACAATTCATTTACAGCAACTTCGTCTCAGTTCCTCACAGCAAATCCAGCTTCTTCACAGCAGCTGTCCAGCTTCATTAGATCCAGTAGATTTCACAGTTTGTTTTACAGCAATTTAATTCCAAGTAGAGCTTAAGCATTCAATTCTCGGCTGCAGCAGTTCATCAATTGGATTAATTGGTGGTTTAATAGTGTTTTTCCTTGAGTTGTTTTGTGTTAATTGAGGAGTGTGTTTCTGAATTGATGAATTTTGTATTGGTTAGATTCTTCTCATTTCAAATTGCATTTACATGAAGCAATTTTTAACACGCCTACCTTGTGTTCGGTCAATTGCCTCTTAGATCAATTAGTTTTAATTGTTATGTTTCCTAGTAATTTAACTCTTGTTTTGTGCTGTCTTCTTTCCTATTGCTTTAGGTTATTTGTTTTCATTTTAATACAATTAAGTTAGGTTAGATTCAACTTCATCAATGTTGTAGTTTGCTCTGTGTTTAGTTTCATTAATGTTTTAGTTCAAGTTGTGCTTTCTTTACTGCAATTATAGTCAGGTTAATTTAGATTTCATTCCCTGCCTTGTCTTTTCTTAATTAGAATTAGGTTTCATATTTGCTCTGTTATCCATTTCGTAGTCATAGCTCTCAAACCCAAAACCCAGTTTGATATTAAAAACCCAAAAGCAATAAGATTCATTCCTGAGATTTATCTTGCACCAACTACATTCGTTGGGAGACGACTCGAGTTACTCTATGCTACATTAGTTTAGAGGAATTCGATACTTAAATTGTATTTGAAACCGTAACACGACAAAAACGGTTATCAATCTTCAGCCCTCCTGCCTCTTCCTTTAGTTTAAGTGTCCCTTACCCTTATCTGCAGCATAAGACAACACATAAACTAGTAAGCACAAATGCTTAGTAAGGATCCTGTCCTACTCGCAAAATCCATACGGAAGAATACAACATGTACACATAATGAATCATAAGCATGAGTTTATCATAGCAAACTAAACATCAATGTTTCTAAGCAAGCAGTATAAAGTATCTTAAGCATACCCTTCACATATAATAAATGTTTTCAAAACAATTCCATAAAGGTATTACTTAAAAATACTTTAACATCATATAGGGGCCCAGTTGTGTATCTCATCAAGCGCGTTCCCTAATGAATTGGGGTAGCGAGCCACCAACCCATTAGAGCAGGATCCTTCCGTCCTACCGGAGCCATGACCTTCAGTTAACATGTACCCCGGATTTGTTTAACGACCCCCTTCCGAGTCGGGTACACAACTTTTAAAGTAAAATACTTATCATGCTTTTACATATATGCTAAGGAGTACTCCAAATCCACTCTCAAGGGACACACCACTCTTCAAGGGTGCTCATGATCCCATAGGGACACACCACACAACATAAGGGGTGCTCTTGATCCCATACTTAGTGGAGTATCCTTTCAAGCATATTAACATACACATCACATGCAATTCATAAGGGTGCCCCATGGGCTATAAGACATGCTCATGCATACATCATATTTTAACCACTTAAACATACTTTATATATGACAAGATTGGTCACATAAATCATATTCATATCATAGGAAGTGGTAGCATGCTTCTTGGTTTAATTGAATCCTTCCCAACCCTAAAACTAGGGTTGGCCGAATGATGTAGGGTAGGGGTAGCTTAGGTTTTTTTGACATCAAACATCCCATACAAGCATCACATATATATATACATCATGTATCATACTAAGCATAGCATACATCATGGGGTAATCAACCTTCACAAACCTAATATTTCATGTTGGCCGAATGGTATAAGGTAGGGGGAATTAGGTTTTCAAATCAAGCATTCAATTTAAACATCACATATATATACATATCATCTTACTAACATAAGCATATCTCATAGGGTAGTTTAACCTTCACGAACCCTAACATTAGGGTGTTGGCCGAATGGTGTAGGGTAGGGGAATTAGGGTTTTTGCAACCAAACATTTATACAAACATTTATACAAACACCTTGTATACACTATCATGCAATACAACATTTATACAAACATTTATCCAAACACCATGTATACACTATCATGCAATACCCTAAGCATGGATACATCATAGGATAATCATGCAACCCTAAACCCTAATTCTTCATGCCTTGGCCGAAAGTGTAGGGTATTGAAAAATTGGGTTTTTGTAACCAAACATTTATACAAACACCTTGTCTACACTATCATACAATACACTAAGCATGGATACATCATAGGATAATCATGCAACCTTAAACCCTACTTTTCATGTCTTGGCCGAAACCTTGTAGGGTATTCAACCCTAGTTTTTATCATCACAACATGAAGAGAAAACAACATATATATATATCCTAAGTCCCAAGGGGTCTCCTCATGTATCAAGGAGTATCCAAGGTCTCCCCCTTGGGGGTGGCCGAAACTTGCACAAGGGGAATCCCCCATTTTCGAAACAAGGAAGAAGAAGGAATCATATACCAACAATTACACTGCAGGCGAGGGGATACTTACATCCTTTCGCTTGAAATTCACCTTCTCTAAATCCTTAGGATACCCTTGGTTGAAGGAGGGGTGAGAGTTCCCCTTGTTAGGACTTCTCTAGAACCCTTGGCCCTAGTAGAGGGCAAGATCCTTGGATGGGGTCTTCTTCCTTCCAATTCCCTAGGGTTAGAACCCTAGGGTGTATTTTCAAAAATGAAAAGGAGAGGGGCTTCTAGGTTTTCAGCAGGGAGAGTGGGGAAGAAGAAGAATGAAACTTCTTTCCCCCTCTCTTATTTATACTATTCTCATGAAGGGACATGTCTCTTCACTTCCCTAGCTTTAACTAGCACATTTCTTATTCTCTTAACATGAAACACTCTTGGTGCATTGGCTAAGATATGGTTAGTGTAACTAGGAGGTTCAAGGTTCGATCCTTGCTTCCTCCTTTCTACACTTTCCTTTTATCACATTTTGTACTAATTCACATCAAAGCCCATTAAGCCAAGCCCATCATGACATTTCATAATTATGTTTCATGAATTCATAACATTACATATGGGAAAAATTGGGGTGTTACACTAGCTGCCTTCTTAGTGAACTAAACAGACTCAGGTAGTGAATTAGTGAAAATATTAGTTAGGTTAGATTTTGAATTTATGTGTTTAAGTACAATTTCGCCCTTAGCTATATGATCCCTAATAAAGTGGTATTTAACTTCAATATGCTTGGTTCTGGAAAGATGAATGAGATTTTTTTGTCAGATTAATTGAAATAATATTATCAGTATAGACTTTAGTGTTAGTGTATGTTAATAGAAGGTCCTTAAGGGTGTGCATCCTCCATAATAATTAAGCTACACATTCTCCTAGGGCTATATATTCTGCTTCAGCTATGGATAATGCAACACAGTGTTGCTTTCTACTGCACCAACAAACTAAGCTGTGACCTAACATCTGACAACTTTCACTAATACTTTTTCTATCTAGTTTACACCCTACATAATCTGAGTCAGAGTAGCTTAGTAGGCCAAAATTAGAAGTCCTAGGATACCAAATTCCTATATTTAGGGTGCCTTTGATGTATCTGAGGATTCACTTTACAACACTTAAATGAGATTTCATAACACAGGTTTGGTACCTAACATAAATAACTACTACAAATAAAATGTCTGGTTTGCTAGCAGTTAGGTAAAGTAAACTACCTATAGCACTTCTGAATTGTTTCAAGTCCACTGGTTTTCCTTCTGGGTAAATATCAATTTTAATATTTGTTGCCATCGGGGTATTTATGACTTTAGAGTTTTTCATTCCAAATTTTTTAATTAATTCTTTTTCATATTTAAATTGACGAACATAATTTTCATCTTTAGTTTGTTTAATTTGAAGTCCTAATAAAAAGGTTAGTTCACCTACAAGGCTCATTTCAAATTCACTTCCCATTACTTTTATGAATTCTTTTAAGAAATTTGTGTTGGTTGAGCCAAAAATTTTATCGTCTACATAGATTTGGACAATGAAAATGTCATTTTCTAAGGATTTAACAAAATGGGTTGGATCAATTTGGCCTTGGTTAAACCCCTTAGAAACTAAGTAGTTGGATAGTGTTTTATATCAGGCTCTAAGTGCTTGTTTAAGTCCATATAGGGCATTTTTAAGTCTAAAAATATAATTAGGATGTTCTAAGTCCTCAAAACCTGGAGGTTGACTTACATAGGCTTCCTCCTTTATAAATCCATTTAGAAGGTAGTGTTAACATCCATTTGATATAATTTGAATCCCTTATGGGCTGCATACACTAAAAGCACCCTAATTGATTCTAGTCTAGCTACAGGTGCATAGGTTTCATCATAGTCCAATCCTTCAATTTTGACTAAATCCTTTAGCCACTAAGCGGGCTTTATTTCTTACTATTTCTCCTTTGTCATCCAGCTTATTCCTAAAAACCCACTTAGTATATATCACAGTCTTACTTTTTGGTTTTGGTACTAAGTCCCAGACTTGGTTTCTCTCAAATTGAAGTAATTCCTCCTGCATAGCTATGATCCAGTCTGAGTCAGGTAATGCTTCTTCTATTGTATTGGGTTCAATCTTAGAGATCAGGGTGACTTGCTTAGGTTTCTATAGAATGACCTTGTTCTAACACCTAAGGTTGGGTCACCAAAGATTTGGTCAGTTGGATGATTTTTTGGTGTCGGAAGCACCAGATCGAACCTAATTTTGATAATGGCAAAGGGTTCAAAGTTAAGTATGTATTGTTATCTAATGGATCTACCAAGTATGCAGGAAAGTCCTAGTTCACCTAGGCACGAAGTCTTTACTTGCAGGGTTGAGCAAGAAGTCCTGGTCGAGGACTGAGCAAGAAGACTTGGCCAAGGGTTGGGCAAGAAGTCCTGGTTATGGACTTGGCAACGAAGTCATGATCCGGAAGATTGGGCAGAAGTCTTAGCCGAGTGAGAGTTGCAAACAGAAGTAGAGGCGGGTCGAGGAACGGACATCTCGAGATCCGGCAGTCTCGGAGTCCGAGAAAAAGTCCAACCGGAGGAACAAGTTAGCAAACGATAACTTCCCCTAAGAGGAGTAGTTGAGGACGCACTCCCTGGACGAGGGAACAGTAGGCGTCGATTCGACCTAGGGTTTCACTTTGAAATCCAAAGTCAGAACCAAGACAGCTCTAGCTGTGATTTATTTCAATTATTTATATTATATATTATTTTTGGACTAACCCTAGTTGCAGAAGTGAAGAGTTCTTTACCACTGCATCCCAGGCGCCTGAGGGGAGTCAGGCGCCCAGGAAGCTAGGTGCCTGATAGGTATCAGGCGCCCTAGATGGCTTTTTCCAGCGACTGAGTTTTGACTGAGTTGGCAGGTTGCCACGTCAGCAACTCAGGCACCCATGAGCCATCAGGCAACCCAAGGAACCCAGACCCCCAAGAACAAAAGATAGGAGTTTGCCAAGTCTACAGATAGGGACGTGCCAAATCCGCGACATGTGTCAAACACCCCATAAGCCTCATGCGCCCGAGAACCCTATATAGATGGGGCTTCACCCCTTGCTTTCCAGTATCAATTCATTCCAACGCAAAGAAGATTTCTTGCAACTCAAGCACACCAACGCTCTTCAGAATTCTTTTGTGCTCAAGTTCGTCCACGCCGCAAACAATCAAGATCATCGACACGCCGTCCCAGATATTCTACAATCCTTTTCGGTGTCATCGGTATTGTTTATTTCATTGTTCAAATTCTGTACTCAACTTAAATATCTATAATACTTTTGCGGCTTATAGAATTGTCCAACGAAAACAGTCAAAGACCGTGGGCCTTGGAGTAGGAGCCATCAAAGACTCTGAACAAAGTAAAAAGAAAATTTGTTAATGTTGTGATTTTTGTTTCTTCCGTTGCGTTCAAATTTTTTTCCAAAAATTTTATGTTATCGCTATTCACCCCCCCCCCTCTATCGAGTACAATGATCACACAAGTGGTATCAGAGCGGGTTGCTCAACCTTGGTGAAACCGCCAACTGAGCTATTTTTTGGAATTGATTATTTCGTTTGTTTTTTTTAAAAATTATATATTTTTATTATTCTTCATTCTTCAAGGTTGGTGCAACACCACTCGAATTGTTTCTAAGTTTTCTGCATACTGCACTACTAATCCAAGACAAAGTCTAGGAACGAGTTTTTTTGTTTTTGTTTATTTTTCAGGAATTCTAAATGACCATCCAAGAAGGCTACAGTACCGCGCGCCCTCCTCTGTTCTTGGTAGGATTTTTCCTACTAGAAGAGTAGAATGGAGGTCCACCTAAAAACTCAGGTGGAAATGTGGATTATCATCCAGTCTGGATTAGAAATCCCCAAAAATGCGAAAGGAGAAATCCAAGAGTACTCTGAGTGGGACGCCTCGCTCAAGAAGAAGATAGAAGCGGACGCAAAAGCCACTCAAACTCTGCAGTGTGGACTGACGAAGGAAGAACTCAACCGCGTCATCCCATTCAACAGTGCTAGGTAACTGTGGAGCAAGTTGATCAAGCTGGACGAGGGGACGTCAGACACCAGAATCAGCAAGAGAGTCCTCCTCCTCAACAAATTATATACAATCAAAATGCAAGATGGTGAAATAGTCACTTAGCTACACGCAAGAATCCAAGAAATCATGAACGGTCTACACACGATAGGTCATAAGGTAGAGAACAGTGATCTAATCAGGTATACCTTAAACTCATTCCCAAGAAATTCTTTATGGGCGTCGATGGTAGATGCTTACAAGGTTTTTAGGAATCTTTCAGATATCAAATTAGATGAATTATTCTTTGAATTAGAACTGCACGAACAAACTAACGCCTCAATGGTCGAGAAAGGGTTAGCTCTTTTTACAGGTAAAGCCTCTACAAAACAAAAGAAGAAGGTGCTGTTGAGGTAATCGACCCTTAAATGATTGGAAGATCATGGTTTTGATGTCTGGGCAAATATGTTTAAGGTTAGAGTGTTATGTTGTATTTGATGTGTGATTGAGTTTGCAGGACTTGGAGAATCACACATGGTGGACATATCTGAGGGACGAGAGCTCCAAGGGCAAGCCGGGAAGTGGACTTCAAGGGCACACGTGAAGGGTGGCATGGAGGCAAGCCAAGAGAAGGCTTGCATGCGCATCCGAGGGACGATAGCTAGAGGAAGAGGACTTCAAGGGGCGAGCCAAGGGAGCAGACCTGAAGGCACACGTGAAGGAGAAGGTCTGGAGTGGCTGGAACTGAGTTGGGAGGCAGGGCAGTCGACTGGCCCAGAGACAGTCGACTGCCAAAACCCACAGAAAGTTTGCGGCCTCGGACCAGTCGACTTGCCTTGGGGCAGTCGACTGGTATACCCCGAAACTAGCCATTGGCTAGCAATTAATGCTAGGCCAGTCGACTGCCCCAGGGGCAGTCGACTGGTGCGGGCTGGACAGATTGCGAATCTGTCATGTTCACCTATAAAAGGAGCACTTTTTGCACGTGTACGGTACGGTTCCGTACAGTGTCGAAGTGCTACTCGTCTGTAGAGTGATTCTTGCTTCCTCTCTCGTATTTCTACATCTGTAAAGAGGAAGATCTTGTTGTAAAGGTTTCTCCACCTCAAGGAGACTTTTCGATAGTGAAAAGTGGTGCTCGCGGCGTGGATCCTTGGACTAGTCACCCATCTGGGTGGATACTAAGTAAACGATAAGTGTTAGCGTTGTTTTTGATTCCTTTGCTTATTATTTCCGCTGCGCTAACAATTCTGTAGAGATCCAAGATCCGAAAAAGTGCATTCACCCCCCCCCCTCTGCACGCATAGACGATCCTTCAGTTGGTATCAGAGCCGGTGCGTTATGGAAGATCTAACAGTCAACCGGAACAATTGTGATGGCGTTTCAAGAGGGATACTCCACTGCACGACCTCCTTTCTTCGACGGGAATGACTTCGCCTACTAGAAAGGTAAGATGCAATACTATTTCATGAATAATATTGAAAATTGGATAAGCATTGCAGATGGCTTCGAGGCACCCGTCGATGAAAGAAGAGACCCAACACCAATGAGATCATGGTCGAAGGAGGTGATGAAGAGGGCGCAATCAAATGCCAAGGCCACTACCACATTGCAATGCGGGCTCTCGAAGGAGCAACTGAACAAGGTGGGGCCGTTCAAGAGCGCCAAGGAACTATGGGACAAGTTGGTGGAGTTGAACGAGAGGTCAAACGAGTCCAGAAGAGCTAAGAAGGACATGCTAGTGGCCCAACTATAATCCCTTTCCATGAAGAGCAACGAGACCGTCAGCTAGCTACATGGAAGGGTAAAGGAAATGATAAATGAGCTCCATATGATTGGAGAGAAGATAGAGAACCGGTACATCGTCAAGTACGTTCTACAAGCATTCCCGAGGACCACCTTGTGGGCATCCATGGTTGATGCTTACAAGGTATCAAGGGACTTATCTTTACTTAAATTAGACGATTTGTTTTGTGAATTTGAACTGCACGAGTAAGCTAACATTTCGGCCAAAGAGAAAGGTATTGCTTTTGTTGCATAAAAGGAGAAGAAGAGGAGGAAGGAGAAGAAGAAGGTGGCCTACTCATCTTCATCCGACTCAGAGGAGTCAAGCGCCTCTATGGATAGTGACCAAGAGGCCTTCATGGTAAGAAAATTTCATAGAGCCTTTAAAAGTTTATCTAACAAGTCCTATGCTAGGAAAGGGTCAAAGGGCGAGGGTAAGGCCAAGGACATAATTTGCTACAACTGCCATCAAAAGGGACATATGAAGAACGAGTGCCCTCAACTGAAGAAAAGGGATGACAAGAAGGAAGAGAAGAAGAAGAGTGACAAGAAGTCAAAGGGAAAGGAGAAGGGTGCCACCAACCTTAAGGCAACTTGGGATGATCCATCATCCTCAGAGGAAGAAGAAGAGCAAGTCTCCCACTTTGCTCTTATGGCACAAGATCACTCAGACTCATCGGATGATGAACGAAGCTCAAGCTGTGAAGATGAGAGCTCCTTCACTTCATCATCAGAGTCAGAAGCTTCGGTAAGTGAGGTATACCACTTACCCTCCTCTACTTTAGTGAAGATAATTTCTAGCACTAGCATGGACTTAGCTAAGGCTAGAAGTAAAATTAAGGATCTTAAGGAAGAAATTGCCATGCTTATAGTAGAATCTACTAAACTCAAAGAATTACATGCTAGTTCTACTTCTTCACATACTTTACATGTTGAAACCGAAAATAGGGAACTAAGGAAACAGGTAGATGACCTCACGAAGGCCCTTAGGAAATTTCAAGTTAGATCTAGTAACCCAGATATGATCATAAATAGTCAAAGGGTGGTGTATAACAAGGCCGGGTTGGGTTATAGGCCTAAGACAAAGGAGGTAGACTTTATTTCACTTACCGGTAGGATTGGTGCATCTAGGAGACTAGGGGCTAGGGGAACCACAAAGAAGGCATGGGTACCTAAGAGATTTCTAAATGATGCTTATGGATCAAAGATATGAGTACCGAAAGAGTATATTTTCTGTGTTATTTAGGTAAAGGTGAAGGAGGCCTCATCTATGTGGATAATAGATAGTGGATGCTCAAGACACATGACCGGGGATGTGAGCAAGTTCACCACTATTAGCTACCTAAGGGAAGAGACGGTCTCCTTTGGGAATAGTGGAAAGTTGAGAATCATTGGTAGGGGCATAATTGAGGTATCTCCCACCATTTTCATACATAAGGTACTTCTAATCAAAGACATGAAATTCAATTTATTAAGTGTAAGTCAATTATGTGATGCCGGTTTTAAAGTTGAATTTCATGCTAGAAAATGCATCATTAGACATAATGAATCAAGTACTATCATATTAGAAGGGTTTAGAGAAGCGAATTTATATTATCTTGATCTTACCTATGCTACTAACAATGTTGCTAAGTGTCTCATGTCCAAAGAAGAAGAAGGATGGTTGTGGCACCGGAGACTTGGACACGTCAACATGAGGAGCATTGCAAGAGTGGCCAAGGAAGAATTGGTGAAGGGGCTACCAATGATCAAGTATGAGAAGACCAAGTTGTGTGATGCATGCCAGGAGGGTAAGCAATCAAAGGCATCATACAAAGGTAAAACCCTAACCACTACCTCTTTGCCTTTAGAACGTTTGCACATAGATTTATTTGATTGTCATAGTACTCCCTCACTTGTAGGGAGTAAATATTGCCTAGTGATAGTAGATGATTTTTCTAGGTTTACATGGGTCTATTTCATGAAACATAAGGATGATACCCTAGAGATCTTTATAGGATTTAGTAAGAAGGTAGAAAACGAAAAACAAATCAAAATAAACTGAATTAGGAGTGACCATAGTGGGAAGTTCCAAAACGCAAGTTTCACTCAATTTTGTGTTAAAAATGGGTACAAGCATGAATTTTCATGCCCAAGGACTCCTCAACAAAATGGGGTAGTTGAGAGGAGAAACCGAGCCCTACAAGAAGCTGCTAGGACTATGCTTAATGCATATTCCCTTCGTAGCTATTTTTGGGCCGAAGCGGTTAACACCGCTTGCTATATCCAAAACCGGGTATTGGTACATAGGTTTTTAGGAAAAACACCCTTTGAACTATGGAACGAAAGGGTACCACAAGTCCATTATTTTAGAGTCTTTGGATGTAAAGTCTACATCTTAAATACCAAAGATGACCTAAGGAAATTTGAGTCAAAAGCCGATGAAGGGATTTTAGTAGGGTACTCGTTATCTAGTAGGGGTTATAGAGTGTACAACAAGAGGACAAAGGTGATTAAGGAGTCCTTGAATGTTAAATTTGATGAAACAACTAGTACCTACCCTAGGAAGGCCTCAATTGATAAAGACATAGAGGAGGACCAACCCCTTGCCCAAAGAATCCAAGACCTACATTTGGAGGGCAATGATCAAGGGGGAGTAAGAAATACACTAGAGGATGAGGAAGAAAGAGTAAATGAACCTACAACCTCTAGACCCTTGAGACATCACCATGATCACCCTATTGACCAAATTATGGGTGACGTCACTCAAGGAGTAAGGACTAGGTCCTACTTTAGGGATCAAACTAGTCAAATAGCTCTAATCTCCCTATTAGAACCCAAGACCATTGATGAAGCATTGGGAGATGTCGATTGGGTCTTAGCCATGCAAGAAGAGCTAAATCAATTTGAGAGAAGTGAAGTTTGGGAGTTAGTTCCTAAGCCCAATGATTGTACTATTGTAACCACTAGATGGGTCTTTAGGAACAAACTAGATGACCAAGGTAAAATCACTAGGAACAAGGCTAGATTGGTAGCTAGGGGTTTTAACCAAGTTGAGGGACTAGATTATGATGAGACTTATGCCCCCGTAGCTAGGTTGGAATCAATTAGAATTCTACTAGCCTATGCCGCTCACATGGGTTTCACACTCCACCAAATGGATGTGAAGTCGACATTTCTTAATGGGATCATTAAGGAAGAGGTCTATGTAGAACAACCCCCGGGTTTGAAGACCCTAACTATCCAAGACAAGTGCTCAAATTAAGAAAAGTCTTATATGGATTGAAACAAGCTCCCCGGGCTTGGTATGAAAGGCTTTCCTCATTTCTAGTGTCTAAGAGGTTTAGGAGAGGATCAAGTGACCCTACATTGTTCCTAAAATCTAAGGACAAGGACATATTTGTTGCCCAAGTCTATGTAGACGATATCATTTTTGGGTCAACAAATAATGACTTCCTACAAGAATTCATCAAGTGTATGGAAGATGAATTTGAGATGAGTTTTGTAGGAGAGTTAACCTTCTTTTTAAGCCTTCAAGTTAAGCAAACAAATGAAGGGACACATGTTTTTCAAACAAAATATGCTAAGGAGATGTTGAAGAAATTTGGTTTACAAAATGCTAAGGTAGCATCTACACCCATAGGAACTAATGTGAAAATGGATAGTGACCTAGAAGGGAAAATGATAGACTCTAAACAATATAGGAGCATGATTGGTAGCCTTCTATACCTAACCGCTAGTAGACCTGACATACTCTTTGCGGTAGGTATGTGTGCAAGGTACCAATCGTGCGCCAAAGAGTCCCATTTGGTTGTAGTCAAGAGGATCTTAAGGTATGTGAAAGGTACCCTCAATGTTAGACTTTGGTATCCTAGAACCCCTAGTGTTGATCTAATTGGATACACCGACTCGGACTATGCGGGATGTAAGCTAGATAGGAAGAGTACAAGTGGAGGGTGTCAATTCCTTGGGTCTTCCTTAGTTAGTTGGAGTAGTAGGAAACAACCATGCGTTGCCCTATCAACAATGGAGGCGGAATATGTGGCAATGGGTGGGTGTGTTTTCCAACTCCTTTGGATCATGCACACCTTAGAGGATTATGAGTTACATTACACCAAGGTCAAAGTCTTATGTGATAATGTAAGTACAATCAACTTAACAAAAAATCCGGTTCACCATTCTAGGACAAAACACATTGAAGTGAAACATCAATTCATTAGAGACCATGTGGCAAGGGGAGACATAGAACTACACTATGTTGAATCAAAGTCGAACCTAGCCGATATATTTACAAAGCCTCTTCCCGAATCGGAGTTTACATCCTTAAGAAGAGGCCTTGGAATGTGTTTTGTGGAAGTATAGGGTGAACTTGGAGATATTAGGGTGCCTTATCCATTAGGGTGATACACTTGGATCACTTGTACTTGTGGCACATTGTTGGACCATTAGAAGTATCAATATATGAAAACTAGACCAACTATGGAGAAGGCAAGTGTTTAATCAATGGATACTTTGCCCAAAGATCATAGTTGGACATTTTAAACCTTTGAAAACCATTTTATGTTTTACATACTTTGCCAAGTTTTTAAAAGTCATATGATTGCAAAATTGATTTCAAAGTTTGATACAAAATGTAGTGGTTTTCAAAGCTTTTGGATTTTTATCAAATATCATGCATGTTTGAAATTTTATATGGTTTAATATTTTTCACTGATAGAGTATAACATTTCAAACATGTATGCAAAATTTTACAATTTTTGGAATTTTCTGGAGTTTTCTGAGAGTTTCTGAAATTCGACAGAAAAGCTAAAAATTCAGACTGATAGCGTATCAGTCGACTGCCCCATGGGCAATCGACTGGCACGCCTGTTTTCAGCCACTGTGAAAAGTTTCAGAAATTCCACATTCTCACTTTTGATGCCCTAGGGTTTGGTTGCTTGAGGCAATTATTTTGATGGTGTCAAAGGGGGAGAATAGGTGGTTTAAGTTAAAATTTTAACTTGGGATGGATGGTTTAAGGTTTTCTTTCTAACTTAAAACTTGAATGTTTAAAAATAGAGAAGACATGGATTAAGGGGGAAGTACCTCTTAGGTTCTGATATGTCTTATATTTTTAACATATTGTTGTTGTTAAGTAGAAACTTAACTTGGATTTAGATTAGAATTGAAAATGGGGAGAAGACATAGATTAAGGGGGAGGTTTCCTCCTAGGGTTATTATGTCTCATGTTTTTTCAATTATTATCTATTGTTATTATTACTGTGGCTGTTATTTATCTCTAACTTAAACATATTGCCACACATCAAAAAGAGGGAGATTGTTGAGGCAATCGGCCCTTAAATGATTGGAAGATCATGATTTTGATGTGTGGGTGAATATGTTTAAGGTTAGAGTGTTATGTTGTATTTGATGTGTGATTGAGTTTGCAGGACTTGGAGAATCACACATGGTGGACATATCCGAGGGAGGAGAGCTCCAAGGGCAAGTCGGGAAGTGGACTTCAAGGGCACACGTGAAGGGTGGCATGGAGGCAAGCCAAGGGAAGGCTTGCGTGCGCATCTGAGGGACGATAGCTAGAGGAAGAGGACTTCAAGGGGCGAGCCAAGAGAGCAAACCTGAAGGCACACGTAAAGGAGAAGGTCCGGAGTGGCTGGAGCTGAGCTGGGAGGCAGGGCAGTCGACTGGCCCAGAGGCAATCGACTGCCAAAACCCACAGAAAGTTTGCGGCCTCGAACCAGTCGACTGGCCTTGGGGCAGTCGACTGGTATACCTCGAAACTAGCCATTGGCTAGCAATTAATGCTAGGCTAGTCGACTGCCCCAGGGGCAGTCGACTGGTGCGGGCTGGACAGATTGCGAATCTGTCCTGTTCACCTATAAAAGGAGCACTTTTTAGCACGTGCACGGTACGGTTCCGTACAGTGTCGAAGTGCTACTCGTCTGTAGAGTGATTCTTGCTTCCTCTCTCGTATTTCTACATCTGTAAAGAGGAAGATCTTGTTGTAAAGGTTTCTCCACCTCAAGGAGACTTTTCGATAGTGAAAAGTGGTGCTCGCGGCGTGGATCCTTGGACTAGTCACCCATCTGGGTGGATACTAAGTAAACGATAAGTGTTAGCGTTGTTTTTGATTCCTTTGCTTATTATTTCCGCTGCGCTAACAATTCTGTAGAGATCCAAGATCCGAAAAAGTGCATTCACCCCCCCTCTGCACACATAGACGATCCTTCAGGTGCAACCTATACCCGAGTCAGACTCCGACTCAGAGTCTGACAATGACGGAATCAACTATCCAGAGCTGGTTCGATTGGCCCGGAGTCAATACAAAATGATCAAGGGACAAATGAAGAAGAAGGTGAACCAAAAGAAGGATGATCCAACTGAACCATCTACCTGCCAAATAGCCAAGACTGAAGTCACCTGTTATAGGTGCAACAAGAAGGGCCACTACAAATCGGAGTGTCCCAGCTTAAAGGACAACAAGAAGAACCCGAGAAAGAAAGCTCTCAAAGCTAGGTGGGACGAATCCTCTTCAGAAGAAGAAGAAGTACGACACACCAATCTCCTCACACTGACTGCTTCAGAGCACCTTAACACTGAATCAGAATCAGAAACGAAAGAGAACGTCAGTACCAGAAGGCTTTCAATTTCGGAAGATGGGCAAATAACGGTAAGTGGCTACCTTGAATCTCAACTTTATGATTTAATATCTTATCTATCTCGTAAGTGGCCAAAGCCAATGTTAGGGTCGAGTCCCTCCGACAGGAAGTCAAAATCCTGAAAGAGGGAGTCAACTCTAGTCCCTTAACTGAACTCGTTCAGGAAGGAACCTCCACTCAAGCCCAAAAACTTGAGGAGGAGAATTCCTCCTTGAAAAATTAAGTTAAGAAACTAAGAGTTTCTTTGGAACGATTTTCTTTGGGTTCCAAGAATCTTGACATGATTCTTAGAAAGCAAAAATCAGTTCTGAACCGATCCGGACTTGGTTATCGAACCAACTCACAATATAGATCATACTACTCTATGGTGAACCCAAGTAGAACCCGAGTCTAGAAGCTGTAGGGATCTATAGGTAAAAACATTTAAAATCACAGAGGAAATAAGATCCCTCAAGCGATCCATGCGAAAGAAAAAATCATACAAAGTGATCTACAATTCCTATCTTATAGGAATACCTTTGTCGCGCGCCTTTCGCTTATCCCGCTAATCCTTTGGTTCGCCGGATCTTTTGCACGTTCAAGTGTCTGTGCCTCTATGTGTATCCACACGAACACGATCTACGCCTCGGAGAAGAATCACCTTAGTTGTGCCAACAACATGGGATGGTTCACAAAGCACAAGAACCTCCACTAGAGAGTTATGGACAAGCAGGAAGAAAGAAGAGGAAGAGAGATGCACCCTCTAGCCTTTGACTAGGAGGGGGTATTTATACTCATCTAATGAATACCAAGGGTCTATGTCCCTTGAGCTTCTCTCATCTTAATGCTAATAAAACCCAATGAATACCAAGCCTCTTGGTATTCCTTGAGACTCTTAATATTCTATTCATCTAATGAATAGAATGTCTCTTAGCCTTTTTCTTAAATAATATTTATTAAACCCTTTAATGAATATTATCCATAATTAAGTGGTTGAGTCTAATCTAGATGAGTCTAACTCAAATTAGACTCAATCCCATAATCTAATTGGATTCACTTGAGTCTAACTCAATTAATCCAATTTGAATCAAATCTTTGTCAAACCAAGATCAATTAATCTCTGAAGCATCGTGCCCTTAGTGTGTGACCCAATAGGTTCTCGTAACGTTGGCAATGTGTCTAAACTACTTTAGACACATAAACAATGAGCGGCATCTAGCAATGCATCATTGCTACCCAAGTAACAAGAAAAGTCGAGATCCGACTAAACCTCCTTGACTATGATAATGTTTGACTTTGTCCTTCTATCCTTGATATCTAGATTGACAAATGAGGTATAGACCGTGTCATCCTCAATCAATCTTGTGTTTCTTGCTCCCCGAGTCGACTCACTCAAACAAATGAGCTTAATATCTCATATTGACTCATTTGAATATGGTCATGCGTTTTAGTAGTCCTACTCGATCAAGGGGCCCACAGATATCACTCCCGTCATATGGGAGGGATACATCCCATCTACATCACTCACATCCCTCTGCATAATTCATTACATACCCAGTGATCGCATTTATAGTCCACCCTGTTACGGGTGATGTTTGACGATACCAAAGTACATAACTCCATATGTAGGGAATCGTAATGACTTCAGGTCTAAGGACTATTCATACCAATAGTCATATAAGAAAGTTTACACGCATATGACAATCTATGAAACTTTCTCATGGCGGGTCATTCAGTACACATTCTCCAATGTATACCCATGTGTCAACTTGATATCACATATCCATAACTTGTGAGCTCAAGTCATCAGTTGACCTACATGATAGTCTCCATGCTTTAATATTATCCTTGAATATTAATACTTGACTAGGAATGGTTTAGAGTAGTGTTCTCTACATCATCTCACTATCGATTCAACCAATCGATATAATGTAGATAAGAACCTACTACCCAAGGGCATTATTATACTTAGTTATTTGACACAAATACAAAGTAAGTATAATAACTAAACATGTCTTTATTAATAATAGAATATGATACAGAATGTCCCTAGTCGATCATCACATAATTGGCTCTAGGGCTCCTACTAACAATCTCCCACTAGCACTAGTGTCAATCACTGTAGTATCTAATACCCAGTGACCTGGTATGACTATCATACTTCTTTTGTGCCAAAGCCTTGGTCAAAGGATCTGCGGTGTTAGAATCAGTGTGTACTCTGCATATCCTCACATCTCCTCTATCGATAATCTCTCCAATGAGATAGAAGCGTCGTAGTATATGTTTGGTCCGCTGATGTGACCGAGATTCCTTAGCCTGTGCAATACCCCCATTGTTGTCACAATACAGGTCTATCGGGTCCACAATGCTAGGAATCACACCAAGATTTGTGAACTTCCGGATCCAAACAACCTCTTTTGCCACCTCAGACGCGTCAATATACTTGGCCTCTATTGTAGAATCTGCGACTGTGTCCTGCTTCGAACTCTTCCAGCTCACAGCGCCACCATTCAGGCAAAACACATACCCTGACTGCGATCTAAAATCATCCCTGTCTGTTTGGAAGCTTGCGTCACTATAACCCTTTGCAGCTAGCTCCTCATCGCCTCCAAATATTAAGAAATATTCTTTCATTCTTCGTAAGTACTTAAGAATATTCTTGACAGCTGTCTAGTGACTTTCACCTGGATCTGACTGGTACCTACTCGACATGCTCAAAGCATACGAGACATCTGGTCGAGTACAAAGCATGGCGTACATGATAGACCCTATAACGGATGCAAAAGGGATCTGATCCATACGGTCTCTCTCCTTCTTAGAAGAGGGACCTTGAGACTTCGAAAGACTCACACCATGTGACATTGGCAGAAATCCCTTCTTGGAATTCTACATGGCAAAACGATTAAGCACCTTGTCAATATATGTACTCTGACTTAAGCCAAGCAATCTCTTAGATCTATCTCTATAGATCTTGATGCCTAGGATATAGGCTGCTTCACCTAAGTCTTTCATTGAGAAACAATTCCCGAGCCACATCATCACAGACTGTAGTGAAGGGATATCATTCTCAATGAGGAGTATGTCATCTACATACAAGATCAGGAAGACAACTGTGCTCCCACTAACCCTCTTGTAGACACAGGGTTCATCTTCATTCTTGATGAAACTAAATGCTTTGATTGCATCATCGAATCGAAGATTCCAGCTTCAAGAAGCTTGCTTTAGCCCATAAATGGACCTTTGCAATTTACATACCTTTCCAGCATGCTCTGGATCTATAAAACCCTCAGGTTGTGTCATGTACACATCCTCGAGTAAATTCCCATTTAGGAATGCGGTTTTGACATCCATCTGCCAAATCTCGTAGTCATGGTAAGCTGCAATAGCAAGCATGATCTGAATAGACTTAAGCATCGCCACTGGTGAAAAGGTTTCATCATAGTCGATACCATGAATTTGTTTGAAACCTTTAGCTACCAATCACCCTTTATATGTATGCATGCATCCATCCATGTCAGTCATTCTTCTAAAGACCCACTTATACCCAATGGGTTTAATTTCCTCAGGTGGATCAACCAAACTCCATACTTGGTTAGTGTACATGGATTGTAAAACACCACTAGTTCTTGTAGAAATAAACTCCTTTTCTAGAAAAACACCATTTCTAGCGGCAAACACTTTGCCTTGTGTGAGATTGTAAAAGTAATATCCCTTCGTTTCCTTGGGATATCCTACAAAATAGCACTTATCAGATTTGGGTCCTAGTTTATCTGAGACTTGACGTCGAACGTAAGCCTCACAACCCCAAATATTCATAAAAGATATCGTGGGACTCTTCCCAGTCCATATCGTATATGGTGTCTTTGTGACGACCTTTGATGGAACTCGGTTAAGTGTGAAAAGAGCCGTCTTTAGAGCGAATCCCCAAAAGGAAGTAGGAAGGTCTGTCCGACTCATCATTGATCGTACCATATCTAATAGAGTACGATTTCTCCGCTCGGACACACCATTCCATTGTGGTGTTCCAGGTGGAGTGAGTTGGGATATGATCCCACACTCTGCTAGATTGTCACGAAACTCTTGGCTAAGGTATTCACCACCTCTATCTGATCGAAGCATCTTAATACTCTTGCAAAGTTGGTTTTGTACTTCACTTTTGAATTCTTTAAACTTTTCAAAGGATTCCGACTTGCGTTTCATGAGATACACATAGCCGTATCTACTGACATCATCAGTGAAAGTGATGAAGTACTGATAGCCTCCTCTAGCTTCGACATTGAAAGGTCCACATACATTAGTATGTATGAGTCCTAACAAGTCTGTCGCTCTTTCACCGTGTCCACTAAATGGAGTCCTGGTCATCTTGCCTAGAAGACAAGATTCACATGTCTCATATGATTCAAAATCAAATGAGTCCAATAATCCATCCTTATGGAGCTGGGATATACAACTCTCATTTAAATGTCCCAAGCGACTATGCTAGAGATACGTTTGGTTCACATCATTAGATTTGAACCGTTTGGTATTTATGTTATAGATTAGGTTTTCTAGGTCTAGAACATAGAGTCCATTCACAAGTGGTGTATTACAATAGAACATGTCATTTAACATTATGGAACTGTTGAGGCAATCTGTGGTCCGGAGTGACCAAGAGTTTTGATGTTTGGACAAAGGGTTTTATGTTAGGTTTACCCTTGTGTTCTTATATGTGTGTGTTGTGTGTGCAGGTTGTACATGTTACACATATGGACTTGACTGGACGGCCTCGGTACGGTGAAGGGTGGCATGGAGACAAGTTAGAAGCTTGTGTGCACCCGAGGGACCTTGGAGAGCAGGGACGATGAGCTGATGGGTGCGGACTTCGAGGCATGCGTGAAGGATGGCATGGAGGCAATCTGGAGGCTTGCGTGCATCTGAGGGACGGGAGCCGAAGATGAAGAGGGCGCGAAGGCAATAGTCGAGGCTGCGGATGAGGAGTCAGTCGAGTCGTGAGGGTATGAGTGCTGTGTGAATGTACTCGGGAAGGGTTTCAGCTAGGGACCAGTCGACTGCCCTGGGGCCAGTCGACTAGTAGGTGGCTGGTGAGTTGGCTGAGAATTCGAACGTTGGGGTGCAACGGTCGAATTTCAGTGGCACCAGTCGACTGCCCTGGGAGCAGTCGACTGGTGGCGTGGGTTTCAGCCCGAGTCCTATTTAAAGAGGACTTCGTGGTGGCTGAGATTCTTAACGAAACTCGCTTGGCTAAAGTGAGTTAGTAGTCTCTTGTGCTCAGATAGCGTCCGAAGTGTTGTGGTGAGGTTTCTCCACCCACATGGAGCGACAGAGTTAGCCGGAGGTTATTCGGGGCGTGATCCACCGACGGATTCTTGGATTAGTCACCCATCCGGTGTGGATACCAAGTAAACCTGGTTTGTTAGCATTGTTTTCTATTGTTAGTTTATTTTTATTTGTATTTCCGCTGCGCAACTAACAATCTTGTAGAGACATAAATGAAAAAGTGCTATTCACCCCCTCTCTAGCATGCCAGTTGATCTATCAGTTGGTATCTGAGCGAGGACCGCTCTTGATCGGACTAACCGCCAAGGGAGCACACGCTAGAGGAAGAAGAAATGATGGAAGACAAATTTGGTGATGATATCTACATTCCACCGCCCTACGACCATGAGGATTTTGGCTATTGGAAAGCAAGGATGGAGACTTGGCTTAGCATGGATTGGGCGTGTAGGATAGCCATTTAAGAGCCATTCGAAGTTCCAAAGGACAAGCACGAAAAGAGGCTTCATCCTAGATATTGGGACAAAGAGCAACAAGAACAATGTCGGGCCAATGAGAAGGTAATTATTATTTTGAAAATTGTTTTGCCTAATAAAATTTTGAGTGATGTAGAGGAATACCAAAACGCATATGAATTATGGGATAAGTTGAAAAGATATCATGAGAACCCTACATCAATTCAAAGAGTTGAAGAGCCCGAAGAAGTGAGGTAAATAGTCCAACTTATAAAAGATCCTGATGAAGTGAGCTCCATGATTCAAGAAGAGGAGAAAATTGAGTTATCTATATCTTCAAGTGAGGGAGAGAGTGAAAGATCTTCAACCTCCTCAAGAGAAGAAGAGGAGGTATCGATTTCGAGAATTGAGGGGGAGGAGAGATCCTCAACCGTACCGGATCATGTGGAGGCATCCACTGTTAGTGATATGAGAGAAGTGTCCTAAAGCAATCGCCTTATGATTGTAATCATTTATTTTAATAAATGAATATTCACTATTTGAGTTTGCATGTTTGAGTATTTGATTGTGATCTTAAACTCATTACTGAATGTCCGCAGTACAATTCACAGCATGAGAGAATTTGTTATGAATTCACAACTAGTGATTATCTCTACATGTGCAATTGTGAAGTATTCAAATTGTCCCTAGTCGATGAATTGATAAATACGAACACTATCAATTCTGTTGAGACTAGCATGGGTTATTCTCTAATCAGCTGATTCTCACTGGCTGGTGACATTGAGATGTCCGGAGATAAACATGAATGCTAGTTAAGGGAACTAGTTCATTGGAGTGACTGGCTGTAAAACTTCATATGGTAGTCTACATATAGATATGTCAGTGAAGTTCTTACTGCAGCTTAAGTGTGATGTTCCTTTGACTTACGGTGTTCAAGTCATCTTGGTCATGGAGACTTATACTTTGACATCTTAAGCAAGCATCTCCAAGGAGGTGTGGGCCCAGGATGATTGGGTATAAGCCGAAGTGCCCGAAGATGTTTGAACAGCCTATAAAGGATTCACCACTCCTTGCGAGGAGATGTATACCCGAGGCCTATCGTCGGATTGTTACTCGAAGCCTCTGGCCAGAGCATGACATGTTCAGAGTATGAATCTCTTGAATACATGAGAGTAATTAGAATCCGTGGGACGAGAAAACGTTACTTGGGCTAGGTGTGACGTAGTCAGCCTAGTGGGGACTGACACACATAGATCATGTCCTGAACCAAGTGGGTATAAGATGGTGAAGGGAATGGGGCACGATTCATTATAGTTGCTGAAGTGTTTCAGAATTGTTTCTGAGGTCAACCGTTGATCTTTCGATTAATTGGGGATCATGATGTACTACTCGGTGCCGCTCATGATCGTTCTATAATTGATTAATTATAGACGGCCAACATAAATCGAAAGCCTATTTAGTCACATGCACTACGAGTAATCCGAGGGAATTAAAACATGTTGAAAATTGGATTTTACAATCAAGAGAGATTAAGTTTTGTTGAGCCAAACGATAAGTCGAATCTGAATTTTTCAGAGACGCATCGGAAGCGGTAAATGCCTAAGTCTTTTGAAGACTTAATAGATGAATTAAATAAGTTTAATTCAATGGGGCTTGGCTTGGATGGGCCGGCCAAAGAGGGCCTCCATCCTCTTTGCTTAGCCGGCCACAACAAAGGGAGAGAACCAAGTGTTTGGTTCAATTTATAAAATAAACCAAGTGTGGTTTGTTTTATAAAATTATGGATGATATAAATTTTTTATATAATAAACCAAGGTTTGGTTTATTTTTCTTGAAAATTAAAATAAACCATGGATTGACTTATTTTATAAAATCAATCATGGATTGATTTACCATGATAAGGAAATTTATTCCATAAGAGAGAAGAGACTTGATTGATTTTTATCATGAATTAGATTGGTATACCTTGGCATGGGAGACCTTAGATTGGTATCCTAGACCGGATCTATCATTGGTGCGGTTTAGGCCACCCAACACCATATGCAAACCCTTAGATCCAACTGTGAATCTCCCTAGGGTTTTCTCTAATTTATCAAGTCTTGCCCTCAAGGCTTGATTTTCCTTTTCTAGACCTTTAACCTTAGAGTCCATAGGTCCACTTTGAACATTCCTAAACCTACCCTCCTTTCTAGACACATTCCTTCCCTTCTTGGGATTAGTGCCTTGATCCTTAGGTACAAAGGTCCTAGATTTACCATGATGCATGCTTTTCTTAGGGTGTCGATCTACCTTGTTACTCCTATTCCTATCATTGTATTTAAAACCAAAATTATGCACAAGCAGACAATTTTCATTAATCTTAGCATGCATGGATGAATGATTAACATGATTTTTAATATGCAAGGAAGAACTTGAAATTGAATTACTTTTTATCATAGAGTTAGGAATTACCTCCATTACCCTTGTAGTCCCTCCGTGTTGTGAACTTTTTCTTTTCCTTCTTTCCTCCTTCTCCCATCTTCTCAAGTTTTCCTTTTTCTTAAGCTCTCCACTCTTTGGGCACTTCGCGTGGTAGTGTCCTAGTTCACCACACGTAAAGCATCGAATCTTCTTTTTCTTTTCTCGGGCTTCTCCATTCCTACAGCTCATGTTAGATTTAAAAGAATTTGAAATGAGTATGGATTTTACCTCCTTTTTACCTTTTGGACACTTGTCCTTGTAGTGCCCTTTTTCATTGCAACCAAAGCATGTGATATGTTCTTTTGATTTGGCTTTGGTGGAGGTTGGAACTTCTTCTTCAACTTTTGATGATGTGGATGCCTCCTCTTGATCCGTTACGGTTGAGGGTCTCTCCTCTCCCTCAATTCTTGAAATCGATACCTCCTCTTCTTCTCTTGAGGAGGTTGATGATCTTTCACTCTCTCCCTCACTTGAAGATGTAGATACTTCCTTTTCTTCTTCTTCTTCTTGACTCATTTGACTTTTCTCCTTGGGCTCTTGAACTTGTGTAGGACTTTCATGATATTCTTTTAATCTGCTCCACAATTCACATGTATTTTGGTATGCCCCTACACAACTCAAAATTTTGTTAGGCACAATATCAATCAATATACCCATTACCTTTTCATTTGCCCTTGCTTGTTCTTGTTGCTTTTGATTCCAATACCTAGGTCTAAGCCTCTTCCCGTGCTTATCCTTTGGAATCTCGAAGGGCTCTTCAAGCGCGATCCGAAGGTTCCACTCCATTCTGAACCATGCCTCCATTCTCACTTTCCAATATTCGAAATTCTCATGGTCGTAGGCCGGTGGAGTGTAGATGTCGTCCCCCAACTTTTCTTCCATTTTCTTTTCCCTCTAGCGTGTGCTCCCTCGGCAGTTAGTCCGATCACGAGCGGTCCTTGCTCTGATACCAATTGATAGATCGAAGGCGATGCTAGAGGGGGGGGTGAATAGCACTTTTTCATCGTTTTCTCTACAAAATTGTTAGCGCAGCAGAAATACAAATAAAATAAGACTAACAATACTAGACAATGCTAACAAATCAATTTACTTGGTATCCAGCCCGGACGGGTGACTAATCCAAGAATCCATTGGTGGATCACTCCCCGGATAACCTCCGGCTAGATCTGTCGCTCCTTGTGGGTGGAGAAACCTCGCCACAATCACGGACAACACTCTGAGCATACAAGACCACAAACTCACTTTACCCAAGCGAGTTTCGTCAAAAATCTCAGCCACCACGAAGTCCTCTTTAAATATGACTCGGGATGAAAACCTCGCCACCAGTCGACTGCCAATTTACCAGTCGACTAGTCTAGCCTTAATTGCTAGCCAACGGCTACCCCAACGGCTAGTGTTCGGAGTTACCAGTCGACTGCCATTTTACCAGTCACTGGTCCAACCCCGAAATCATTCTGTGAGTTTTATCAGTCGACTGCCTCCCAGGCAGTCGACTGCCCCACTCACACACCTAGGGTTTCCCTTCCCGAGTACACTTCTCTCAGCACTCGACCCCTAGGATTCCCTGAGTACAATCACACAATACTCATACCCTCACGACTCGACTAACTACTCATCAGCAATCTCGACTATTGCCTTCACGCCCTCTTCATCTTCTGCTCCCATCCCTCGGTTGCACGCAAGCCTCCATCTTGCCTCCATGCCATCCTTCATGCATGCCTCGAAGTCCGCACCCATCAGCTCATCGTCCCTGCTCTCCAAGGTCCCTCGGGTGCACACAAGCCTCCAGCTTGTCTCCATGCCACCCTTCATCATACCGAAGCCGTCCGGTCAAGTCCATATGTGTAACCTGTACAACCTGCACACTCAACATACACATATAAGAACACAACGGTAAACCTAACTTATACCCTTTTCCCAAACATCAAAACACTTGGTCACTCCGGACCACAGATTGCCTCAATAGGCCTCAGTACGGTGAAGGGTGGCATGGAGACAAGCTGGAGGCTTGTGTGCACCCAAGGGACCTTGGAGAGTAGGGACGATGAGCTGATGGGTGTTGACTTCGAGGCAGGCGTGAAGGATGGCATGGAGGCAAGCTGGAGGCTTACGTGCATCTGAGGGACGGGAGCCGAAGATGAAGAGGTAGTGAAGGCAATAGTCGAGGCTGTGGATGAGGAGTCAGTTGAGTCGTGATGGTACGAGTGCTATGTGATTGTACTCAGGAAATCCTAGGGTTCGAGTGCGGAGTGAAATGTACAAAGGAAGGGTAACCTTAGGTGGGTGAGTAGACCAGTCGACTGGCCTGGGAGCAGTCGACTGATGAAACTCACAGAAGGGTTCTGTCTTGGGACCAGTCGACTGCCCTGGGAGCAGTCAACTGGTAGGTGGCTGGTGAGTTGGCAGAGAATTCGAACGTTGGGGTTGCAACGGTCAAATTTCAGTGGCACCAGTCGACTGCCCTGGGAGCAGTCGACTGGTGGCGAGGGTTTCATCCCGAGTCCTATTTAAAGAGGACTTCGTGGTGGCTGAGTTTCTTGACGAATCTTATCTTGGTTAAAGGCAAGATAGTAGTAGTCTTTGTACTCAGGTCGTGTGTTGTGGCGAGGTTTCTCCACCCACAAGGAGCGACAGAGTTAGCCAGACGTTATCCGAGGAGTGATCCACTGACGGATTCTTGGATTAGTCACCCATCCGGGGTGGATACCAAGTAAATCTTCCATGTTAGCATTGCTCTCTCTCTCTCTCTTTTGTATATTATTGTTTGTATTGCGCTAATTTCTCTGTAGAGAATTCAACGAAAAAGTGCTATTCACCCCCCCTCTAGCAACGTCTTCGATCTATCAATTGGTATCAGAGCGAATGATCGCTCTTGATCGTACTAACCGTCGAGGGAGCACACGCTAGAGAAGAAGAATGATGGAAGACAAACTCGGGGATGATATCTACACTCCACCGTCCTACGACCATGAGGATTTCGGCTATTGAAAAGTAAGGATGGAGACCTGGCTTAGCATGGATTGGGCATGTTGGATAATCATAGAAGAGCCGTTCGAGATTCCAAAGGATAAGCACGGGAAGAGGCTTAGGCCTAGATATTGGAATCAAGAACAACAAAATCAATCCAAGGCCAATGAGAAGGTAGCTAGTATTTTGATAAATATTTTGCCTACTAACGTGTTAAATTGTGTAGGGGTATATGAAAATGCACACGATCTATGGAAAAAGGTAGAAGCAATCCATAAAAACTCTACACAAGGTCCATTAGTTGAAAAGCCCAAGGAAGTGTCAATTTCATCAAGTGAAGGAGGAAAATTAAGTGACGAATCTTCCACCTCATCAAGAGAAGAAGAGGAGGTGTCTGTTAGTAATATGAGAGAAGTGTCCTAAGGCAATATCCTTATGATTATAATCATTTACTTTAATAAATGAATATTCACTATTTGAGTATACATGTTCGTGTATTTGATTGAGATCTTAAACTCATTTACTGAATGTCCGCAATACAATTCACAGCATGAGAGAATTTGTGATGAATTCACAACTAGTGATTATCTCTACATATGCAATTGTGAAGTATTCAAATTGTCCCTAGACGATGGATTGATAAATATGGACACTATCAATTCTGTTGAGACTAGCATGGGTTATTCTCTAATAAGCTGATTCTCACTGGCTGGTGACATTGGGATGTCCGGAGATAAACATGAATGCTAGTTATGGGAACTAGTTTATTGGAGTGACTAGCTGTAAAACTTCATATGGTAATCTACATATAGATATGTCAATGAAGTTCTTACTGCAGCTTAAGTGCGATGTTCCTTTGACTTGCGGTGTTCAAGTCATCTTGGTCATGAAGACTTATACTTTGACATCTTAAGCGAGCATCTCCAAGGAGGTGTGGACCCAGGATGGTTGGGTATAAGCCGAAGTGCCCGAAGATGTTTGAATTGCCTACAAAAGATTCACCACTCCTTGCGAGGGGATGTATACCCAATGCCTATCGTCGGATTGTTACTCGAAGCCTCTGGCCAGAACATGACATGTTCAGAGTATGAATCTCTTAAATACATGAGAGTAATTAGAATCCGTAGGACGAGAGAACATTACTTGGGCTAGGTGTGACGTAGTCAGCCTAGTGGGGACTGACACACATAGACCATGTCCTGAGCCAAGTGGGTATAACATGGTGAAGGGAATGAGGCACGATTCATTAGAGCTGCTGAAGGGTTTCAGAATTATTTCTAAGGTCAACCGTTGATCGTTCGATTAATTGGGGATCATGATGTACTACTAGGTGCCACTCATGATCATTCTATAATTGGTTAATTATAGACAGCCAACATAAATCGAAAGCCTATTTAGTCACACACATTACGAGTAATCCGAGGGATTTAAAATGAGTTGAAAATTGGATTTTCCGATCAAGAGAGATAAGTCGAATCTAAATTTATCAGAGACGCATCGGAAGCTTAAATTGGCTAAGTCTTTTGAAGGCTTATTGGACGAATTAAATGAGTTTAATTCGTAAGGTGACGGCTTGGATTTGGCGGCCAAAGAGGGTCCCCACCCTCTTTGGTTTGGCCGGCCACAATAAAAAGGGAAACCAAATTGTTTGGTTTAAATTATAAAATAAATCAAGCGTGATTTGTTTTATATAAAGAAATTTATATAAAGAAATTTATAGAAATTTATTCTTTTTATGGAAATTAAAATGAACCATGAATTTGTTTATTTTATTTTATAAAATCAAATATGAATTGATTTTTCCATGATAAGAAAAATTTATATAATAAATTTCTTCTAAAATTTTATTCCATAATAAAAGGGGAGACATGGTTGTTTTTATTATAAATTAAGTTATAATAAATCTTGGCATAACGGAATAATTCATAGAAAAATTTATAAGATAAATTTCTTATGAAAAATTTATTCCATTAAAAGGAGACTTGGCAATAAAGAGGCTACAATATAAAGGTGCAAAGGCAAGGCTTGGAAATCAATTCAAGAGATCAAGGATTCTTGTCAAGCCTCTCTTCCTCTCCTTCTCTCCCTCTCCCTCCTCTAGTAGGCGCCGGCCCTAGAGGGCTCCCCTAGGGTTGCCGTGAGCCACCTCCACCAAGAAGGTGCCGAAGAAGAAGAAGAAACGGGTCGCGACTCCTTCCTTCCTCCCAGAATCTTGATTCCGTTTTTCGTTTGGTTGTTAGTTTTCCATCTCTCTCTCTTGATATTCTAGTCGTGCCTTTGGAGAATCTAGCAGTTCTTGTCGGTACGAAACACGTGGCTTTGCGAAGTCATCCCGAAGAGAACTCGGCGTGGACGCGAATAGAGGCGGAGCTTCCAAGTGTAACGACCCACCTTATAGTACACTAAGCTTTAAGGCGGATCGTTACGTAAATATATATATCTAACTGATTTCTAACTGCGTAACTTAGGAATTTCAACAACGATATGTAAATGCATAACATAAACGTGCCAAGTTGGTATCAACTTCTTTCCGAAACCATTCATTATTCATATCTAAGGGCATTCTTAGCTACTACATGTCATTCTATATGGTGCATATATCTTAAAACAAGCATATCCTATGTATTTAGCATGTAAATCAAAAGTATCAAGTTCTTATCTCTAAAGCTTAAGCATGGGTCTAAATTACCATATTACAATTAGTAACTCATATCATTCAACATTCGCTAAGCAAGTATTAACACAGGTAAGTAAACTACTTTAATATACTGGACACCACAAATAACGAGTCTAAACAGGTTAATACATGGTTCTCATAATATATCGTGAAATAACTGAAAAGCATAAACAAGAAAATTAAAGAAGCATACTAGACACCACGAATACAAGTCTACTTAAGTTCATGCATGGTTCACATAATATATTGCGGAATAACTAAAGAAACATAAAGAGGGTTATTCTATGCTTTGCAAGTTCCGAAGACTTTTATTCCAACTCCACCATCACACACACTTTGCATCAAGCCCGCCGCCTCCGCTACTAGTGCTTTCCTTTACCTGTATCTGCAGTATAAGGAAATGCAAACTAATAAGCATAAAGCTTAGTAAGTACCATCTAGCCTCACAAAACCATGAAAACTCGAATTATGCTTTTGTAAAACATGCTATGCACATACATGCTCATATCCATAAGTAATCATGTTAGGCTCACGCTAAAATACATATCATAGGATGTCATGACATATAACTGAGACATGGCACATACTGAACTAAAACTGAAAAGTAAGCTATAGCATGACATACATATCTGAACTGGAACTGAAACTAACTAACATAAAACTAATTATTAAATTCACCACACGCTAATATGAATTTCTGAAAACTAAATACATATAGTAGGTGAAAGTAATAATCAACTGTTGTGGGCCCAGCAATGTACCAACTGTGCGCTCATCCCTAATAAACCCGAGGTAGCAAATCCCGAATCCATTAGGGTTCTACTAGGTTATCTAAACCTAGTGGCAACTAGGAGCCCATCCCATACTAGGTTATCTAAACCTAGAGGCAACATGGAGCCTATCCCTGGACCGAAGTCCGATACAATGACAACTGAAAATAAAATAGTCTTTTATACTTTTCTTTTCTTTTCTGATTCTTGCTTTTACTAGGTTATCTAAACCTAGGTGCAACTAGGAGCCCATCCCACGGGACCTTGGTCCCAATAATAAACTGAAGCAAGGATTTCTATTCTTTAATGCTTTCTATAGAATTAACTGAACGGAACATTCTAACAACCACCTAACGTGCGTGCTTGTTTATAATTTACGATATCTAATCATAAAGCATAAATACAAGGAAATAAGGCATATGAAATATCAACCGAAACTACTTATACTGCAGGTGAGGGATACTTACTTCCTGCGCTAGGTTTTTCTTATGAATAAACTCTGAAATTCCTGAGGAAACATCGAACTACAATGTTCTTCTTGCTTCTTGGCGTTCTCGCGTCTACGAGGGTCCCCGTAGAGAATAGGGCCTCTTGAGACCGTCCCTTAGCTTCTCCTTTGTCTTGGGCGGCAAGAGAAGAGGAGAAGAGGAAGAAAACGCAAAAGAGGAAGAGGAGAGGAGGAGGGGCGTCGGCGCTGCACCCTTGGCTCACGAAAACCTAAAATCTCCTCCTCTAATTCTTTAATTCGTTATTTATATTAAGTTGTAAAAAAAATCCTAAGTTAAATACATATCTAGAATACTCGATTATTTCCTTCAACGAAACTCCCATTGGCCTGGTGGTTCGTGGAGCCATGCTACGTGTTTGCTCTATTTAGAGGTTGCGGGTTCAAAACCCACCTAAGGCCACCAACTCATCTTTTTTATTTTTGCCACTTCTTTTTATGGAAAAATTCCATAAAAATATCTAAAAATTCCAGAAAAATCCTAGGATATTTCTAAAATTATTTGAGGAAATATTTGGGCTTTACAATCCCCCATACCTTATAAAAAAGTTCATCCTCGAACTTAAAACATCTCTGGATATTTCTGTCTCATGCTGTCCTCTGGTTCCCAGGTTGCCTCTTCTACTCTGTGATTTTGCCATATGACTTTCACTAATGGTACCTCCTTGTTTCGCAATTTCTTAACTGCTCGGTCTATTATCTGGATAGGCCGACTATCATAACTGAGATCTTCGCGAACTTGTACCGTCTGTGGCTCTATCACCTGGGTGGCATCTGGGATATGCTTCTTTAGCATGGAAACATGAAATACATTGTGGATAGCTGACATCTCCTGAGGTAGCTCCAACTCATAAGCTACTTTGCCAACTCTTTTAGTGATGGGGTATGGTCCTACATATCTTGGACTTAGCTTGCCCTTCTTCCCAAAACGCATTACTCCCTTCATGGGAGCCACTCTGAGGAACACTGAATCCCCAACTTCAAACTCTAATGGTCTGCGCCGTGTATCAGCATAGCTCTTCTGGCGGCTTTGAGCTGTTTCTATTCTCTGGCGGATCTGCTGTATGGCTACGGTGGTATCATCTATAAGATCTGTCTGTAGGCCTAACTCTTGCCTCTCACCACCCTCGTACCAGCAGATAGGAGATCTACACCTTTGCCCATATAAAGCCTCATAGGGTGCCATGCCGATAGTGGCCTGATAACTATTGTTGTAAGCGAATTCCGCTAAGCACAAGTATCTACACCAACTGCCCTTGAAATCTAAAGCACAAGCTCTGAGTATATCTTCTAGTACTTGATTAACTCTCTCTGTCTGACCATCTGTCTGAGGATGGAAAGCTGTGCTAAACTTCAGTTTGGTGCCTAGTGCTATCTGTACGCACTCCCAGAAGTGCGAAGTGAACCTACTGTCCCTATCTGAAATGATGGTCCTTGGGACTCCATGTAGTCTGACGATCTCCTTGAGGTATAACTGAGCTAGCTGTTCCATGGAATAGGAGATCTGAT
>JAGFNQ010004146.1:0-64179 GCA_024364735.1 Boesenbergia rotunda | reverse complement strand
TCACCGCAGTACAGTGTCCCATTATCTGATAGGCGAAACTCCCCATTTTCTGATTCTGCTATCCCCTGCTTGATTTTCTGAAGGTTAGAATCTTGATCCTGTGCTGTCTGGATATCTTCAAGCAGGGTTGACACTAATGTCAAAGTGGAGAGCTGCCCAACTATAATTTCCAGTCCGAACTCGGATATTTCCTTCCGAAGAGGCTGTGACATCGTAGACAAAACTAGTAGGGTGACACTAGATTTCCTGCTAAGCGCGTCTGCCACCTTATTAGCTTTACCTGGATGGTAGAGGATGTCAATGTCATAATCCTTGACTAGCTCAAGCCACCTGCGTTGCCTCATGTTCAGATCCTTCTGAGTAAAGAAATACTTCAAACTCTGATGATCTGTGAAAATCCTACACTGAGCTCCGTATAGGTAATGCCTCCAGATCTTGAGAGCGAACACTACTGCAGCTAGCTCAAGGTCATGAGTAGGGTAGTTCTTTTCATAATCCTTGAGTTGTCTAGAGGCATAGGCGATAACCTTGCCATTCTGCATCAGCACTGCTCCAAGTCCTAATTTAGAAGCATCACTATATATGTCAAAGCTATCAGTGGTCTTTGGAAAAGTCAGGATGGGAGCACTAGTCAATCTTCTCTTAAATTCTGTAAAACTGTTCTCGCAATCCTCTGTCCACTGAAACTTTCTGTTCTCTCTGGTAAGAGCTGTCAGTGGGGAGGCTATTCTGGAGAAATTCTCTACGAACTTCCTGTAGTAACCGGCTAGACCTAGAAAACTTCTGATCTCACTGGCATTCTTCGGTCTGATCCAGTTACTTACTGCTTCTATTTTGCTGGGGTCTACCATCACCCCTTCCTTGGAGATGATGTGACCTAGAAAAGACACCTGATCGAGCCAGAATTCACATTTTGAGAATTTTGCATACAGCTGGCTCCGCTGAAGAATCTGCAATACTGTCCTGAGATGTTCAGCATGTTCCTCCTGAGTTCCTGAGTAGATAAGAATGTCATCAATGAAGACGATGACAAACTTATCTAAGTACTCCCTGAATACTCTATTCATGAGGTCCATAAATGTTGCTGGAGCATTTGTGACCCCAAAAGGCATGACTACAAACTCGTAGTGCCCATATCTGGTTCTGAAAGCTGTCTTGGGAATATCACCCTCTCTGACTTTGACCTGGTGATAGCCGGATCTCAAATCTATCTTTGAGAAGACTGTGGATCCCTTTAGCTGATCGAACAAATCATCGATCCTGGGTAGAGGGTACCGGTTCTTGATGGTGACTTGATTCAACGCTCGGTAATCTATACACAGGCGCATGGACCCGTCTTTCTTCTTCACGAACAACACTGGAGCTCCCCATGGTGAATGACTAGGGCGGATAAAGCCCTTGTCGAGCAGCTCCTGTAGTTGCTCCTGAAGTTCTCTTAATTCTGCTGGAGCCATACGGTATGGTGCTTTTGAAATGGGATTGGTACCTGGAATGAGATCTATCTCAAACTCTATCTCCCTGTCGGGCGCTAAGCCTGGTAACTCGTCAGGGAAGACTGCTGGGTAGTCACATACCACTGGGACCTCTTCTAGCTTTTGGTCTTTCTCTTGTTCGGTATTGACTACATGTGCTAGAAATCCGGTACATCCTGAATCCAGCAGTTTCTGTGCTTTTAAAGCCGAGAGAAATTTCTTGGCTTTTCTCTTGGGTTCTCCGATGTATTCAAACTGCACTCCTTCTTCAGGTTGGAATATGACTTTCCTTTTACGACATTCTATGGAGGCAGCGTACTTGATTAGGAAGTCCATTCCACAAATGATCATAATCAGTCATATCTAGCACTATCAGATCACCATAAAGCTCTCTGCCCGCTATACTGATTGGCACTGCACGGAGCTAGTGTGTGGATGCCATAATCTCTCCTGAAGGTAGGGTGGTTAAGAACTGGCCACCGAGTACATCTGGAGGTATAGTTAACTTCTCTGCGAACGCCCTGGGGTTTCTGAGTTCCTGAACTGCCTTGGCCTTTACTTTCTATCATGACTGACTTTCGCTATTGCATGCTGTTCAGGTAGTGCTCGGTGATCAAAGCATTGCTAACTAGTTCTTCTGAGGTTTGCGGCCTATGGACGCCGCTGGCCACATTTAATGCTATTTCTGGCCTTAGCATCTTGAGCATTAGCCTGACTCGCTCTCGTTCAGTGCTGACCAGTTCAGGGCACTGGTGAGCCAGTCTGTGGAATCTCTTCACGGCTTCCTCTACTGATAGGTTACCTTGACGAAATTCAGTGAATTCGTCATAATGCCGGTTGGTAACCCGCATATGAAAGAATTCTTCGAAGAACTCTGCTTCGAAGTTGGCCCACTTCATCTGGTTTATGTCTAGCTTGGCCTTCACCCTTTCCCACCACATTCTAGCATCTCCTGCTAGGCAGAAGGAGGTGCACTTCACTTTCTCATGTTCTGGCCAGTCCAGAAGCTTCATGGTACTCTCCAGGGTTTTGAACCAGGCTTGTGCATCCCATGGTTCACTAGTGCCTGAAAAGGTCTCTGGTTTGAGTTTCTGCCACTGAACCAGATATGCTTCTCTTCTAGCTCCTACTGCTGGGGCTTCTAGTGCTATTGGTGGGATTGGTGCTCAAGGTGGAACCTCTATCACTATTGGGGTTTCCACATTTGGTCCTAGCGTAGCAGTAGGTGTGGTCTGCTGATTAGCCCTTAAAGTAGCTATCTCTTGCTGCTGCTCAACTATCTGCCTCTGGAGCTGAGCCACTATCTCCACGAGATTAGGTGGAGTCACTATGTCAGTTGCCTCCTATTGAGGCTCAGTAGCTGGTGCCCTTCTAGTTGGGCGTCCTCTAGCCATTATCTAAATAACAGAGGACATACAGTTCATATTCTAATTTTCTAAAACATGCCATCAGATATAAATTAAGGTATTAAAGATGCTTCCGTTAAATGTAAACAAGAACTGACTAGAAAATAGATAGCATGAATAACATGTAAATACTATAATTCTGAAAGCAAGAAAATATAGTAATGTGAGAGATACTCTTACTTAGAAGCTGCAGGTCTGATGCTGATGTGTGTGAGGAGGAAAGATAGAACTTGCTCTGATATCACTCTGTAATGACCCGCCTTCTGGTACTAGGCTTTAAGGCGGATCGCTACTAACTAACTGGCTAACTGACTAATTAATGATTTCTAAAAATGCTAAACCAACTGGGGGAATTTTAAAAATTCTTATTTCGCTATTTACTGAACTAACAATTCATAATCATGTGGAAAGTACTAACTAGCCCAAAATAAAGCAAAACTTTTATTTTATTATCTTGGCAGGATTTGATCCCCCAACCTCTAATTTGCATGGCTAAAGCACCAACCAGCTGCTCTATATCACTTCTGTTTTACACAGTACCAGTGGACTGTTATATGCCAGTCGACTGGTCGGGCCACAGAATGATTCTGTGCCCGATACCAGTCGACTGGTGTTTTCCCAGTTGACTGGTAGTTCTGAAAATCCAGCTTTCAGATTTTCAGAATTTATCAAACTTGAACTACAATGTACCAAAATCATATCTAACAAGCAGAATGACATAAATAAAGTTCCACAACTATTCTAGGGCATTTATTACATGTTTTTGGAGGGTTTCTAGCATGTATAGCAACTTAGAAATCACAAAAACAACATGTAGAAGCATAACATGAATGTGCCAAGTTCGTATCAATTTCTTATTGAAACTATTCAGTATTCCTATCTAAAGGCATCCTTAGCTACTACATGTCATTCCATATGGTGCATTAATCTTAGAACAAGCATATCTTAAGTATTTAGCATGTAGATCAAAAGTATCAAGTTCTTACTCCTAAAGCGTAAACATGGGTCTAAATTACCCTATCACAAGTAATGACTCATGACATTCAAGCATTCACAAAACCAATATTAAGTCAGGTAAGTAAACTACTTCAAGCATACTAGGCACCACGAATACAAGTCTAATTAAGTTCATACATGGTTCACATAATATATTGCGGAATAACTAAAGAAGCATAAAAAGGATTATTTCTATGCTTTGCACGTTCCGAAGACTTTTATTCCAACTCCACCATCACACACACTTTGCATCAAGCCCGCCGCCTCCGCTACTAGTGCTTTCCTTTACCTGTATCTGCAGTATAAGGAAATGCAAACTAATAAGCATAAAGCTTAGTAAATACCATCTAGCCTCACAAAACTATAAAATCTCGGATTATGCTTTTCGAAACATGCTATGCAAATACACGCTCATGTTCATCAACAATCATGTTATGCTCATGCTAAAATACATATCATAGAATGTCATGGCATATAACTGAGACATGGCACATACTGAACTAAAACTGAAAAGTAAGCTATAACATGACATACATATCTGAACTGGAACTGAAACTAACTAACATAAAACTAATTATTAAATTCACCACATGCTAATATGAATTTCTGAAAACTAAATACATATAGTAGGTGAAAGTAATAATCAACTGCTGTGGGCCCGGCAATGTACCAACTGTGCGCGCATCCCTAATAAACCCGAGGTAGCAAATCCTGAATCCATTAGGGTTCTACTAGGTTATCTAAACCTAGGGGCAACTAGGAGCCCATCCCATACTAGGTTATCTAAACCTAGAGGCAACTTGGAGCCTATCCCTGGACCGGAGTCCGGTACAATGCCACTGAAAATAAAATAGTCCTTTATACTTTTTTTTCCTTTTCTGATTCTTGCTTTTACTAGGTTATCTAAACCTAGGGGCAACTAGGAGCCCATCCCGTTGGACCTTGGTCCCAATCATAAACTGGAGCAAGAATTTCTATTCTTTAATGCTTTCTATAGCATTAACTGAACTGAACATTTTAACAAACACCTAACGTACATGCTTGTTCATAATTTACGATTTCTAATCGTAGAACATACATATAAGGAGATAAAGAATACAGAAAATCGACCGAAACTACTTATACTGCAGGTGAGGGGTACTTACATCCTGCGCTAGGTTTTCTTACGAATATAATCTGAAATCTCCGAGGGAACGTCGAACTTCGACGTTCTTTTTGCTTCTTGGCGTTCTCCTCGCATCTACGAGGATCCCCGTAGAGACTAGGGCCTCTTGAGACCTTCCCTTTGCTTCCCCTTTGTCTTGGGCGGGAAGAGAAGAGGAGAGAAGGAGGAGGAGACGCAAGAGAGGAAGAGGAGAAGAGGAAGAAAATCGCAAGAGCGAGAGAGGGAGTCGGCGGTGAGAAGATGTGAGGGAAAAGAATGAATATAAAAACCCTAAGTTTCCCTTTTATACTTATGGAAAAATTTAACTAACTTTACCTTATCCATATTTCCCTCTAGTCTATACCAATGAAAACAGATTAGCCCACTTGGTAAGTCTATCTCTTTTCATGGTACAGGTCTTGGGTTCAAACCCATTATAATATTTTTACTGCGCATTCTATTTTTATTCATTTTTGCCTTATTTGTCCAGGGAAAAATGCTATAAAAATATCCATAAATTCATAATTAATTCTAGGATATTTCTAAAATTAGGTTTGAGAATTTTCGGGCATTACAGATAATGTAAGTACAATCAACTTAACTAAAAATCTGGTTCACCACTCTAGGACAAAACACATTGAAGTGAAACATCACTTCATTAGAGACCATGTGGCAAGGGGATGTTAGGATCGATTCCGTACGCTAGAGGGGGGTGAATAGCATTTCTCGAACCCCTTTCTTGTACCTGCGTTGTTAGTTGCACAACGGAAACAATAATAAAGAAAAGAAACAACGCTAACAAAGAGGATTTACTTAGTATCCACCCCGGGCGGGTGACTAATCCAAGAATCCGTCGGTGGATCACTCCCGGGATAACCTCCGGCTAGCTCTCGTCGCTCCTTGTGGGTGGAGAAACCTCACCATAACACCTTGAGAACCTCTGAGCACAAAGACTACTGTTTGGCCCTTAACCAAGACCAAACTCGTCGAGAATCTCAGCCACCGCGAAGTCCTCTTTAAATAGGACTCGGGCTGAAACCCTCGCTACCAGTCGACTGCCCCCAGGGCAGTCGACTGGTGCCACTGAAATTCGACCGTTGCACCCCAACGTTCGAATTCTCAGCCACCTACCAGTCGACTGCCCCAAGGGCAGTCGACTGGTCCCATGGCTGAGACCTTTCTGTGAGTTCCATCAGTCGACTGGTCCCAGGGCTGAGACCTTTCTGTGAGTTCCATCAGTCGACTGCCCCTAGGCCAGTCGACTGGTCTACTCACCCACCTAAGTTTACCTTTCCTGAGTACATTCCACTCCACACTCAAGCCCTAGGATTTCCCGAGTACAGTCACACAGCACTCGTACCCTCATGACTCGACTGACTCCTCCTCCGCAGCCTCGACTGTTGCCTTCGCGCCCTCTTTATCTTCGGCTCCCGTCCCTCGGATGCATGCAAGCCTCCAGCTTGCCTCCAAGCCATCCTTCACGCATGCCTCGAAGTCCGCGCCCATCTGCTCATCATCCTTGCTCTCCAAGGTCCCTCAGATGGGTACGCAAGCCTCCAACTTGTCTCCATGCCACCCTTCACTGTACTGAGGCCATCCAGTCAAGTCCATATGTGTAACCTGTACAACCTGCACACTCAATATACACATATGAGATAACAAGGGTAAACCTAACTTAAACCCTTTTCCCAAACATCAAAACACTTGGTCACTCCGGACCACAGATTGCCTCAACAATCTCCCCCTTTTTGATGTTTGGCAATACGTTTAAGTTAGGGAAACAAGATAGTAGTTAATAGCAAAAACAATACTAAATGAATGCATATGCAATGCAAAACTGGATCCTATCCCAAGGCATCTCACACCTAACCCTCCAAGTTAAGAATTTTCACACCTAACTCTCCAAGTTAGGAATTTCTACACCTAGCCCTCCAAGCTAGGATTTTTACACACCTAACTCTCCAAGTTAGGACTTTCTCACCAAAATGGGCTTTTTAAAGTTCTCCCAAGCTCCCCCTATATTGGGCTTACAAAGGCTTTTTAAGAACCTCTGCAAGGTTCCCCTTACGCCAAGAATGGAGCAAACATGCTCCCCCTTAATCTTAGCTCCCCCTAAACCTAGGGTTTCTTGCAAAGGTAAGTTTGATTTCCCAAATTAAACCTAACACTTCTCCCCCTTTGCCTATCATCAAAAAGAATCCAACAATATCCCAATCATTGGTTCTTTTAATCCCTAATGACCCTAAACAATGTGTACTAGCCCCCCCCCCACATTTGTTTTGCATCATTTGGACACATACCCAGCTGTTGAAACTTATTTCAGTCTTTACCAGTCGACTGCCCCAAATGGCAGTCGACTGATACTCTGAAACACAGAATTTCAATCTTTTCTGATGTAGTTCAGAAATGCGCCAAAAATTCTATAAATCCCCAAAAATTCTCAAATTTTGTGGAGAGGTTTGTGGTACCCATATCTACTTGGGAAAATTACATTTCAAAATGTATCTATCATCATTCCCAAGTTTGACACAAAACCCAAAACTAGCTAAAAAGTTCAATAGAACCTTGACCTAAAGTCCTAGTTTTGGTGTCCTCTTGATGTCTCTTCCCATGCCAACCCACAATGCATCCCTATCATTGATTTACATGACATTTATACATCAAAAACCAACCTTCATGCTATATGACCCCAATGTCATAATTTCATGCATGAAACACAAAAACACCGTGCCAAAACCTAAGAATTGAGACTCAAGTCCGTCTCCAATTCTTTTGGCACACTCCATGGTCCATCTAGACCTCTAGGAGCAACCCTCCCAAGGTCCATTCACCATATATCCCAAAGGCTTCTAGAACTCCCCCTTGAGCTCTGTAACGCCCGCTTTTTTTTCTTTTCCATAAAGTGGCGTTACGTTAACATACATAGGGGCATGTGAACATCATAATGCAGCGGAATAACTTTAAACTTACACATACATGCACCTAACTACCATTCCTAACATAATGGCATGGGAACTTAGCATATTAACTTCATACTTAGCATCATATCATGTCGTACTTAACATCATGTCATAAAGTCACATAAGTCATCATCTAAGCACATACGTAGCAAACATAAAGTTTAGCATAAGACTCGTAATATATTGTTTCCTTGGCCAAGTCACTACCACACACATATTCTTGCCCTCCTGCTGCTTCCTTATTGTCCCCTTGCGTGATCTGCGGTATAAGGAAAATAAGACTATAAGCACATAGGCTTAGTAAGACTCTTTCCTACTCACTAAAACCAATCATCACTTAATCGTAAGCACATGAAACATTAACATAACTTGATGCTCTACATAGGACATATGCATCTAAAATCATTTAGCCTGACATAGTTCTCACATAGTGCATGAACATAAAATACACTTAACATGGCATAACTCATGGCATGAACATAAACATAAATAAACATAACATGGCATGATACATGGCATAAACATAAACATACATAACTTAACATAGTATGATACATGGCATAAACATAAACATACATAAACTTAACATAGCATGATACATGACATAAACATAAACATACATAAACTTAACATAGCATGATACATGACATAAACATAAACATACATAAACTTAACATAGCATGCTTTCTAACATAGCATATGGGCATCTTCTTAACATAACATAATCATAAGACGTTTACTATCATGCATAATTCTTAACATGAAACATAAGCTTAAAACATTACTATCCTGGCATAATGCATAACATGAATGAATGCATGAGTCAAATGCATATACATATGGATGCTTAACCTTTAAAATTATACTTTTAAATACTTAAACATAATCATCACATCATTGGGGTCCCCGGCTTGTACCACATACATACATCATGTGCGCGCATCCCTAAGTAAATACGAGGTAGCTAGTCTTGACCTACTAGGGTAAGGACAGCTACGGTAGTCCCAGAACCGTGGACAGCATAGTCGGTAGTCCAGAACCGGGGCATTCTTAAGGTGCTCATCCCTGTTGGACAGCTTCAGTAGTCCCAGAACCGTGGACAGCATAGTGGGTAGTCCAGAACCGGGGCGTTCTTAAGGTGCCCATCCCTTGGACCGATACTTCGGTCCGGTACAAGCCCATTCATAAAGTAAAATAACTTTACATGCTTCATCATTCATAAGATATTCATAGCATACTTAGACATAGCATAGCTTTGGTATATGAAGTATGACATAAAGCATACTTGACCTTTCATTATTCATACTTAATGCATAGCATCATGATGCCTTAAAGGCATGAGCATTATCTTCATTCATAAAACATGACATGCATCTTTATTCATAAACATGGCATGCTTACATAAAACATCATTCTTGTTCATAGTGCTTGCATTAACTTCATTCATAAACATGGCATGCTTACATAAAATATCATTCTTGTTCATAGTGCTTGCATGATCATGGCATATAAGGTAAGCATTGCATTATATTCATTAAACATGACATGTCTACTTAGACCATCATCCTATTCCATAGAGCTTGCATGATCATGATACATAAGGTAAGCATTGCATTTCATCCATAAGTATAGTATCTATCACAAGCATGCATAGGTAGGACTTCTATAAACCTGTTACATACTATCTAAGTGCATGGCATAGAACATAAGACATTCATGAATAAACCCTATTAAGCATGGCATCTATCATGAACATACAAACATGTAATATAGTACCTAAGGTTAGGGTTATAGGTAACATAATTTCTACCACATGCTTGAACCTATATATATACATCATAATGAGTCATAAACCATAATCCTTCAAACCCTAACTCCACCTAAACCCTATTTACATTGCTTGGCCGAAACTTGCAAGGAAGGGTTCCATCATTCAAATAACATGTAAGGTAGCATAAGGTAAAGAAACAACCATACATTACCTATAAGGCCATAGGAAGCCATTAGAGCTCATGATTAGGGTTAACCCTAACCTTTAGCCCTACTTCTTAGGGTTGGTCGAAACCTTACAAGGCCATGGGTGCATGGAAAAATTCCATAAAATTCCCAATCAAACATTAAACACCAACCATACCATACCATAGGGGCCTTTGTAACCCATACTTGAAGCAAACCTTAACTCCTTGCCCTAGGACCCTTCTTGGCCGAAACCTTTAGGGTTATAAAGCCTTGTGAAAATTCACATAAATCACCCTCAACCTCTCTTGTATCATGAAGATACACAAGATACATACTTGAAGGTTTAGATCCAACCCTAACCATGGATTCATGGTGTTGGCCGAACCCTAAAGGGTACTAGGGTACTCCAAAAATTCTCCAAATCATATTTTAACCTATATTCATCATGGGAAAACATTAGAAAGCATTAGTGAAATTTTAAACATCATCTTAGACCCAAAACCTATGGTGGCCGAATGTCTTAGGGGTCCAAATCATGGTTTTCTCAACATCAAATCCAAACCAAACTTCATATTATGATAAACATCAAAGAGAACTATTATACCACAGGTGAGGGAGTCTTACCTTAGATTATCTTGGTTATAGACCTTAGATTTGGGAGAAGGATGAAGACCTTGTTGCCTTTTTACCACCTCTAGCCTTTGTCACCTTGAACAAAAACCTTGGATCTTGAAGGAGAGGCCTTCTTGTGAGCTTTTCCCAAGGGAAAAACCTTCCTATAGGTTTCGGCTAGAAGGGAAAGAGGAAGAAGAGGAGTGGCTTGGTGGATGAAGAGAAGAGAATGAATCTTAATTGTTAAGTTACTTCTCATTTAAACACCATGAAGAGGGGTAAGTGAAGAGACATGGTGCCTTCTCTCATGTGACTCTTCACTTCCTTTAGCCTTAACAAAAATCCACTTCATTCCCTCATAGCACTCCCTTGCTAGGTGAATTGGTTAGTGCATGCATGGTAGTACAAGAGGTCCAAGGTTCAATCCTTGGTGCATGCACTTTATTTTTATTTTATTTTATTTTTTTATTATTTCGAAATTCCCTTAAAATTCACCCATAATCATGCTAATATTCCTCATTAAAACCCATTTATATTTATATTAACTTTTACCTAAAATCTACTAATAACCATGGTACTAGAAAGCCCATATAAGGCCCATTAGTACTTAGTTTCTCAATTTAAATGAGAAAATCATGGATTTCTAGCCTAAGGTTTGTACTAATATCTCTAGGTCCCTCGGAAAATTATCTAAACATGATCAATATTTTAAAAAAAATATTAAGAAAATTTTCCGGGTCGTTACAAGCTTTTAGCCCTAGCCACCTCCCTAGGTGACTCAACAAACTCTAGACCACACCGGTGTACCTCCGGTGACTCTTGGCCTACTAACTCAATCCTCTTAACCTTAGACACCTTGTCCTTGGTTAAATCATTTCTTTTTTCTTTAAATGACACCCTTTTGCCATTTTTGGATTCCCCTTTCTTGTCATAATCATATGATACCCTAGCATATTTATTTCCCTTGACATGGGAGTTCTTAAACCGGTATCCAACCACGATCTATCATTGGTACGGTTTAAACCACCTAACACCATATCTAAACCCTTAGATCTAATAGTGAATCTCTCTAGGGTTTTCTCTAACCTATCAAGCTTTTCCCTTAAAGCTTGATTTTCCCTTTCTAGGTTCCTAAACCTAGAATCCATATGTCCACATTGGACATTCCTAGACCTACCCTCCTTTCTAGGCACATCCCTCCCCTTCTTGGGATTTTTGCCTTAATCCTTAGGTCTAGAGGACTTGAATTTTTCATGATGAATGTTCTTCCTAGGATTTTTATCTACCTTGTTAATCCTAGTCCTATCATTGTATCTAAATCCAAAATTGTGCACCATTAAACATTTTTCATTAAAACTAGAATGCATGGAAGGATGATTTGTCCTATTTTATCATTCATGGAGGAACTAGAATTTGAGTTGCATTTAATTCTAGAGTCAGGGATTACCTCCCTTACCCTTGTAGTCCCTCCTTGATGTGATCTTTGCTTCTTCTTTTCCTCCATCTCCCATCTTCTCAGATGCTCCATTTTCTTTAATTCTCCTTTTCTAGTGCACTTGGTATGGTAGTACCCTAGCTCTCCACACGTGAAGCATCGGATTTTCTTTTTCTTTTCTTGGGCTCCTCCATTCCTACAACTCATGTTAGATTTAAAAGAACTTGAAATGAGTGTAGATTTTACCTCCTTTTTACCTTTCGGGCACTTGTCCTTGTAGTGCCCCTTTTCATTACACCCAAAGCATGTGATATGGTCATTGGCTTGTGCTTTGGTGGAGGTTGAAGTTTCTTCTTCAACTTTTGATGATGTGGATGCCTCCTCTTGATCTAGTATGATTGAGGGTCTCTCCTCCCCCTCAATTCTCGAAATCGATACCTCCTCTTCTTCTTTGAGGAGGTTGATGATCTTTCACTCTCTCCCTCACTTAAAGATGTAGATGACTCAATTTTCTCCTCTTCTTGAATCATGGAGCTCACTTCATCGGGATCTTCTATTAGTTGGACTCGTGTAGGATTTTCATGGAATGCTACTAGCTTACTCCACAACTCCTTAGCATCCCTATACTCACCAAGCCTATCCAAAATGTCATTAGGTACTAAATTGATTAACATTTTGATTACCTTATTATTGATTTCGGATTCTCAGCCAACTCACCAGCCACCTACCAGTCGACTGTCCCAAGGGCAGTCGACTGGTCCCAGGGCTGAGACCTTTCTGTGAGTTCCATCAGTCGACTGCCCCCAGGCCAGTCGACTGGTCTACTCACCCACCTAAGGTTACCCTTCCTGAGTACATTCCACTCCGCACTCAAGCCCTAGGATTTCCCGAGTACAGTCACACAGCACTCGTACCATCACGACTCGACAGACTCCTCCTCCACAGCCTCGACTGTTGCCTTCGCGCCCTCTTTATCTTCGGCTGCCATCCCTCGGATGCACGCAAGCCTCCAGCTTGCCTCTAAGCCATCCTTCACGCATGCCTCGAAGTCTGCGCCCATCAGCTCATCATCCCTGCTCTCCAAGGTCCCTCAGATGGGCACGCAAGCCTCTAGCTTGTCTCCATGCCACCCTTCACCGTACTGAGGCCGTCCAGTCAAGTCCATATATGTAACCTGTACAACCTGCACACTCAACATACACATATGAGATAACAAGGGTAAACCTAACTTAAACCCTTTGCCCAAACATCAAAACACTTGGTCACTCCGGACCACAGATTGCCTCAACAGGGGAGACATAGAACTACACTATGTTGAATCAAAGATGAACCTAGCCGACATATTTACCAAGCATCTTCCCGAATCGGAGTTTACATCCTTAAGAAGAGGCCTTGGAATGTGTTTTGTAGAAGTGTAGGATGAACTTTGAGATTTTAAACTTGAAAAAGGGTGTTTGATCTATTAGGGTGATACATTTGGCTCAATTGTGCTTGTGGCACATTGTTGAACCATTAAAAGTATCAAAATATGAAAATTAGACCAACTATGGGGAAGGCAAGTGTTTAATCAATGGACACTTTGCCCAAAGATCATAGTTGGACATTTTAAACCTTTGAAAACCATTTTATGCTTTATACAATCTGCCATGCTTTTGAAGGTTTTATAATTGCAAAATTGGATTGTATGTTTGGTACAAAATGTAGTGATTTTCAAAGATTTTGGATTTTTATCAAAAGTCATGCATGTTTGAAATTTAATATGGACTAATATTTTTCCTAGATAGAGTATATCATTTCAAACATGTATGTAAAATTTTACAATTTTTAGAATTTTTTGGTATTTTCAGGGAGTTTCTGAAATTCGACAGAAAAGCTGAAAATTCAGACTGAAAGCGTATCAGTCGACTGCCCCATGGGCAGTCGAATGGCACGCTTTGTTTCAGGTTCTGAATTTTTTTTCAGAAATCAAGTTTTCTCTCATTTGATGCCATAGGGTTGGGTTGCTTGAGGCAATCATTTTGATGATGTCAAAGGGGGAGAATGGGTGGTTTAAGTTAGAATTTTAACTTGGAATGGATGGTTTAAGGTATTCTTTCTCACTTAGACCTTAAATGATTAAAAGATGGGGAGAAGGCATGGATTAAGGGTGAGGTTACCTCTTAGGTTTTAATATGTCTTATATTTGCAATAATGTTTAGTGTTAAGTGGAAACTTAACTTGGATTATGATTAGAATTGAAAATGGGGAGAAGACATGGATTAAGGGGGAGGTTACCTCTTAGGGTTACTATATCTTATGCTTTTTCAAATGCTATCTATTGCTATTGTGGTTGTTATTTATCTCTAAACTTAAACATATTGCCACACATCAAAAAGGGGGAGATTGTTGAGGTAATCGACCCTTAAATGATTGGAAGATCATGGTTTTGATGTGTGTGGGTGAATATGTGTAAGGTTAGAGTGTTATGTTGTGTTCGATGTGTGTGATTGAGTTTGCAGGACTTGGAGAATCACACATTGTGGACATATCCGAGGGACGAGAGCCGAGGGAGGAGAGCTCCAAGGGCAAGCCGGGAAGTGGACTTCAAGGGCACACGTGAAGGGTGGCATGGAGGCAAGCGAAGGGAAGGCTTGCGTGCGCATCCGATGGACGATAGCCAGAGGAAGAGGACTTCAAGAGGCAAGCCAAGGGAGCAGACCTGATGGCATAAGTGAAGGAGAAGGTCCGGAGTTGCTGGAACTAGGCTGAGAGGCAGGGCAGTCGACTGGTCCAGGGCCAGTCGACTGCCAAAACTCACAGAGAGTTTTCGGCCTCAGACCAGTCGACTTCCCTTGGGGCAGTCGACTGGTGTAGGGCTGGACAGACTGCGAGTTTGTCGTGTCCACCTATAAAAGGAGCACCTTTTTGCATGTGAACGGTACAATTTCGTACAGTGTCGAAATGTTGCTCGTCTGAAGAGTGTTTTCTACTTCCTCTCACATTCTACTTCATTCTGTAAAGAGGAAGATCTACTGTAAAGGTTTCTCTACCTGAAGGAGAGTTTTCCATAGTGAAAGTGGTGCTCGCAGTGTGGATCCTTAGATTAGTCACCCATCTGGGTGGATACCAAGTAAAAATTTCATTGTTAGCATTGTTTTATTCATTTGCATATTATTGTTTCCACTGCGCTAATGAAATTGTAGAGATCCAAACGAAAAGTGTTATTCACCCCCCCCTAGCACGCTAAGACGATCCATCATTTCCAACCCAGACTGGATAATTATCCACATATCCACCTGAGTTTTCAGGTGGACTTCCATCCTGCTTTTCCAGTAGGAGAAATCTTCTCCACTGAAAAGCGGGGGTCTGGCGGTGTTGTATCCCTCTTACACGACCATTAGAATTAACTGAAAAAGAATTAAGAAAAAAAAAAGAAAAAAAAACTCGTTCCAAGACTGAGTCTTGGATTAGTAGTGCGGAAAGAAATATTAATAACAAAAAAGATCGAGTGGTGTTGCACCAATCTCGATTAATGGAAAAAAAATTCGAATGAAAAAATAATTTAAAAATTCAAAAATCCGAAAAAAAATCTCAAACTGGTGGTTGCACCAAGTTTGAGCCACCCGCTCTGATACCACTTATGGGATCGTATTGAATCGATAGAGGGGGGGTGAATATCGATCGTAAACTTTTTCAGAAAGCGAAGAGTAATTGTACATCAGAAAATAAAAACCAATGGCTAACATGATTTGTTTTTACTTGGTTCAGAGTCGCGGTCGGCTCCTACTCCAAGGGCCACAGTCCTTGACCGTTTACGATGGGCAATTCTATATTTTCGTAAAAGATTAAAAGTCGAGAGTACAAATATAGGATTGAAAAACAATTACAGTACTTAACAAAATTAGCTTTTATTGATGACCGGAGAGGTTGGAAGTTTCCGGAGCAGCGGGTCGTCGTCAGCGCTTGAATCACGAGTACGGAACTTGCCGGAGCGGAGCGCTTGAGCGTAAGAGTTGAAAGCAATTGATTTAGAAGCCTTGGGGGTGAACCCCCTTTTATAGTAGTCAGTGGGGCGCCTGACACGTGGCCTGTCCTACTAGAACTCCAATCCGCAAACTTAGTCAGCACCTATCCCCTTCCATTGAGGCGCTTGAGCTGACTGGGGCGCCTGTGTTAACACAGACGCCTCCCTTGACTTGGTCCAGAGGCAGCTAGCTTCGAATGGCTGGATTGGCCTTGCACTGGGGCGCCTATGTCAATACAGGCGCCTAGCCTAGTGAGGTGCCTCACTCCATTGAGGTGCCTGAATGCAGAAACTTCATCCCTTCATTCTAGTAACCAGGGTAAGTTCCAAAACACACAAAGCATATACAAATGATATATTAACCATGATTTACAGCCTAAGCTATCTTGGTTCTGACTTTGGGCTTCCCAAATGGAGCCCTAGGTCAAACCGACGCCTAATGTTCCCTCCTACGGGGAACGCTTCCTCATCTACTCCTCTTGGGAGAATTTACCTTTTGCCAACCGTCTCCTCCAGTTGGACTTTTACCCAGCTTCACTCACCCGGTCTTCATGCCCAATCCGCGATCAGGTCTTCGTGCCCAGCTTCACTCACCAGGTCTTCGGTGCCCAGTCCTCGACCAGGTCTTAGTGCCCAGCTTCACTCACCAGGTCTTCGTGCCCAGCTTCACTCACCAGGTCTTCATGCCCAATCTTACATCAGGACTTAGTTGCCCAGCCCGCGGCCAGGACTTAGTGCCCAATTCATAGAACCAGGACTTAGTGCCTAGTGTACCTAGGACTTTTCCTGCACACTTGATCAACATTGTTAGATCACAACAAATCTTAACTTCTGAACCCTTTATCATTATCAAAACAAATGTTTGATTTTGGTGCTTCCAGCACCAACATTTATTTTCTCCAATTATATCTAACTTTTTTATAGAGATAAATTTCTTTATCTCTATTTTATATATTTCATAAATATCTTTATATCTTATTATCTATCTTATTTTTTTTCATATTTATATTTTATTTTAATATCTATTATTTTTATTTCTTATATTTTTAATATATAACCATTAATTAATTAATTATAGTTTATATATTTTTATATTTTATATTTATATCATTATATTTTCTTTATCTCTTTATATATTTCCTTAATATTTATCTATATTTTTATGTTATACATATTTATTTATAATTTAGAAAAAATATTCTGATTTGGTTAGCAAAGGACCTGATATATTAGGATTTCAAGCCCAACGTCGCTTGATATTTTTCCCAATTTAAAATTATATTTTTTAAAAAATATAATCATCATTTATTAATTATTGATATCATAATCTTTTAATTATTACTTAATTTTATCACAAAATATATTTTTTGTTGGGACTCATGATGAGCAATACTGGATTACATTTGCTTAAACTTTAAACAAGTTTAAATGTATCGTACTATTGAAGAACATCTAGAAAACCCCTAAATACACAATGGATAGCATAATTCGAGTACTTGCAACACCATCAAATAATAATAATTTATTATAATTTCTATTCTATTTTTTTATATGTTTAATCAATAAACTCTGTTTATATATTTATTTTATTAGATTTCTATTTTTTTATATATATATTTTATATTTGTTACTTTATTATTTATTTGCATTATTTAGTTTTTATTTTCTTATATTATTTATTTTACTTTACTTTATATTTGTTACTTTATTTTTCTTTATGTTAATTTTCTTAACTTTATATCTTATTATCTATCTTAGTTTTTTCCACATTTATATTTTATTTTAATATCTATTATTTTTATTTCTTATATTTTTAATCTATAACCTCTAATTAGTTATTTAAAATTTATATATTTATATATTTTATATTAATATCATTATATTTTTTTATCTCTATATATTTTCTTAATCTTTACCTATATTTTTATATTATAAATATTTATTTATAATTTAGAAAAAAGATATTCCAATTTTGGTTAGTAGAGAGGGCCTGATATATTGAGATTTCAGGCTTAATGTCGCTTGGTATTTTTTACAATTTAAAATTTTATTTTTAAAATATATAATCATTATTTTTAATTATTAATATGATAATCTTTTAATTATTTCTTAATCTTTTCACAAAATATATTTTTTGTTGGGACTTATGTATAATCAACACCGGCTTACATTTGTTTAAACTATAAACAAACTTAAATGTATCATACTATTAGAGAACACCCAAAAAGCCCCTTAAATACTCAATAGATAGCATAATTCGAGTACTTGCAACACTATCAACTCATAATAATTTATTTTAATTTCTTTTCTATTTTTTCTTATATTTCTTTCTTTATATTTATTCTTTATATATTCTTATATTTTATATTTATATCTTTATTTTCTTTATCTATTTATATATTTTCTTTATCTTTATCTATTTTTTATATTTGTTACTTTATTATTTATTCACATTATTTATTTTTTGTTACCTTATATTATTTATTTTACTTTACTTTATATTTGTTACTTTATTTTTCTTTATCTTAATTTTCTTATCTTTATATCATATTATCTATATTACATTTTTTATATTTATATTTTATTTTAATATATATTTTACTTTTATTTCTTATATTTTTAATATATAACCTCTAATTATTTATTTATAGTTTATATATTTTTATATTTTATATTTATATCTTTATATTTACATTATCTCTTTATATATTTCCTTAATCTTAATCTATATTTGTATATTATATATATTTATTTATAGTTTAGAAAAAAATATTCTGATTTTGGTTAGCAAGAGGGCCTGATATACTAGGATTTCTGGCCCACCTTGGTATACTTTGATATCAAGCCCAACACGGATCTGATATACTTTGATGTCAGGTCTATGTTGGGCCTGAAATATAAGAATATCAGGCCCAATGCGAGTATGATATATTGGGATTTCAGGCCCAACGTCGGCTGATATTTTTTCTAATTTAAAATTATATTTTTAAAATATATAATCATCATTTATTAATTATTGATATGATAATCTTTTAATTATTTCTTATTATTTTCACAAAATAAATATTTTGTTGGGACTCATGTTGATCAATATCAGCTTATATTTGTTTAAACATTCAATAAGCTTAAACGTATCGTACTATTGAAAAATATCTGGATGCCCCTAAATACATAATGGATAGCACAATTCGAGTCCTTGCAACACCATCAATTCATAATAATTTTAAACACTATTATTATTATTTCTTATATTTTTAATTTATAAACTCTATTTATTTATTTATAGTTTATATTTTCTTCATTTATTTTTATTCTTTATGTATTTCTATATTTTATATTTTTATTTAACCAAAAATTTGTATTAATATTTTGAAAAAATTGTGTATTATGGACTGATCTATGATTATATTCGGCTTAAATTGAATTAAACAAGTTGAAATGTATCATACTATTGGAAAACCTCTGGAATTGACAACATTAACCACAACTATTTTTGTTTTACAATACTATCGCTGTACTAAATACAAAATATATACATCCACTTTTCCTGCTTACAAAATATAGACTTCAAGAAGAATATTCCTGTATACATATACCAGTAACCCAAAAACCTGGGGTTGGTGGCATTCTACAAGTCCTTCGATTATGGCCAAGTTGTTTGCAGCGGCTGCATTTGAGTTTTACCTTCCCATTGTATCTTGACTCAATCCGTGCCTTCTTTTTCCCTTCGGATTGCATAAGGCTATGGGGACTTAGAACTATAATATTGTTTATGCCCCTAGGCCAAAACTCCTTTCTTTGACAAGGGTAAATACGATCCATGTAAATGACATTCTAATTTTTTGAATAAAAATAATGCTCACAATATGGGAGTGCATCCATGTTTCGGTGAATGATGACGACAATAGCATGTCAGCAAGGGAGTCCTGAATTTTAAAAATGCCCATAGTGACAATATTTTTTTTCTAAATCAATAATGTATGAAGTGCCCCATGTCTCTACTTCCATTTCTGATTGAGAGTACGGGTGAACCTTATATGCTCTAGCTTTCTCTCTCCTTGAATCCATTTCTTTTGTAGCATGAGGTGTCAAAGCAACATACCATTTTGAGACTTCCTCTCTACGGTTAAAGTACCATTGAGCTACTTTCTTCTTGTATTATCAATTAACCTATTTATGGGATGTTCATGTGGATTCTTGAATAAAGCATTTAAACTCTCCACATAATTAAAGGTTAGCATTCTATACATTCTCTCAGTAAAGTGTGTATTAGCCCATCTTTTAGGGTCAATATTCTGAAGCCACTTATGGGCATCTGGATGTTTTTCAAGCATTGGCTACATTATGAGATCATATTGGAGTGTTGTGTTTGCTTGTGCTGCTTCCCAAAATAAACCTAAAGCTGCTCTACTTCCAGTATCCGTTACCATATTACAAGACATGTGGTGGCAACAAAAAGCATGATGGTCGGTTGGGCAGACTTTCCTAACTACTGATATAATTGCATGATGTCTATATGACACTATGGTCATTGACTGTGCATTGACAGCAAAGAACCACTTTGTATGATCCAAAAACCACTCCCATGTAGACACACATTCAACTTCAGCGATTCCAAAGGTAACTGGGAGAACATTGTCATTACCATCGATCGCTGTAACGATCAACAATACACCTCGGATACTTCCCTCTTAGATGTGTGACATCAATTCTGATAAGTTTATGCAAATAAGACCTGAACACTCTTTGACAAGCACCAAAAGCCCAAAAATACCTTTGGAACTCATTGTTACCATTCTTGTATAGTGCCATATAAGTTTCAGGATCCCTAGCTCTTAACTCACGGAGATATTGTGGAAGATCTCTATATGCCTCATCATAATCTCCATTGACCTTTTTCAACGCTTTCTCCCTGGCTATGTATGCTTTTCTATATGATATGGTCACTCCAAACCTAGCTTTTATATATGATATAATTACACTTGGTTGTATTGTTCATTATAAAGAAATTGCTCTTCAATAAAAGACACTACAAATGACGAAGAGCATGCTTGATGATCAACACTTTCCTTAATTATTCCACATTGGTGTTCCTTTACATATTTTTTAATAGTGAACTCTATTTCCCCCCGGGGAACTACTCTCCATATACATGGTTGGTTAAAGGACACTACTTTAACTCTATTTTTTTGAATGTCAACTAGGTTATATCTCATATGCTTAACCATGGCATGTTTCACAAGTACATTCTTGAATTCTTGTCTAGATGGAAAAATCTGTCCTATAAAAAAATCCTACTCATCTCTTGCCTCTGCCTCTCCAATTGACACAGCTAACAATCGAGAATTCAAAATATAAGGTTCATTAGATATTGGGAACTCCTCTAAGACACTATACTGATCTGGGGGAAATTCTAGTACAGTTGTACTAGGTTGTAATTCATCTGCAATTCAGATTTCATGATCTTCCTCCTCACTCCAGGTTGGCTCAAAGTATTCAACAAGTCTTGTAGAAGAATTCAAACACTCATTTTCTAGATTACGTGCTTCTTCGTTTAGATCAAATATCAAATTCCTTATAATTCTATTACCACTATCCTTGGATGACAATGGAATATTACTATTGGATATTTTTGCTCCATTCCGTATGATAGAATTATCATCAAACATATTTCATATCTTTGAGATAATTTCATCAACAACATTATCATCCCTAAAAAATAAATTACAATTAAATTTGGTAATGTTTCAAATTCATAATCAAGTATTTCAGTAATTCAAAAAAAAACAACGATCGATATAGATCCAATATCAAGTCCTCTTCGGGCCTGATATAAGATGATATCAGGCCCTCCTTTGGCTTGATATCATCAGATATCAGGTCTGAGGTCATATTCAAGCATGAATTTATTGTAAGGTTAAATAAATTCTGAGAATCCTATTTATGTAATGCATGACACCATTAGAGTCCTTCTCCAAATTAAAAATTAGTAGAAAGAGTTGATCACGTACAAAACTAGGTCTGATACATACCATATCAGAGCAGAATATGGTCTAGCTAAAATAAACCCTACAAGAACTCTTATACTATTTTTTCACCATATACACAAATTTTAAGTAGCTAAATGATACGTACTTTACTAATTTTTTTCTTCCTTCTACCAAATACACTATTGTTTAAAATTTCTCCTTCAACACCGATCTTCCTCAACAATTCGTTGAATTTGACACTTTGAATCACTTCTAGAACACACTCCCGCTTTCAACTCCGTCTTTTGCAATCGTAGCAAAATAAGTAAAAGGTTCATGATGAATCAAGTTGTGCAATGCAGAAATAAATATATAGGGTGAGAGATGTTGGATCGAGAGAATACGATAGAGGGGGGGTGAATATCGTAAATTGTTTCGGATTGAAAAGGAGAATACGCAGAGGAAAAATTAAAACTAAACAACACACAAACACCAAGATTTTACTTGGTTCGGAGTCGCGGTCGGCTCCTACTCCAAGGCCCACGGTCATTGACCATTTACTGCGGGCAATTCTATATGTGCGCAAAATGGTTTACAAACAGATATTACAATTGCAGTACAGTGAACTTAAAAGGATAGCTCTTCGTTACCGACGTCCAGTGTGAAATGTATCTCGGAGCAGAGGGACGTCGTCGGTGCTTGTATCTCGAGTTGGGAGGTTTCCGGAGCAAAGCGTTTGAGTAGAAGAGCGTATTGGCGTTGGAAGCAGTGAGTGTTGAAACCTTGGGGTCGAGGGGCTTTTTATAGACTCCTGGGGTGCCCTGAACGTTGGGGGTGCCCCCCCACGTGTCACCCAATCCGAGCAACTCTCGGTCAGCCCTTATCCCACTCGAATAGGGCTGAGAGTTGACTGTGGGGGCGCCCGGGATGCTGGGGGCGCCCTGGTTAACTCTTTCAGCGGGCTTCTCGGTTGGATGATCTTTATCCGCTTCGTTGGCTCAAGCCCGGGGCGCCCTGGGCACTGGGGGCGCCCCGCCCAATATGCTTCTAAAGCGTACTTTTGCTGAACTCATGTTTGGCTTTACTTAGGGCGCCCGGGTCCTTCCGGGCGCCCAACCCAGCGGCTGCCTCACTCCTTTAAGGCTTTCTGAGCTGCAGACACTCGTTCCTTCGGTCCTGCATCCAGGGTTAGTACCAAACAAGATAAAGCAACAATGTTAGTGATTATTACAGTCGTAGCTGTCTTGGTTCTGACTTTGGGTCTCCAAAATGGAGCCCTAGGTCTAACCGACGCCTACTGTTCCCTCGACGGGGAACGCGTCCTCACCTACTCCTCTCAGGAGAATTTACTTGTTGCCAACCGGCTCCTCCGGTTGGACTTTTGCCCAGCAGTCCTTCGCCATGTCTTCAGTACCAAGCAATCCTTCGCCTGGTGCCCAGCAGTCCTTCGCCAGGTCTTCGTGTCCTGACATTCCTTCGCCAGGTGCCTAGCAGTCCTTCGCTAGGGCTTTGTGGCGATGCCTAGCAGTCCTTCGCTAGGGCTTTGTATCCTGGCATTCCTTCACCAGGTGCCTAGCAGTCCTTCGCTAGGGCTTTGTATCCTACACACTTAATGAGCATGTTAGATAAACATTACCTCTTAACTTTTGAACCCTTTGCCATTATCAAAACACAGGTTCGACTTGGGTGTTGTCTGCACCAACAATCTCCCCCTTTTTTATTTATGGAAACCCGATTCAAAAAGTTAAGTTAATCAAGACATTTGATATAACAGTTTTAGTTCCCTCCCCTGGAAGGAATCTCCCCCTAGGTTTTTCAAAGGTTCGTGGGGTTTTGAAAAAATTTCTAAGTCAACATGATGGAATTTATTTTTTAGAAACTTAGAACATTTTTCAAAAGAAGTTTTTAGAAAACTTAAACCAATTTTGGTTGAGTACTTTGGAAAAAATTTCCAGTCAATAATTTAGAAAATTTTCTAAAGAATTTTCAATCTCTTTAGTACTTTAGAAGCTTTATATTAGAAACTTTTCTATTAGAGAAGTTTAGAAATAAGTACTTAGAGAATTTTTGAACATAGCTTAAGTACTTAGAAAATACTTTTGAAAATTGCTTGGGTCAAGTACTTAGAATCAATTTTGAAAACTATTTTGATCAAGTACTTTTAAACTAGTTTTGAGAAAACTAACCTAAGTATTTTAAAAACAGCTTTAGAAAAAATTTAGCTTAATTACTTTGAAAGCAGTTTTTAACAGACTTAGCTTAAATATTGAAAACAACTTTAAAAAAACTTAGCTTAAGTATTGAAAACAGTTTTGAAAAAACTTAGCTTAAGCTTTTTGAAGAAAGGATAAAGTTTTGAATTTTGAAAAAAAATTTAAACATAAAGTTTTGAATTTTGAAAAAAAATTTAAACAAAATTTTAAAGCTTGGCTTCTCTCCTTTCCTATCTCTCCCCCTTTGCCATATATCAAAAACAAGGCAATATAGCAGAAAAAAATAAACTGCATAAGTATATAACAGAATAACGTGCTGTACTGAACAAATTCAAGATATAAACTGAACCAAAGCAATTTCACTTATCTTTGTAGGGTCATGTCTAACCCAATTAGCTACTTACTAACTGTTATAAACAGTAGTTTTCGCTAGGGTTAGTCATGTTAAGTGTTCTGTTCAAGTTCGATTTTCTAAACTTGACACCTAACCTGATTGTTGTTTAATTTGTATTTAGTGCCCCAATTACTGCAGATGCACTGATCTACATCTTGAATTAAGGCAAAGACCTAAGCATCTCAACCCATTCTAGGTTATCAGTCAAAAGTACCCTAAGGTGGTTGTGAGATGTTGGCTTCTAAATCTATAGGTGCATGCAGTTCTAGGGTTAGGGCCTAGGCTAAGTCCATTTGTGAAAAAGCCCTAGTTTTGAAGGGGGTAGTTTTCTAAAAAAACTAAGTCGAAAAAGATTTTTCAAACTAAGTAAAATTTGATTTTGAAATTAAGTAAAGCAGTTTTAAAATTCTTTTAGAAACTGATTTTCAAATCAAGTAATGCAGTAACAAAACCAAAAGTAGAGTTAACCTATTCTACTAAGCATAATCTTACTGCCTTCTTAGTGAGCTGAACTCAGACTCAGGTAGAGGTTTGGTGAATATGTCAGCTAAGTTAGACATAGAGTCTACATGCTTAAGGACTATTTCACCTCTGGCTACATGATCTCTTACAAATAGTGTTTAACTTCTATGTGTTTAGTTCTAGAATGTTCAATTGGGTTCTTAGTTAGATTAATTGAGCTTATTTTATCAATGAAGACTTGAGTATGGGTGTAGTTAAGCTGAAAGTCCTTAAGAGTGTGCATCATCCATAGTAGTTGTGCTACACACTCTCCTAAAGCAACATACTCAACTTCAGTTGTGGATAGAGCTACACAGTGTTGTTTTCTGCTGCACAAACTTACTAGACTATTTCCTAATAGTTGGCAGCTTCCACTTGTGCTCTTTCTATCTAATTTACAACCAGCGTAGTCAGAATCCGAGTATCCTGACAAGTTAAAGGTTGAAGTCCTAGGATACCAAATCCCCACATTTAGGGTGCCCTTAACATATCTTAATACTCTTTTTAGGGCTGCTAAGTGTGTTTCCTTAGCACAGGTTTGGTATCTAGCACACATACCTACAGCAAAAAGGATATCAGGTCTGCTGGCTGTAAGGTATAGTAGACTTCCAATCATACTTCTATAGAGTTTGAGGTCTACTGGTTTACCATCAGGGTCACTATCTATTTTTATGTTGGTGGCCATGGGGGTACTTATGTTTTTAGAGTTATCCATTTTAAATTTCTTTATTAGTTCTTTAGCATATTTGGATTGATGGACATAGTTTCCATCCCTAGTTTGTTTAATCTGTAATCCTAGGAAAAAGTTGAGCTCATCAACTAAGCTCATTTCAAATTCATTTTCCATTATTTTAACGAATTCTTTTAAAAAATTTGAGTTGGTGGACCCAAAGATTATGTCGTCGATGTAGATTTGGGCAATAAAGATTTCTTTTCCTAGGGTTTTAATTAATAGGGTTGAATCGATTTGTCCTTGTTTAAATTCTTTAGAAATTAGGTAAGTTGATAAGCGTTCATACCAGGCCCTAGGTGCTTGTTTTAGTCCATAAAGTGCATTAGTGAGTTTGTAAACATGGTCAGATCTTTCTAAGTCCTCAAACCCAGGGGGTTGTCCTACATAAACCTCTTCCTTAATGAATCCATTTAGAAAAGCTGACTTTACATCCATTTGGTATAATTTAAATCCTTTATGGGATGCAAAAGCTAATAACATCCTAATGGACTCAAGTCTAGCTACCGGGGCATAGGTTTTGTCATAATCTAACCCTTCTACTTGGCTGAATCCTTTCGCTACTAAGCGGGCTTTATTTCTGACTATCTCTCCTTGATCATTTAACTTATTCCTAAAAACCCACTTAGTGTCAATGATGGATTTGCCCTCAGGTTTAGGTACTAGTTCCCAGACTTGGTTTCTTTCAAATTGGGCTAACTCTTCTTACATAGCTATGATCCAATCAGGATCAGGTAGAGCTTCCTCTATAGTCTTAGGTTCAATTTTTGAAAGCATTGCTATCTGACTAAGATTTCTATAGGAAGACCTAGTTCTGACTCCTAGAGTTGGATCACCCACAATTTGATCGGTTGGGTGACTGAGTCTGGGTTTCTTGGTTTTTCTAGAACTTGGTTCAGCCTCAGGTCCGGCTGGTCGGTTTGGTTCACTATTTGATTCAACTATTTGAGTTGGTTCAATTATTGGTTCAATAGTTGGTTCAATTGACTCATTAGTTGGTTCAATAGTTAGTTCGTTTATGGGTTCAATTAAAGATTCAACAGCATGTTCATTATCTTCTTGATCAGTATTTGATGAAGTTAGATCTGAATTATCAGATTTTGACTTAATTTCTTCATCAAATATTAGATTGGTTGTTTCTTCAATTTTCTTAGTTTGTTTGTTGTAAGCCCTATAGGCTCTACTTATTGTTGAGTATCCTAAGAAGATGCCTGGGGTTGACTTAGATTGGAACTTACCTAGATAGTCCTTGGTGTTTAGGATATGGACTTTGCACCCAAAGACCCTTAGGTAGTGTAGGTTTGGAAGTCTATGGTAGTATAATTCATAGGGTGTTTTATTGTGTCGTTTGTTAATTAGTACCCTATTTTGGATGTAGCAAGCCGTACTAATTTCTTCTGCCCAATATTGGTTAGCTAAGTTGAATTCATTGAGCATAGCCCTAGCGGCTTCCTGTAGGGTTCTATTTTTTCTTTCGACTATCCCATTTTGCTGGGAGGTTCTAGGACACGAAAATTCGTGTATATACCCATTTGCCTTACAAAATTCCTCAAATCGTTGATTTTCAAACTCTCCCCCATGGTCACTCCTAAGTCTTTTGATTTTAGTATCGTTTTGATTTTCAATTAACTTACAAAAGTCATTGAACAGGTTCAAGGTTTCATCTTTGGTTTTTAGAAACCTAACCCAAGTAAACCTAGAGTAATCATCAACTATTACTAAGCAGTATCGGTTTCCGCTTAGTGACTTGGCTCCATGTGAATCAAATAGGTCAAGGTGCAGGAGCTCAAGTGTGGTTTGAGTTAGATCAGATTGAATTAGTTTGTGATTAGACCTGGTTTGTTTGCCTTGATTACATGATTCACATATTATATTTTCATGGTTCTTAATTTTAGGAATACCTTTAATTAGGCCAAGTTGGGTGATTTTTGAAATAATTCTCAGGTTAGTGTGACCTAATCTCCTATGTCAGAGGTTTGATTGTTCTAACTGAGTTAACATGCATTTAGGTACTAGAGGTAGGTTTATAGTGTAAACATTATTTTTCCTAGTGCCCTTAAGCATGATTTCTGAGTCTTGTAGGTTTCTAATCAGGCAGTTAGAATTGTTAAAAGTAACTATATATCCAGAATCACATAATTGACTTATACTAAGCAAGTTAAATTTAAAATTTTCAACCAATAGAACTTTCTTAATAACAAAGTCATATTTAAGTTCAATATTACCTGACCCAATCACTTTGAGTGTAGCATTATTGTCAAATGCTACTGAGCCTAGGTTTTTAAGCTTGAGTTTGGTGAATTTCAATTTATCCCCAGTCATGTGTCTGGAGCAACCGCTATCCAACATCCATTGGTCCAAATCTTTATGTTCCTACACATAAAGAGTTATGTTGATTTGGATCCAATTAGAATCAGGAATAGCTTAAATTGATTTTCAAAGCCTAGTCTGTCTCACCCAAATCTAGGGTTATCAATCACGTTTACCTTATGGGTTTTGTGAGACAGGTTTTGGTAGATAGAATTATTTTGAAAAATTATGATTTATTTTAAAAAATTGAATTAATTTTGAAAACAATTGATTTTGAAAAAAGGTGTTTGAATCTACAATTAACTGAAAATTTGTGTTAGATTCGAATTTGACAAAGAATAATTTGAATTTGAATTTCAAAAATCAGCTTCCAGGTCTTGGCGAGGCACTAGGCCTTCTTTGGCCGTAGCCTTATTGGATCATCAACCCTTTCCTTGACAAAGCCTTTTAATGAAATTTCATTTTCAAAACTACTTTTTGACAAAATCAAGTCTAACTAGTTTGGGTCTTGGATCGGTAGCTTCGGCTAGTTTCACCAGTCTAAAGAGACCAAGTAGAGTATACTTGACCTTATTAGAATTGGCTTCCCTAATGTACTATCATCTCACCGCCACCCAATACTATGTTGTTCAAATTTTAATTAATTGATTGAGTCCTTATTCTAACCATTCCTAAGTCTAAGCATGGTTAATTGCAGGAATTAAATAAACAATCAATCATGCAATTTGCAAACAAAAATTGAATTTTATCTAACAATAAATATTATTTTTAATTTTGCTCCCCATTGACTAAAGCCACGATAATGGTTTGGCAAGATGTGAATCTTGTCCTTGGGGATCCAATACTGATTTGATCCAGTTTGTTTGTTCAGGCACAGTTTGGGTACCTAGCCTGAACTTTAGGTCTGGACTGGTTCAGTACAGCATAGTAGGATCTTTGTCTAGACTTGGTTCGGTAGCCTAACCCGGATCGATTTAGAACCGACTTCTGTTTTCCAAGAATCATGTCAAGACCCTTGGAACCAGAAGTGAATCGTTCTAAGGCAGCTCTAAGATCCTTAACTTGAGTTTTTAAGAAAGAGTTCTCTGATTCAAGTTTTTCAACTTGAGCAGAGGTTCCTTCTTGAACCTTCTCAGTTAAGGGTTCAGAGTCTGCCCCCTCTTTCAGGAGTTTTACTTCCTGTCTGAGAGACTCGACTCGGATTTTGGCTTTCGCCAAGTCTCGAGAAAGATAAGAAATTAATTCACATAATTGTAATCTAGAAAACCTACTTACAGTGATTTCACCATTTTCTGAAAACGTGAGTTTTCCGTCGTGCTGCTCTGATTCTGACTCGGTCTCGAGTTCTTTGGAGGCAGTCAGGGCTAGCAAGTTTGACTGGGGTGTGTCTTCTTCTTCTTCTTCTGAGGAAGATTCGTCCCATGTTGCATGGAGTGCTTTCTTCCTTCTTGTCTTCTTGTTCTCCTTTAGATTCGGACACTCCGTCTTGTAGTGACCCTTCTTCTTGCACTCGTAACAGGTCACGTTTGGTTTGTTCTTGTCATTTGAGGGTTCAGCTGGTTCTTCCTTTCTTCGGCTGACTGTCCTTCTTTTGGTATGGTTTTTTAGCTCTTTGTAATAATCTCAGGCTAGCCGAACCATCTTAGGCTGATTTCCCTCGCTGTCTTCTGAGTCTGAATCTGAATCAGACTCGGGTGCAGGTTGAAGCTTTTTCTTGATTGTCTTTCCAGCTTTACCTGCAACAAAGGCAATGCCTTTCTCGGCCAGATTGCAGTTAGTCTGCTCATGTAATTCAAGTTCAGAAAAAAGTTCATCTTGTTGGTGCAGGAAGCACCATATCGAACCTTGTTTTGATATTGGCAAAGGATTCAAAGTTAAGTACCATTTGTGATCTAACGTTGTTCACTCTAGTGTGCAGGAAAAATCCTAGCGAAGGACTGCTAGGCACTGGCGAAGGAATGCCAGGGTAAAATGTCCTAGCGAAGGACTGCTAGGCACTGGCGAAGGAATGCCAGGGTAAAAAGCCCTAGCGAAGGACTGCTAGGCGCCAGGCGAAGGACAGCTTGGGACTAAAGCCCTAGCGAAGGAATGCTAGGCACCGGGCGAAGGACAGCTCGGTATCCAAGACCTGGCAAAGGACCGCCAGGCAAAAGTCCAACCAAAGGAGCGGTTGGCATCAGGTACATTCTCCCGAGAGGAGTAGGTGAGGACGCGTTCCCCGTCGATGGAACAGTAGGCGTTGGTTCGACCTAGGGTTCCATTTTGGAGACCCAAAGTCAGAACCAAGACAGCTAAGGCTGTATAAACTAACAATTTATTGTTTCATTGTGTTTTGGACTAACCCTGGATGCAGGACCGAAGGAACGTGTGTCTGCAGCTCAGAGAGCCTCAAAGGAATGAGGCAATAGCTGACCAGGGCGCCCGGAGTGTCCCGGGCGCCCCCAAGGTGAACACAAAACACAAGAAAGCAAAGCAAGCTTCGACAGTTCAACTCCCGGGCGCCCCCGTGCTCCCGGGCGCCCCCGCTGCTCCCGGGCACCCCCTGCGCTGCGGGCGCCCCAGGGCCAGCTACCGAAGCACACCCTCGCGAAGCCAAGGGATAGAGTTTGACCCGGTCAACTCGGGCGCCCCCAGCGCTCCGGGCGCCCCGGTCAAACCTGATCCCGATTTTGAAGGGATCAGATGTTGACCGCGCTAAAGATGGATCGGGTGACACGTGGGGGGGGCGCCCCCCGACGTCCCGGGCGCCCCCAGGCCCTATATAAAGGGCCCTCGACCCCAAGCTTCGTACAACACTTCAAATCAACTCTCTCTACATCTCAAAGCTCTTCTGCTCTCGCGCTTTGCCTCGGAATCCTTCCAACTCGAGCCGACGACGTCCCGTTGCTCCGAAAAAGTCGATCTACCCCGGACGTCGGTAAGAGAGCTATTTAAAAGTTTACTGTACTTAATTCTGTAATCCTTTGTAAACTATTTTGCGTCTAATATAGAATTGCCCAAAGTAAACGGTCAACGACCGTGGGCCTTGGAGTAGGAGTCGACCCAGGCTCCGAACCAAGTAAAAACGACTGCGTCTCTGCGTTATTGTTTTTTTATTTCCGCTGTGCACTTGCTCTTAATTTTCCGAAAAACGAATACCGATATTCACCCCCCCTCTATCGGTTCTATCGATCCAACAAGTGGTATCAGAGCGGGGAAGCTCAAATTTGGTGCAACCACCAATTTGAGAATATTTTCGGATTTTACGAAATAATTTTAATTTTTTTTTCTTTTTCGTTGATTGAGGTTGGTGCAACACCACTCAATCTCGTACGCATTTTTCAATTTTGAATGCTCATTTTTTTCCTATAAGTCAAAATTAATAAAACAATCAATTTCTAAAAATTTGTCATAAACTTTTTTTATTATTATTTTAATATTTTTCTTGAAATTCGTGCTACCTTAATTCAAGCAAACTTTTTTTTCAAACATTAAATTCTGACTTTTTCATCATTTATCAGAATTGACAAAATCAACATTTTTCAAAATAATTTGTCATAAATTCTTTTTATTATTTTAATATTATTTCACCTCGAAATTCATGCAACATTTATTTTGGGCTATTTTTTTTCCTTCTCCCGCACTACTAATCCAAGACCTAGTCTTGGTACATTTCTGTTATTTCTTTTGTGTACAATGATTATTTTAAATGGCTAATCAAGAATGGAACAGTACCCGTCCACCGCTATTCTCCGGCGAGAACTTCAATTCCTGGAGAAGTCTAATGGAGTTCCATCTGAAGGCCCATATGGACATATGGATGATCATTCAAACAGGGTTCTCCCTCCCCACAGAAGATGGATCATCGATCGCCTGGGGCAAATTTGACGAACCAACTCTGAGGAAGATCGAGACTGATGCCAGGGCTACAACAATCTTACAATGCGGCCTGACCAAAGACGAACTGAAGCGGGTCGGATCCTTCAACTGTGCCAAGAAGATGTGGGAAAAGCTAATCAATCTACACGAAGAGAGCTCCGATGTTGACATCTTAGAAGCTCAAGAACAAGTAGCTGAGACAGACTCAACACTCGACGTCGAAATCAAACCAGAGACAAATGACGAGTTTTCTGAGACAAAATCGGTAATTAATTTTGAATCATTTTCTGAATTAAGATTAAATAATCAAGCTGATATTGCAATGGTCGAGGAAGGTATAGTGTTTATTGCAGGAAAAACTCCAAGAGAATTGCAAATAAGGACTCAACCAATACTTGAGTCCAACTCAGACTCAGAATTTGACGACGAAGAAGGGGATGATCGGAAGCTGGTCCGGATGACTCGCAACCACTACAAGATGCTAAAGACGGCAAGTATCAAGGGGGAGATTCCCAACCGGGAATCAAAAGGTAAATTTACGATATTTGAAAATCTAATATTTACCTCAAAGAACGTAATTAATTCATACAAAACAGTTAAGGTTAATATGTCAGAAAATTTAATTCCCAACCTTGTTGATTTTAAAAAACCTGAGTATTATTTCGATTATGATGTAACTTAGATCATTTTTTTTGTTTGCTTTAATTGTGTGTTGTTTGTTATTTTATTTTTATTTTTTTTGCTTAAAATTAGGATTGGTTAGTTTAAGGACTAACCTGATTAATTGAAACTTGAACAACCTAGTAATAGGACAAGGTTTGATGATAGTACGTTAGGGAAGCCTGACTAAGGAATCAAGTAGGGTAAGGAGTACCTTATTTGGTCTTTTTAGTCCGGTGGAACTAGCCGAAGCTACCTCTCCGAATCCTATGCTAGTTAGACCAGAGTGTCTCAAACAATGATTTGAAAATGATCTTTCTTTAAAAGGCTTTGTCTAGGAAAGGGTTGTTGATCCAATAAGGCTGTGGCCAAAGAAGGCCTCTGTGCCTCGCCAAGACCTGGAAGCCAATTATCGAAACTCACTTTTAAATTATCATTTGTTAAACTCGAATCTAGCACAAGCTTCAATTAAATCATAATGTTAACATCAAAGATACAATTAATGCATCTCACAAAACAGTTAAGGATATCCTGTTTTGTCACTTAGAAATGGGTGAGATGCTTAGGACCTAAAAGTTGAGTCCAACCCAACCAACTAAATCAATTAAATCTTAATTAAATCAATCAAATTCAATTAAATCTTAATTAAGTCAATCAAATTCAATTAAATTTTAATTAAGTCCATCAAATTCAATTAAATCTTAATTAAGTCTATTAAATTCAATTAAATCTTAATTAAATCAAATTAAATTCAATTAATTCTTAATTAAATCAAATTAAATTCAATTAAATCAATTAAATTCAATTAAATTTAATTCAATCAAATTCAAAATAATTCAATTAAATCAATTTCAAATTTTAGAATTTAAACTTTAATAAATACTTTTAAAATTCAAATCTATCTCAAATGAACAACTTTCAAAATTCAAATTTAAATTTCTAATTAATTTCAAAATCCTCAAAAATCATTCTAACTTTTCAAAACTACAATTTAATGTTTCAATTCATGGTACTTAAAATTGTTCACCTTAAGTTTCGTTTGCTTATCTACTTGAAATTGATTCCTTTTTGACATTATACAATGAAACTCTTTTTGAAAATCAATGTGTTGGTGAACAAGACTTGCAAAAATCACCTTCCGTTTTTCACTTAAAAATTGTTTTCAGTCCAAGCCTTGACATTTATACATTTTTCGGACTTGAGCATTTTTTTTAAAAGAGTTCTATTGCATTTACATCTCCTGCAATATTTTCAAAATTACTTTAAACATAGAAGTCCCCTTTGTAGCTCTTTACTATTTTCAAAAAGAAAATTTAGTCTTCAAATCGAAGTAGTTTCCAAAAGTGTTTTAACTTTTTTTTGTGGATTCTTTATGTTGAATCAAACCCTAAGACTTAGAGGAAGATTAACTTGTGGTCAACAAGCTTCCTAGGACTATATCAAGTTTAGGGGGAGGTTAAATTAAAAGAATTATTAAACATTTCAAAATAATATGTTTTAATATACTAAGTTTTCAAAATTCTTTTGAAAATACAAGTAATTTGCCTTTAAAAATATCATTTTTTTCAAAATATTTTTGTGGTTTAGTAAATCATTGTTGAAATACCTTTAGAAATAATATTTGCTTGAATCTTGAGAATTTCCAGGATACATAGGAAAATGTCCTTGTAATTAACAAGGGTTCCTAGGATTGTGTCAGACTGGAAAAGAAACCTATTCAAGTAAAATATTATATTTTCAAAATGCATAACATTTTTTTTTCAAAAGTACTTATATCTTCAAAAATGCATAAGATTTTTTTTCAAAAGTACTAATACTGTTCTAAGGCAGTAATATTCTAAGTACGAGAAGTTTTTAAAGAGTTGCCTACAAATACAAATTTTTTTTAATCACACAATACCTTTCAAAGTGGAGTCTTGTTGATACAATTCAAGCTTTTGCTATGCTTTTAAAAGTTATACTAAGTACTTTTATATTTTCAAAACTCATAGGCTCTGATACGTAATTTCTTCTCAAATCTTCTTTCAAAATATATTTCATTATTGATATATATGGCCTAGGGGGAGAGTAGAAAAAGTAAAAATTAAACTCTTCATTAAAATTTTCCTTCTTGTTCAAAGAAAATTTATTTTAGAAATGGTCTAAAACAGGAGAAGAATTTCACATTAAAGGGGAGAGAAAGGAAAGAGAGATTTTTTTCAAAAAGTGCTTCAAAAGTTTCTAAGTATTTCAAATTTTTGTTAAATACATGTCTTCTCCTAAATAAATTTTTTTTATTCTTAGTACACAAAATATGCCCGAGCAAAAACTTGTTGAAAAATTTTGCCAAATATTTCTAAGTAAAGTTTTTTTTGGTGAAAAAAAAAACTTATCCAGATCTTGTTTTCTAAAATGCACAAAGTGTTTCCAAACAAATATTTCTAAGTGTGCAAAAATTTTTGGTAAACAATTTTTTTCGGGAAATTTACCTTCAAAATTTTGCCTAAGTAAAATTCTTTTTTGCAAAGCCTTGTAAGTAAAAGTTTTTTTAACAAAATTTAGGTTTGCAAAACTTCTCAAAATTTTATCCTATTCACCCATGTTTTGTTTTTGATATATGTCAAAGGGGGAGGAAAGGTCAAAGTTACGTGTTTTAACATAAGAATTCAGGGTTTTAGGGGGAGTATGAGAAATAAAGAATTTTTTAAATCTATTCTGTTCATACTCCGTTCATACTTCATTGTGTTTTTATCTTTTGTTATTAACTGTTATATGTTTTTACTTAACTTTGAATTGTGTTGCCATAAATCAAAAAGGGGGATATTGTTGGTGCAGGAAGCACCATATCGAACCTTGTTTTGATATTGGCAAAGGATTCAAAGTTAAGTACCATTTGTGATCTAACGTTGTTCACTCTAGTGTGCAGGAAAAGTCCTAGCGAAGGACTGCTAGGCACTGGCGAAGGAATGCCAGGGTAAAATGTCCTAGCGAAGGACTGCTAGGCACTGGCGAAGGAATGCCAGGGTAAAAAGCCCTAGCGAAGGACTGCTAGGCGCCAGACGAAGGACAGCTTGGGACTAAAGCCCTAGCGAAGGAATGCTAGGCACCGGGCGAAGGACAGCTCGGTATCCAAGACCTGGCAAAGGACCGCCAGGCAAAAGTCCAACCAAAGGAGCGGTTGGCATCAGGTACATTCTCCCGAGAGGAGTAGGTGAGGACGCGTTCCCCGTCGAGGGAACAGTAGGCGTCGGTTCGACCTAGGGTTCCATTTTGGAGACCCAAAGTCAGAACCAAGACAGCTAAGGCTGTATAAACTAACAATTTATTGTTTCATTGTGTTTTGGACTAACCCTGGATGCAGGACCGAAGGAACGTGTGTCTGCAGCTCAGAGAGCCTCAAAGGAATGAGGCAATAGCTGACCAGGGCGCCCGGAGTGTCCCGGGTGCCCCCAAGGTGAACACAAAACACAAGAAAGCAAAGCAAGCTTCGACAGTTCAACTCCTGGGCGCCCCCGCTGCTCCCAGGCACCCCCAGGGCCAGCTACCGAAGCACACCCTCGCGAAGCCAAGGGATAGAGTTTGACCCGGTCAACCCAGGCGCCCCCAGCGCTCCGGGCACCCCGGTCAAACCTGATCCCGATTTTGAAGGGATCAGATGTTGACCGCGCTAAAGATGGATCGGGTGACACGTGGGGGGGCGCCCCCGACTCCCAGGCGCCCCCGGCCCTATATAAAGGGCCCTCGACCCCAAGCTTCGTACAACACTTCAAATCAACTCTCTCTACGTCTCAAAGCTCTTCTGCTCTCGCGCTTCGCCTCGGAATCCTTCCAACTCGAGCCGACGATGTCCCGTTGCTCCGAAAAAGTCGATCTACCCCGGACGTCAGTAAAAGAGCTATTTAAAAGTTTACTGTACTTAATTCTGTAATCCTTTGTAAACTATTTTGCGTCTAATATAGAATTGCCCAAAGTAAACGGTCAATGACCGTGGGCCTTGGAGTAGGAGTCGACCCAGGCTCCGAACCAAGTAAAAACGACTGCGTCTCTACGTTATTGTTTTTTTATTTCCACTGTGCACTTGCTCTTAATTTTTCGAAAAATGAATACCGATATTCACCCCCCCCTCTATCGGTTCTATCGCTCCAACACATCTAACTTGATTTTAGAAAGATCCCTAGAAACTTTGTAAGCATCTACCATAGATGCCCACAAGGTGTTTCTTGGGAAAGCGTTAAGGGCATACCTTATTAGGTCACGGTTTTCTACCTTGTGACCAATGGTGTGTAGACCGTTCATCAGCTCCTGAATTCTGGCGTGGAGCTGAGCTGCTGATTCGCCGTCGTTCATCTTGATGGTGTACAGCTTGTTTAGCAGAAGGTCCCTCTTGCTGATTCGGGTGTCGGAGGTTCCTTCGTGTAGTTGGATCAGCTTACCCCAGAGTTCTTTGGCGCTATTGAATGGACCCACCCGGTTCAGCTTCTCTTTGGTTAGGCCGCATTGGAGTGTTTGGGTCACTTTGGCATCAGATTCTATTTTCTTTTTGAGTGCAGTGTCCCATTCAGTGTAAGACTGTTGTACTCCGTCAGCATTCCTTGGTATTTTCAGTCTGGACTGGATTATTATCCACATGTCCACCTGAGTTTTCAGGTGGACCTCTATTCTGCTCTTCCAGTAGGAGAAGTCCTCCCCACTGAAGAGCGGTGGTCTTGCGGTACTGAAACCTTCTTGCATGGCCATTAAGGAATTTATCTGAAAAAGAGAGAAAAGAAAGGAAAATTCTGTCCCAAGACTTGGTCTTGGATTAGTAGTGCGGGATAAAGAAAAATAATTATCGAGGGGTGATGCACCGGTCTCGATTAAGGATAAAAATTCAAAAAAAGAAGAAAAGAAATAACTCGAAGAAAAATCCGAAAAATTCTCAAACTTGTGGTTGCACCAAATTTGAGCTTCCCCGCTCTGATACCACTTGTTGGATCGAGAGAATACGATAGAGGGGGGGTGAATATCGTAAATTGTTTCAGATTGAAAAGGAGAATACGCAGCGGGAAAATTAAAACTAAACAACACACAAACACCAAGATTTTTCTTGGTTCGGAGTCGCGGTCGGCTCCTACTCCAAGGCCCACGGTCGTTGACCATTTACTGCGGGCAATTCTATATGTGCGCAAAACGGTTTACAAACAGATACAATTGCAGTACAGTGAACTTAAAAGGGCAGCTCTTCGTTACCGACGTCCGGTGTGGAATGTATCTCGGAGCAAAGGGACGTCATCGGCGCTTATATCTCGAGGTGGGAGGTTTTCGGAGCAAAGCTTTTGAGTAGAAGAGCGTATTGGCGTTGGAAGCAGTGAGTGTTGATGCCTTGGGGTTGAGGGGCTTTTTATAGCCTCCTGGGGCGCCCTGAAGTTGGGGACGCCCCCCCCCCCCACGTGTCACCCGATCCGAGCAACTCTCGGTCAGCCCTTATCCCACTCGAATAGTGCTGAGAGTTTACTGTGGGGGCGCCCGGGACGCTGGGGGCGCCCGGGACGCTGGGGGCACCCTGGTTGACTCTTTCAGCGGGCTTCTCGGCTGGATGATCTTTATCCGCTTCGTTGGCTCAAGCCCGGGGCGCCCTGGGCACTGGGGGCACCCCGCCCAGTATGCTTCCGAAGCGTACTTTTGCTGAACTCATGTTTGGCTTTGCTTAGGGCGCCCGGGCCCTTCCGGGCGCCCAACCCAGCTGCTGTCTCACTCCTTTAAGGCTTTCTGAGCTGCAGATACTCGTTCCTTCGGTCCTGTATCCAGGGTTAGTACCAAACAAGATAAAGCAACAATGATAGTGATTCTTACAACCGTAGCTGTCTTGGTTCTGACTTTGGGTCTCTAAAATGGAGCCCAAGGTCGAACCTGTTAGTGATATGAGAGAAGTGTCCTAAGGCAATCGCCTTATGATGTAAACATTTATATTAATAAATGATAATTCACTATTTGAGTATACATGTTTTGTGTATTTGATTGGGATCTTAAACTCATCTACTGAATGTCCGCAATACAACTCACAGCATAAGAGAATTTGTGATGGGATCACAACTAGTGATTATCTCTAATGTGCAATTGTGAAGTATTGAAATTATCCCTAGTCGATGAATTGATAAAAACGGACACTATCAATTCTGTTGAGACTAGCATGGGTTATTCTCTAATCAGTTGATTCTCACTAGCTGGTGGCATTGGGATGTCCGGAGATAAACATGGATGCTAGTTGAGGGAACTAGTTCATTGGAGTGACTAGCTGTAAAACTTCATATGGTAATCTATATAGATATGTCAATGAAGTTCGTACTGCAGCTTAAGTGCGATGTTCCTTTAACTTGCGGTGTTCAAGTCATCTTGGTCATGGAGACTTATACTTTAACATCTTAAGCAAGCATCTCCAAGGAGGTGTGGACCCAGGATGATTGGGTATAAGCCGAAGTGCCCGAAGATGTTTGAACAACCTACAAAGGATTCACCACTCCTTGCGAGGAGATGTATACCCAGGCCTATCGTCGGATTGTTACTCAAAACCTCTGGCCAGAGTATATCATGTTTAGAGTGCGAGTCTCTAAAATACATGAGAGTAATTAGAAATCCAAAGGACGAGAAAGACACTACTTGGGCTAGATGTGACGTAGTCAGTCTAGTGGGGACTGACACAAACAGACCATGTCCTGAACCAAGTGGGTATAAGGTGGTGAAGGGAATGGGGCACGATTCATTAGAGCTGCTGAAGGGTTTCAGAATAATTTCTTCTGAGGTCAAACCGTTGATCTTTCGATTAATTGGGGATCATGATGTACTACTAGGTGCCACTCATGATCGTTCTATAATTGGTTGATTATAGACGGCCAACATAAATCGAAAGCCTATTTAGTCACACGCACTACGAGTAATCCGAGGGATTTAAAACGAGTTGAAAATTGGATTTTTCGATCAAGAGAAATAAGTCGAATCTGAATTTGTCAGAGGCGCAATGGAAGCTAAAAATGGCTAAATCTTTTGAAGGTTTGTTGGGCGAATTAAATGAGTTTAATTCGCGATCGGTTCGGGTTGGTTTGGCCGGCCAAAGAGGGTGCCAAACCTCTTTGTTGTGGCCGGCCATTAAAAGGGAAGAAAACCAATTTAATTGGTTTAATTAATAAAATAAATCTAGCACGATTTGTTTTATAAATTATGGATAAATAAATTGATATATATAAAGAAATTTATATAAAGAGATTTATAAAGAAATTTGTAGTAAATTTATTCTTTTTATGGAAATTAAAATAAACCATGAATTGGTTTAATTTTAATTTATAAAATCAATTATGAATTGATTTATCCATGATAAGAAAATTTTATACAAATTTTATTCCATAATTAAAAGAGAGAAAGTATTTGTTTTATTATAAAGTTAGTTATAATAAAACTTGGCTTAAACGGAATAATTAATAAGAGAATTTATAGGATAAATTTCTTATGTAAAATTCCGTTAAAGAGGAGACTTAGCAAGGGATAGGTTGCTATATAAAGGAACCAAAGGCTAGCCTTCAATTCCAATCAATTGAGTTGATTAAGAGTTAATCCTCTCCCTCTCTCTCTCTTATTCTCTTCTCCTTCTCCCTCCCATCTAGGGCCGGCGCCCAACCTAGATCTCCTAGGGCCGGCGCACCTTCATTGTTCTCCAAGGAGTTGGCGTGAGTAATCTACACCAAGGAGAAGCCAACCAAGAAGAAGAAGAAGCGGATCACATCTCCTTCCTTCTCGGAATTCGATTCCGTTTCTCTGGTGGTTAGTTTCCTATCTTTTCTCTTGTTCTTCTAGTTGTGTCTTCGGAGAATCTAGTAGTTCTCGTCGGCACAAAACTCGTGGCTTTGCGAAGTCATCTCGAAGAGAACTCGGCGTGGACGCGAATAGAGGCGGAGCTTCCAAGGGACGCTACGGTTGGATCTTGTCCCTTACTTCGAGTTACGAGAGGTACTTAGTAAATTAGTTTACTTTTTCTGCAAAGTTTTAATTTATGATTATGTCAACACATCATAAGGTTGCATGCTAGATACGTGGTTAAAATAATTTAGGAAATTATTTTTTGCTAATTCTTCCGCTGCACGTAAAAATTTAAAATTTTACGAACCCGTATCCTTGTCGACATGCACCCGGTCCCAACAGAACCGACGCCTACTGTTCCCTCAACGGGGAACGCGTCCTCACCTACTCCTCTAAGGAGAATTTACCTATTGCCAACCGGCTCCTCCGGTTGGACTTTTGCCCAGCAGTCCTTCGCCAGGTCTTCGTGTCCTGGCATTCCTTTGCCAGGTGTCTAGCAGTCCTTCGCTAGGGCTCTGTATCCTGGCATTCCTTCGCCAGGTGCCTAGCAGTCCTTCGCTAGGGCTTTGTATCTTGGCATTCCTTCGCCAGGTGCCTAGCAGTGCTTCGCTAGGGCTTTGTATCCTGCACACTTAATGAGCATGTTAGATAAACATTACCTCTTAACTTTTGAACCCTTTGCCATTATCAAAACACAGGACTTGGGTGCTGTTTGCACCAACAAGAGAAGCTAAGAATACCTATATCTGAACCACAATCTCTTATTTTAAAACCAAAACTCTGAAAAAGTGGTTCTAATGTCTCGAAAATCTAACTACAAAAGGGAGTTGTTGGCGGGAGGGGTATAAGAGGAATAAGATATTTTTTAGTGCACCCTTTGGTAAAAAATAAACTTAGGATGCTTTTTGGTAATTATAAATTCTCACATGTGTCGTTTGGTAAAATGCCATAAAAAGTTTAAGCAAGAGCAAGAATAAGTACTTTATTCTTGGTCAACGGGATTTGATTCTTTTCCTAATCCAGTATTAAATCACGATCTAATTACTGAATAATTTCTTTTAATGGTTGATTGGGTTTGACCAAACGCGTTAATATTAGAATAAGAAATATTCTAATGTGCTAACGTTTTAGGTCCTCTGCTCTAATCCGTGGATAAGAATTGATTGGGCTTATTGTTGGGTATGGCTTGGCGGGTATCCTTAGCGAAAACTTGGTCGTCCTTGAGAGACCTCTCCATGTCTACGGATTAAAAATTAATCCGAATGGAGACCCGTCTACACACTAGGTACTGGTAGATAGCACCGCTAAACATGTTTCAACGACTAAGGACGAAGAAATACCTTTGTCTTGACGATGGGAACAGTCTGCCTTCTAGTACCCAGTTTGCTTGCAAGTGAAGCACTTGCCTTTCAGCTTCTTCACGCCAGTCCGAGGTCCCTGCGATGCTGCTGCCTTCTTGAACCCACCTTGTTTCTTCTTCTTCCTGCTTTTCGGTACAGAAGAAGAACCTTTGAGTCACTAAGGCCTGCGAGTTCTGACGAAAGAGGCCCTCTGCTGCCTGGAGTTCTCCTAGCAGTTCACCCAATGTATATTCACGTTTGTTCATATTGTAGTTGAGCCTGAACTGCTCAAAACTCCTAGGCAGAGATTGGAGTACAATATCGACCTGGGTTTCCCAGTCGATCTGTGCTTCCAGTACCTCAATCTCATTAAGGTGAGCCATCATCTTTAGGACATGATCCCTCACAGGTGTCCCTTCGACCATAGTGGTCATCATCAAACTCTTCATCGCGACCTGCCTAGCAGCTCGACCTTGGTACCCGAAGAGCTCCTTGAGGTTCAGCATCATGTCACTAGCAGTGGGCATGGCCTGATGCTGATGTTACAGCACATTCGACATAGATGTCAGAATGTAGCACTGCGCCATCTCATCTGCATTGACTCACTTCTTGTAACGCTCCCTCTGCTCTTCACTAGAGTCCTCTCTAGGTCTTTCTGGACATTCCTCGAAGAGTACATATTTGTACTCTTCAGCAATGAGGATAATATCAAGGTTCCTCTTCCAGTCTTTGTAGTTTGGGCTAGTGAGTTTATTTTCCTTAAGTATTGTAGCTAGTGGGTTAAAGGTCATTATGAAAAACCTGAGAATCACAATACACACTACTTTAGAAATCAAAAATAAATTGATTCCTCAAAACAATAAATTTTCGAAATCAACCAACACCCCTATACACCGAGAAATTCGGATGCCACGATGGTGTGGACGTATACGAATCCCTACATTCGTAAGAGGAGGTTTTAGCCATCAATCTTACTATCTTGTCAACCTAACTTTTTGACAAGTAAGATCAATAGTTGGTTTACTTCGGCTCTGCAAAATAATAGCAGTGACTCCGATGGGGAGGATACTATTATTCGCATCTAATTGTTCACCATTACACGACACTAAGAAAATTATTTCCAATTATATGCCTTCCGATGGGGAAGTACACACGCTCTTTAACAATTTTCTATAGTCTTTTCCAACCCAGTGATCCGCAGAACAAGTCCATCCGATGGGGAGGAAGGCACTGAGAGCCGACGCGCAGACTTGTTCGCATCACTTATCGGATTGTAATGGAAGCCATGGGACCCTTAGGGTCCCTCTCCCACCTAGTAATTTATTACGAGGAATTTTAACTAGCACAACCACACAACAAGCACATAACCAACATATGAAAAATATAGGAAATCCTAGATTTTCCAACTTTCATGGCCTTGGTCTCTAATGCGCCTCCAGTCGTGTCGTCACTTCGTTCGCTCCTCTCTTCCTTATGCGCAAGCCACCTTGAGGGATCTCAGAGCCGAAATGACTAGCTAATTATTTACATCATCGATCCTATACTCCACAAAGGAGTGTACATGAAAACTAGATCGAAAATAAAATAAATAGCTCGGTGAACATGTGTCATATTTAATTACAAAAATTAAATACCTAGCCTCGTCAACCCCGAGGATTAATTAATTTATAATAAATTGCACAATCATTCATACAACCATTATTTGGCCATTGCAAGTTGGAATCTCGTGCCTGCAACACAAAGCTAGCCTACACACATCCACATATCATCCAGCAAAATAAAATGTATGAAAATGCAAAAAATTAACCAATCCTTAAACACACAAAACCGGAAACCTCAGCTCAGATACCAATTGTTGGGTATGGCTTGGCGGGTTTCCTTAGTGAAAATTTGGTCATCCTTGAGAGACCTCTCCATGTCTACGGATTAAAAATTAATCCGAATGAAGACCCGTCTCCTAACAACCATCTCGTGTCGTATCGAACGATCCAAATTACAACTCAGCCAATCAAAAAGATCGAGCCTTGTAATTTGCTTGACCGTTCGACTGTGGAAAAGGCGACGAGTGGATCGCCGGCTTTTGTATTTATGGTCGGGCTCCAATTATTTAATTATAGGCTATGATACAAAATTAAAACAATTAAATAATTAACATAAAGTGACGAGGCAATTAAAACATGGAACATAATAATCAAAGGAGCTTGGGAGAGAATTATACCTTCCCAATTACCTCGCGGCCTTCTACCTTATGTCCCTCCCTTCCCGGACGTCGTGTGGGCGATAGTCTACCGGGAACCAAGATCACCGAGGTACTCCAACCGAGATCTTCTTTTTGACTTGGCCGAAAACCAAACCCTAGCTCCTAGGGTTTTTTCTCGCCGCAACCTTCCCTCCTCTTCCTTTGCGCTGCCGACCGCCGGAGCTGCCCTCAGGCCACCAAACTGGCTGCTGACCTCGAGAGGAAGGAGAAGAAGATGAAGGAGGAGAAGAAGGTCTTTCTCCCTCACCCAAAGCTGGCCGGAACTCCCCTTTTCTTCAACCTTGCGGCGCCACCGCAAATCCCTGTTGCGCCACCTCCCACCGGCCGCCCGCGGCTTCTTCACCCTCGCTGAGAACCACAAAAGGTAGAGGACTCCTCTGCTGTGTCTATGTGAGTCACAGCCAGAGCTTGGTGAAGAAGAGTGGAAGGACCGAAGGGGAGAAGCCCCTTCTCCTTGTCGTCGGCCGGATGCCCTAGGAGAGAGAAGAGAGAGAGATAAGAGGGGAGAGACCTTGGGTGTCTTCTCTTGGATTAAGCCTTGGTTTCATGATCTCCTTGGGTATTTATAGGGCTAAGGTAGGGACTAAGAGGAGGAGTTGGATCTTGGCCCACTAATGGATCTAAACCTGATCCATTAATTAAGATTCATTTCACTAAAGAATCTTAATTGAACTTTCTCACCAACCCCCATATTTTCATATGAGCTCCACATATTACGAGTCATCCATCCCCCTGTGTTTAAGATATCGAATGCCCGTTAATTAATTTAAATTACTGATAATTCAAATTAATTAACTTCTGGATCCTTGATTAGTACCACTCAACCTTATCATCATGCCGGATAAAATCCACTTGCAGGGTTTAGCATGATGAACCTTTTGAGCTCATCAAGGGGCATCATCATCCTGACTCACCAGGACACGAATTTCGTCAATAATCAACAGCACATCATATTATTAATATTATCTCCCAACTTACTGGGCCTATCAATCTAATAGAATAGATCTCGCCCATTGGTAAATTAAAGAAATAATAATTAATAATATATGCCTATTATTATATCGGGATTAAGGGATCGTACTCCATAATAAATTTTGAGGTCCTATCCAATTATCAAGTCAGTACAAATTGGATAACCTCTGGTTTTGGTCTTGCTCAATATACTCAAAGCACACTAGTATAATTCTATGGTCAAGACCAACCACACCTAATTACACTACAACCATCTCGATGGTTTGTCCAATTCCATCTCGGTTGTGAGCCTATACTTATACTAGGCAAGGAACTGATAACATGATCTTCCGTGTGACACCACACACCATGTTATCTACAATGCGAAGTAATGGACTTTATGCATGTACTAATATAAACAGACACCTAGTGTAGTTGTGATTCTCTTTTCAAAATGAAGATGTTCATATAAAAGAAATCATGTCTTTCAGTATACACATCTTACACTTATAAACTTTTTGTTAGTGCAAGATGCATCAGTGATGTCTTTCTCTAATGTTTCGATGTTTAACAATATACTTAAGTTAGTAATATATGTTAGACAAGGTAAGGGTTTACAAGACCTTATGTTTGGTAGGGAAAACTCGTGTTGATCAGGTTGATAAAGGTTTAGCCAAATAGGATATGATGTTTGGCAGAGTCAACCAGAACCCAGGTAACCAAGGGTTAGCTAAACAGGACCTAATGTTTGGCAGGATGATCAAACCTAGATTAAATCTGGTTAACATACTGAGGTTTGATCAGTTAGCTAAATAGGATATGATGTTTAGCAAAAAACCCAGGGTTAGTCAGTTAGACCAAGGAGTAAGCCAAACAAGACTTGATGTTTGGCAGAAGAGAAGTCTAGTCAGGAATAATATGACTAGCAAAAGAAATCCTTATCAAGGTAAAGAAAAGTCCTAGTTAACCAAGGCAATAAGTCATGGTTCGAGGAATTGGGCAATAAGTCTTGGCTGAGGGCTAGGCACCTAAGACCTGACCGAGGGTTGGGCACGAAGTCGTGGTTCGTGGAATTGGGCAATAAGTCCTGGCCGAGGGTTGGGCACCTAAGACCTGACCGAGGGTTGGGCACGAAGTCCAGGTTCGTGGAATTAGGCAATAAGTCCTGGTCGTGGACTAGGCACCGAAGTCCTGATCTGGAAGATCGGGCAAAAGTCCAACCGGAGGAGCCGGTTGGCAACTTCTCCTGAGAGGAATAGGCGAGGGTGCGTTCCCCGGGAAAGGGAACACTAGGCGTCGATTCGACCTAGAGCTTCGCGAGAAATCCAAATTCAGAACCAATATTTAAGGCTAAGATTATATACTTGTTTGTCTTGTGTTTGTTTATCTTACAGGTACCTAGAGTTGGAGATAAAGCAGGCGAGCAAACGCAGAAAAAATGGCACCTGGAAGAAGCATCCAGGGCGCCTAAATGAATACAGGCACCCTAAAGGCCAGGCGCCTGAATGAATACAGGCGCCCTGGAAGGTCTAGGGCGCCCTGGACTGGCTTCTTATCAGCATCACGAAGTTCGCGATCTCGGATGATTTTTTGACCGCCTATAGGGCGCCTCAGAGGCTCTAGGGTGCCCGAGAAGAAGCTATAAAAGGGGCTTCGACCCCACAACTCAGAACAACATCTACTATAACATTCTAAGCATTCTAAGTGGTGAAAAAGTGCTAGAGACGAAGCTCTATGACCAAGGAGGCTCCAGGAGAAAGTGCGTTGCATTTCGGACTTCCAGATTGGCCGAGTCTTCGACTTTTGTTTGGTTTGCTTTTCATTTTCAAGTTAAAGTTATTTACTATTGTTTTGCTTGTAACTCTGAACTGTAAGACGGGTTTCTCTGCCTCCGGAAAGTCCAGAAAGGAGACTACTAGTGGACGGGCGCTACCCATGATTAAGCCTTGGATGTACTAACCCTGGGGGGTTGGAAACCAAGTAAACCCTGCGTGTCTGAGTGTCATTTACTTTCGTTCTCTATTATTTCCGCTGCTACTAACTCTCTGACTAGAACAAACGAACGAACACTGAAGTTTCTGATGAGTTTTACGAAGATTTTTTTCAAGTCGATATTTACCCCCATATCGACGGCACCGGTCCTACACTTTTCTCATTAATAAAATTATTCTCATTCATTGGGCTTTCTTCTTCCTCTTTCTCTCTCTTTATGTATATTTTTGGTAGGAGAAAAAGGTATTTTTGAGTACCAAACTTGGTTTGTTTTTAGTATTTTGGATACTAACTTTAAAAAAAAATTAATCCCAAAGTTAATACTTTATTTTTATTTTAGTCTAGGGTTCACCATTCTAATTGAGTTATAGTGTTCAAACTAAAAAAAAATAAAAATCGAAAACTTCTAAGGTTCACCATCCCAATTGGGTTATAGTGTTCAAGCTAAAAAAAATTAAAAATCTAAACCCCCTAGGGTTCACCTTCCCAATTGAGTTGTAGTGTTCAATCATAATTTTCTTTTAAAAAAAAGGTCTTGAAATGTCTCCCATTGCATGGTATTCAAATTGTTACTTTTAAAATTTTGGACTAAAAAAAAGGTAAACGTCCAACTTTAGGACTATAATTTTGTTTTCAAAAGTTTGGTATTAAAATTATCAATTTAGTATTAAGATTTATTCTTGTAGTCGATGAGAAAGTTTCATGGGGTTGGGTCAATCATTTTTAGGATTAGTCAGTTCAAAAAGTTGGATAATTGAATTATCAAAACAAAAATCTTGAACGTTAAGATACTCGGACTCGAAGATGAAAATCGGGAGATGCTGGAGAAGCAAGTGAGCAAACTCAAATGCAAATAACATTTGGGAGTGTTAGTTTTGATTTGGTTCAAAGGGCATTAAAAGTGATTAATAATGGTCATTATGGGTACAAGTCTCGGGTTACCATTGCTAAATGGAAAGATAATAATGGTAGTCAACGCCCATTCACATTAGAATTAGCGATCAAATAGTCAGTTGTTAAGTGCATTTAGTGACCGATCAGTGATTGAAATTTCTAGTCACATTTATATCGATCACCGACATCATTTAGCGACAAAAATAATTTTCCATCGCTAATTAGTTACGAAACTAAACTTTTGTCACTAAACTTTAGCAACGGATTTTTTTCCCGCCGATAATTTACAATTGAACTTAGCTATAGAAATTAATTAATTTTCAATTTTCATTCCTAATTTATGATAAAAATACAACAACTTCTCCCTTTTTGGGAAATTTTCCTATTTACATTCAATACGATACACAATTCACATTCAAATTCATTCAACTCAATACATTACATTTAACCCATCAAATTCAAATTAATATCCATTACATTCAACATTCACAGACAATATCAACAAACAAACTATACATCCCGTCAAATATCAACAAACATGCTCAATCGACATTGACAAAACAACATTCATCATATAAAATCTCAAATCGTACATGGTTTATATATAACTAAAATCATTACATCCACTCAAATATAATAAATCATCCAAGATCAATAAATCTCATTGTCTTATCGGTAGTGAAGATGATAAATGGTTTAACTACACTACATTTGATATTTTGAAGAAAAAAAATTGACTCATATATAAAAGTTAAAATTACTTATCAGTAAATACAAAAAAAATTAAACACTATTCTAATAACATACTTTAAAAGAATACCTACCTTGATTATAGAATGTAGTATCCGTGGGATCGGTGGCATCAATAGAGGGGGGGTGAATATCGACTTGTATTCTTTTCACGAAACTTCGTCATTCGTTCATTCATTCTTGCTATCAGAGTGTTAGTACGCAGTGGAATATTAAATAAGAAAAACATATAGCAATAACTCACGGGATTTACTTGCTTCCCAACCCCCTAGGGTTAGTACGTCCAAGGCCTAATTAGATGTAGTGCTCGTCCACTAGCGGTCTCCTTTCTGAAATTTTCGGAGGCAGAGAAACCCGTCTTACAGTTTAAGTACAAGCAAAGAAATGATAATAAAATAAGTATAACTTTGTAACATGCAAACCAATTGTGAAAGTCTTGGCCAACTCTGGTAGTCCGAAGTAGGCGCCTGGGAAGCTTCAAGCGCCTGGTATGTTGGGCTCCTGGGATGGCACCCTCAACCCAAGGCGCCTTCCACATAGGGCGTGTGATTTGATCCAGGCACCCGGGAAGCCCTTTCCTAGGTCCTTGTTTTCTTGTGTTTGCTCTCCTATCTTGCCTCCGACTCCAGGTTCCTACAAGACACACAAACACAAGACAAAACAAATAATCTTAAGACTTTATGATTGATAGCCAGAGCTGTCTGGTTCTGACTTTGGATTCCAAATGAAATCCTAGGTTGAACTGATGCCTACTGTTCCCTTTCTCAGGGAACGCGTCCTCACCTACTCCACTCTGGAGAAGTTACCCTTTGTCAATCGGGACCTCCGATTGGACTTTTGCTCGGCCTTCGAGACTTCCGGATCTCGAGATGTCCAATCCTCGACCCGTCTCTACTTCTGTCCATAGTCCACACTCAGCTAAGTCTTTTGCCCGATCCTCGACCAGGACTCCGTGCCCAATTCCTCGAACTAGGATTTCGGTGCCCAACCCTCGGTTAGGTCTTCGTGCCCAATCTATGATCAGGACTTCATGGCCAATTCCCCAAACCAGGACTTCGTGCCTAACCCTCGGTTAGGTCTTCGGTGCCCAGCCTCAGCCTGGAATTCGTGCCCAATTCCCCGAACCAAGACATTGTGCCCAGCTTTACTCACCAGGACTTTGTCCACCTAGCATCACTCACTAGGACTCAGCTTCACTCACCAGGATTTCGTTCCTCGATAAGGACTTCTTTTGTAGTCATCTTAATCCTGACTAGACTTCTCTCTGCCAAACATCAAGTTCTGTTTGGCTCAGTCCTTGGTCTATTTGACCATATATGGTTTTAGTCACTCTGCCAATATCAAGTCTTGTTTAGCTTATCCCTTGGTTAAACTGACCAACCCTGGGTACTATTCACTATGTCAAACATCAGGTCCTGTTTGGCTAACCCTTTGTCAAACTGATCAAACTTGAGTTTACCTACTAAACATCAGGTCCTGTTTGGCTTAACCCTTGATCACTTTGACTAGACCTTACTATATTGTCAAACATCAAAATACTAGAGGTTGACTGTTCATGACGGATGCTCTTTGTACCAACAATCTCTCCCTTTTTGATGTTTGACAATAATCTTAAGTTAGGTTTTGGTCTAAGGGTTTTAGGTCAATACTTGGGAGAAATTGAAAAAATCTAACTTAAGGTACTCTTTCCCCCTTTGGCTCACATCAAAAAGAAATAAAAGCTAATAACAAAGATTTTAAATTGAAATTTACACCAACAATATGATTTTTGAAAATATTTAAGATTTTAAAAGAAAACATAATTTTAAAAAATTCTCCCTTTTTATTTTTATTAAAAAATAAGTACCTTTTTCAAAAAATATTTTAAGAGACTCTATGTACTTGAGTAAAATTTGAAAAGATAAGTACTTTATTGATTTGAATTTTCCTAAATTTGACATAATCTTAGGAATCTTGTTGACTACAAAAAAAATTCCTATGTGTCTTAGACATTTTCCCAATCAAGATAAAATATTTTCAATATATATTTAATTTTTAAAAATGATAAATTTCTTGATTTAGATTCCTCCCCAATTTGACACAATCCTAGGAAACCTTGTTAACCACAAGGAAAACTTTCCTATGTGTCTTGGAGATTTTTCCAAACTTAAGTAATTTTTCATGGATTTTCAAAAATATTCAAAAGGCAAAAGATTTTCAAAATATGTTTTGGAAAATGAGAATATTATATTTTCAAAAATAAAGTGAAAAGATAGTCGTTTTTGAAAATATAGTATTTTTGAAACTTCTAATAATTCTTTTATTTTAAACCTCCCCCTAAACCTGACATAGTCCTAGAAACCTTGTTGGCCACAAATAGATCTTCCTCTGAGTCTTAGAGTTTAATTCAAACAAAAAGACTTATAAAAAAAATTTTAAGAAAGATTTTAAAGTAATCAAAATGTAAAGGATGAATTATTCTTTTGATTGGGACTCCCCCTAAGTCTAACACAATCATAGGAATCTTTGCATATCATAAGGAAAACTTCCTATGTATCTTTAGAGTTTATCCAAATTATAAGAGCAATTAATGCATATTTTAGAAAAATATTTTTGAAAGAATATATTAATTTTTGAAGAGTATTTTTTAAATAATATTTTGAATGACATAATAAATTTTTAAAAAACATATTTTGAAAAAACATTTTGAAAGAAATAATAATAATTTTTTTAAGTAAAAACCATTTTGTAAGAGATAAATTTTCAAAAAGAATAATTTTGAAAAATAATTTTTAAAAGAATTGTTAAAAAAATCGTAAAAAGATAGACTCCCCCTAAACCTAACACCTTTTGGCTACCCTTGTTAACTACAAGGAACTTTACCTAAGTGTCTTAAGGGGCTTTAGTGTTGACCTAGAAGGTTTATGTCTAAGTGTAGGTCAAACAACTTTCGAAAAGATATATAATTTTTAAAATATATTTATAGGTACACACAATCATGCATGAAACTCATTAAAATATTATTATATTTAATCACTATTTTTAAAATAGATTTAAAAAAAAATATTCTAAGGATTTTTGAAGGCATTTTGAAAATAATTGTCAATTGATTAGTCCTTATCATCTCATCCATTCTAGGTGTCGCAATACAAACAAGCATGGTTGCCTTATAGGTATTGTGAGATGCTTGAATAATGTTTCTCAATTTAATTTTATAGATTGTTTGACATTGAGTTGGATTCAAGTTTAACAATTAGTAACATAAAAGTAAATTTCAATAATGGGCATCCAGGTCTTAGCGAGGCATAGGGGCCTTCTTGGTTATCAGAACAACGACCCTTTCCTTAGACAAAGAATTTAAAAGAAATGATACTTTCAATTTACTTTTTGAGAAACTCTAGTCTAACTAGTCTAGGATGTGGTGAGGTAGCTATGGGATCGTTGTAATCGATAGAGGGGGGGGGTGAATAACGATTACTAAAATTTTTTGAAAAAGAGAATACGCTGCGGAAAGAAAAAGAAACAATACTAACACAGTTTCTTTTTCCTTGGTTTGGAGTATTTTACGGCTCCTACTTCAAGGCCCACGGTCCTTGACCATTTTTGTTGGGCAATTCTATAACTCGAATAAGATGTACAAATGTAGAACTTTAGTACAGAATTATGTAACGAAATTGAAAATATACCGATGACACTAAAGGATTTGCGAAGCGTCTCGGCAGCGTGTCGTTGATCTTGATCATTATCGGCGCGGGAGACTCGAGCATGGAAGAAATCTAGAGACTGTTTGAGTGCTTGAGTCGCAAGAAAGTTGTTCTGAATTGATACGAATGTTGTGTTGAAAGCAAAGGGGTGAACCCCCTTATATAGGTTGTTCTCGGGTGCCTCTGGGCTCTTGGGCGCCTGCCACGTGTAGCGTATTGAGCGTTTCCTTATCCACAGACTCAACCAAAACTCTATCTATCGGTCTTGGGTGCCTGGGACCATTGAGGTGCCTGATGGCTCATGGGCGCTTGAGATGCTGACGTGGCAACCTGCCAGCTCAGCCTCTCACCCGCTGGAAACGCCTCAACTCAGGCGCCTGCTACATATCAGGTGCCTAGCCTCTCAGGCGCCTGGGATGCAGCAGTTACTTGCTTTCACTCATGTAACCAAAGTTAGTCGAAGAATAGTATAACATTAATAATAAATGCATGGATAACAGTCGGAGCTATCTTGGTTCTGACTTTGGATTTCAAAATGAAACCCTAGGTAAAACCGATGCCTACTGTTCCCTCTTTCTTGGGAGCACGTCCTCACCTACTCCTCTCAAGAGAAGTTTGTTGGATCGAGAAACATGATAGAGGGGGGGTGAATATCGTGAAAACATTTTCGAATAAGACTTAAGAAAAAATACGCAGCGGAATTAAAAACAAACACGAGGAACACAAGTATTTTTTACTTGGTTCGGAGTCGTGGTCGGCTCCTACTCCAAGGCCCACGGTCCTTGACCGTTTACTACGGGTAATTCTATAATAGTGCAAAGATTTACAAAATTTTGATACAATAGTAGTGCAGTAAATAAACGAATACACTTTTCATTACCGATGCCCGGTGTGGATCGCACTTCGGAGCAGAGGGTCGTCGTCGGCGCTGGGATGTCATGATCGGAGTTTGCCGGAGCAGAGCGCTTGAATGAAAAGCGTAGAGGCATTGGAAAGTTGTATTGATGAAGCCTAGGGGTCGAGCCCCTTTTATAGTGCTCCTGGGGGTGCTTGATTCGCCGGGGGCGCCTGACATGTGCCTTCAGATCAGAGAAACCTCATCCATAGCTCGGTCAGAGTTTATCCCTTCAGAATTGGCCTCGGAGCTGACTGGGGCGCCCGGGACCTCCCAGGCGCCCAGCTTGACCTGGTTCGCTGGCTTCGTGGCTGATTTTGCTTCGACTCCTCTTTGGCTTTGACCATGGGCGCCCGGGACCTCCCAGGCACCTAGCCCAGTGTTGTTTCGAAGCGATTCTTGCTTAACTGCTTGTTTGGCTTTGACCTTGGGCGCCCGGGACCTCCCGGGCGCCTAGCCCAGCTGCATGCCCCTCTCCTTTGGGGCGTTCTGAGCAGCAGAAACTCACTCCTTCGGTCCCTGCATCCAAGGTTAGTTCCACAACAAACAAGGTAAGAATATTAGTCCATTTTTACAGCCATAGCTGTCTTGGCTCTAACTTTGGGTCTCCCAAATGGAACCCTAGGTCAAACTGACGCCTACTATTCCCTCGACAGAGAACGCATCCTCACCTACTCCTCTCAGGAGAATTTAACATTTGCCAACCGGCTCCTCCAGTTGGACTTTTGCCCGATCAACCTGACCAGGTCTTTGTGCCTAGTCCTCGACCAGGACTTAGTGCCCAGTCCTTGACCAGGACTTAGTGCCCACTTCCGAGCAGGTCTTCGGTGCCCAGCCCCTTGACCAGGTCTTCTTTGCCCAGCCCTTTGCCAGGACTTCTTGCCTAGTGTGCCTAGGGCTTCTTTCCTGCACACTTAGTAAACACATTAGATAACAATAACATCTTAACTCTTGAACCCTTTGCCATTATCAAAACCCAGGTTTGACTTAGGTGCTACCTGCACCAACAATCTCCCCCTTTTTGATTTATGTCAACCTGGTTCAAAAAGTTAAGTTAATCATACATATAAGTAGTAAAAAAATTACTTTCCTTCCCCTGGAAGAAATCTCCCCCTAAGTTTTTCAAAAGTTCGTGGGGTTTTTGAAAAAGTTTCTAAGTTTTAAAGTGAAAAGTTTTTCAGGTTTTCAATACTTAGAAAATTTTCAGAAAAAGGTTTTAAGTTAGAAAACATTTTCCAAAAAATTTTTTGGTTAGGCACTTAGAAAAATTTCAGGAGAATTTGAATTTTCCACTTAGAAAATTTTCAATCAACTATTTAGAGTAAGTACTTAGAATAATTTTGGAAAATTTACAGGATAATATTGAACTGTGCATTTTGAAAAATTTCCACCAATGAGTAAGTACCTAGAAGCAAGTAATTTCGAAAATAACATTCAAAATACTTAGTTTTTGCTTTTTAGAAAATTTTCTAAACTTATTTTGAAGTTTTAACACTTAGAAAATTTTCAAGCAGTTTAATACTTAGAAATATTTTTCAAAATAGGTTAAGTACTTAGAAATATTTCTCAACTAGTTTAAGTACTTAGAAAATTAACCTTCAAATGGAGCTTAAGTACTTAAGGAATTCTACTTTTTGAAAAAGGAGATAAAGTTTTGAAAAAAATTTTAATTTTAAACAAAATTTTGAAACCTTCATTTCTCTCCTTTCCAATCTCTCTCCCCTTGCCATACATCAAAAAAAAATATAGAAAAAAAAATATAGCATTGAAACTGAGTAATCAAGGTAAGATGCTGTACTGAACCAATTCTCAAATTTAAACTAAACCAAATCAATTTGAATTTCTACTTTTGGGTCCTGTTTAACCCAATTAGCTACTTACTAACTGTTATAAATAGTAGCTTTCGCTAGGGTTAGTCAAGTTAAGTGATCTAATTAAGTTAGATCTTCTAAGCTTGACACTTAACTTGATTACTATTGATTGGTATTTAGTGCCCCAATTACTGCAGATGCACAGACTTAAGCATCTTGAATCAAGGCAAAGACCTAAGCATCTCAACCCATTCTAGGTTATCAATCAAAAGTACCCTAAGGTGCTTGTGAGATGCTGGCTTCTAGATCTATAGGTGCATGCAGTTCTAGGGTTAGGGCCTAGGCTAAGTCCATTTGCGAAAAAACCCTAGTTTTGAAGGGGGGTAGTTTTTATTAAAAAAACTAAGTTGGAAAAATCATTTTAAATAACATAATGAAAATAAAGAAATGATTTTGTAGAAAATAAAACAGTTTTTGAAAAACAATTTAATTAGAGCAGTCTTATTCTACCAAGCATAACCCTAACTGCCTTCTTAGTGAGCTGAACTTAGACTCAGGTAGGGGTTTGGAGAATATGTCTGCTAAGTTAGATTTTGAATCTACATGTTTTAGGACTATCTCACCCCACTTACGAAGTGGTGTTTGACTTCTATGTGTTTAGTTCTAGAGTGTTGAATTGGGTTCTTAGTTAGATTAATTGAACTTATATTATCAATGTAGACCTGGGTTTGGGTGTAGTCAAGCTGGAAGTCTTTAAGAGTGTGCATCATCCATAAACGTTGTGCTACACACTCTCCTAAAGCAACATACTCAGCTTCAGTTGTGGATAGAGCTACACAGTGTTGCTTTCTGCTACACCAACTTACTAGACTATTTCCTAAAAGTTGGCAGCTTCCACTTGTACTCTTTCTATCTAGTTTACAACCAGCATAATCAGAATCCGAGTATCCTGACAAGTCAAAAGTTGAAGTCCTAGGATACCAAATCCCTACATTAAAGGTGCCCTTGATGTATCTAAGTATTCTTTTTAGGGCTGCTAAGTGCATTTCCTTAGCACAGGTTTGGTATCTAGCACACGTTCCTACAGCAAAAAGAATATCGGGTCTGCTGGCTGTAAGGTAAAGTAGACTACCAATCATACTTCTATATAATTTAAGGTCTACGGGTTTGCCATCAGGATCACTATCTATTTTTACATTTGTGGCCATAGGAGTACTTATGCTTTTGGAGTTATCCATTTTGAATTTCTTTATTAGCTCCTTAGCATATTTGGATTGATGGACATAATTTCCATCCCTAGTTTTCTTAATTTGTAACCCTAGAAAGAAGTTGAGCTCACCAACTAAGCTCATTTCGAATTCGTTTTCCATTATTTTTACAAATTCTTTTAAGAAATTTGAGTTGGTGGATCCAAAAATTATATCGTCAACGTAGATTTGGGCGATAAAGATTTCTTTTTCTAAGGTCTTAATAAACAGATTTGAGTCAATTTGTCCTTGTTTAAATTCTTTAGAAATGAGGTAGGTTGATAGACGTTCATACCAGGCCCTAGGTGCTTGTTTTAGTCCATATAGTGCTTTATTGAGTTTGTAAACATGGTCAGCTTTTTCTAAGTCCTCAAAACCGGGGGGCTGTCCTACATAGACTTCTTCCTTAATAAATCCATTTAGAAAAGCTGACTTTACATCCATTTGGTTGAGTTTAAATCCTTTATGGGATGCAAAGGCTAACAACATCCTAATGGATTCAAGTCTGGCTACTAGGGCATAGGTTTCGTCATAGTCTAACCCTTCGACTTGCCTTTGGCTACTAAGCGGGCTTTATTTCTAACTATCTCTCCTTGGTCATTTAGCTTATTCCTAAAAACCCACTTAGTGTCAATAATGGATTTGCCCTCAGGTTTAGGTACTAGTTCCCAGACTTGGTTCCTTTCAAACTGGGCTATCTCTTCTTACATTGCTATGATCCAATCAAGATCAGGTAAGACTTCCTCTATAGTCTTAGGTTCGATTTTCAAAATTAGTGCAATCTGACTAAGATTTCTATAGGAAGACCTAGTTCTGACTCCTAAGGTTGGATCACCCACAATTTGATCAGTTGGGTGGCTGAGTCTGGGTTTCTTGGTTTTTCTAGAACTTGGTTCAGCCTCTGGTCCAGCTGGACAATTCGGTTCAGTATTTGGTTCAACTATTTGAGTTGGTTCAATTATTGGTTCAATTGACTCACTTAGGGGTTCAATTAATGGTTCAACAATTTGTTCATTATCTTTGTAATCAATATTTGATGAATTTAGATCTGGATTATCATATTTTAAATTAATTTCTTCATCAAATATTAGATTTGTTGTTTCCTCAATTTTGTTAGTTTGTTTGTTGTAAACCCTATATGCCCTACTTGTTGTTGAATTTCCTAAGAAGACCCCTAGGGTTTACTTAGACTGGAATTTACCTAGATAGTCCTTGGTGTTTAGGATATGGACTTTGCACCCAAAGACCCTTAGGTAATGTAGGTTTGGAAGTCTATGGTAGTATAATTCATAAGGAGTTTTATTATGTCGTTTGTTAATTAGGACCCTATTTTGGATATAGCAAGCCGTACTAATTGCTTCTGCCCAAAATTGGTTAGCTAGGTTGAATTCATTGTGCATAGCCCTAGCGGCTTTCTGTAGGGATCTATTTTTCCGTTCTACTATCCCATTTTGCTGGGGAGTTCTAGGACACGAAAATTTGTGTATATACCCATCTATTTTACAAAATTCCTCAAATCGTTGATTCTCAAACTCTCCCCCATGATCACTCCTAAGTCTTTTGATTTTGGTATCGTTTTGATTTTCGATTAACTTACAAAAATCAATAAATAGGTTTAGGGTTTCATCTTTAGTTTTTAGGAATCTAACCCAGGTAAACCTAGAGAAATCATCGATAATTACTAAGCAGTACCGGTTTCCGCTTAGTGACTTGGCTCCATGTGAATCAAATAGGTCAAGGTGTAGGAGCTCAAGTGTGGTTTGAGTTAGGTCTTATTGAATTTGTTTGTGATTAGACCTGATTTGTTTACCTTGGTTGCATGATTCACATATTATGTTTTAATGGTTCTTGATTTTTTTTTTTTTTGGCGAAACTGAAGGATTTTATTTCAAGAAGAAGAAAACCCATTTTTAGAAGGGGGGACCAAACCTAACCCTCTAAAATGGAATTACACTGAAGGAGCAAAACTGAGTTACACATTGAAGCAAAGAATTAAGGAGCATTGTAAACATTTAGCCTTGGTTAATCACAAATTCTAACTAATTTCTCCTTGATATTTCCGTGGCTTTTTCAGAAGAAATATTGTAGCATAATTTGTCACTGAAACAGGGACTATCAAATCCTCCATATAAAACAGTCCTTATCAAGCGATCCCAACTGATGGCATCTCTGTACAACAATTCTAATTCCAGTCAAAATAGCAGGGCAGTTATAAAGCCTTTACCAGGAGAAGTCTTCGAAGATGACCACAAATTTGCTGGGGCGGCAACTTGCTGAGCAGTTTTGAAAAATTCCGCGTAGCCCAGCACCTTGCTGGGAAGACTAATGATTATTCTGAAGACCACAGCCGACTATGTATCAGTTAGAATATCAACCCATCAGCCAAAAAAGAAAAACAGCGCAGAAGTTGTGCTTGCTGAATTTCCAAACTTCAGAACTCTTTGAAATAATATCGATTGTCAAAAGGAAGATATCGAAGAGTTAAAAGCAGTCACATAGAATTTATAACATAGGTTCCATAACAGATGACCACCAATCTCTGAATGCATCTCTGCGCACAAATTTGATTAACCAATAACTTCTGAAAGGTTTTTAAAACAACTGCTCATACTACTTAAAATACAAGCAATCTCGAGCTAGTTAATCAGAATCAGAGCTGCTTTGGGTTCTCAAATCAGATTTAATAACCACAAGATATGTATCAGAAATAACATGACGATCCATCAGTCAAAAGCTAATATCAACACCAGAGGGAAATAGTGCAACATATAGAATTGGAAGATTGAGAGAATTAGAGTATCAACTAACTATGAAAAAATGTCATAGAGTTTGGAGTCCAGAAAATCTCAAAATAATTGAACACACCCTACTTAGTTGCATAAATTGGCAGTTCAAGAAACAGCAGCCCTGGCAATTGAGTGATCCACTGTTTTCTTAATAAGGCGAATGTATGGCATGTTTAATCTATCTACCTTACAAATGCCATTAAGCATCTTATCAATTTCCCCAGCGCCTAAAGTCCTTTCTGCAGAGGAATGAAAAGCTTGATTAGCGAGATAATCAGCAGCTGAGTTAGCTTCTCTAAATGTATGTGTAAACCAAATCTGATGTTGACTTAAGATATTTTTGATTTTAGTAATCAGCTTTCGGAAGTTCCATGGAAGTGAAGAAGATTGCAGCATTTTCAAAGCCACAAGGGAGTCTGATTCCAGCCAGATAGGGGTTAAACTATTGTGCAAACATAATTCTAATCCTTTCAATATAGCAACTAGCTCAGCTGTAACATTCGAAGCAATACCAATATTACCATACCTTGCTAATATAATACGACCCTCGTGATTTCTGACAATAGCACCAAAAGAAGCAGGGCCTGGATTACCTTTTGAAGCTCCATCTGTATTAACCTTATAAATTCCCTGTTTTGGCATCTTCCAATGTACTAATGAGATATTAGTAATCACTCTGTTCTTCACCTAGTAACCCAAGGCACTCATCGCCTGCCTACAACCTTTCCACTAGTTTCCCTTGAACAGCCCGGCTGCCATGACAAGCTGAATATAAGAGCTGACCTTCCATATAATTTTATTAGCCGAAGGCCTGATACCTCGGTGCTTTGCATCATTTCTAGCCCTCCATATAAACCAAAGAATCAAGAGTGGGATCACCTCTTTGATATGTCCGTCTTTAGACCATGAGTTTCCAAATCTCCAACACTCCAAAATTTGATATCTATCAACCCCAAAAATTTGTGAGTAATGTCTCCAAGCTACTTTGGCAATCGGCCCCGTGAAAAAGCAATGATCCCAAGATTCAACATCATAGCAACATTGACATTTAGAAGCCAAAACAATTCCTCTTTGTTGTAATATATCATCCAATGGTAATCTTCTTTGTAAAAAACGCCATACAAAAATCGAAATACTAGGAGAAAGAATCTTACTCCAGCAGACTTTCCAAACTTCAACAGGCTGGTGCACCGTTCTAATGCAATTCCAAGCTGATTTTAGTGTGAACTTGTCGTTCATGGTTGGTTTCCAAAGTATGCTATCACGAGAATTTATCTTCTTTCCACCTGTTATATTATTCTCTAAACCCTTAGGCACATCGAAATCCATTATCTCCTTGATAAAGTGATCTGGGACCAAGCTTCTCAGTTTGGAAGAATTCCATCCTTGGTGGCTAAAAAAATCAAGCACTTTCCAATTTGGATTATCTACCACCTCACAAGTTTTGTAAACAGGCCCTTGATCAAGCCAATTATCATACCAAAAATTTATATCGCCATTACCAACAATCCAACCAATATTTTCCTCCGCTAAACATCTAATTTTGATAAGACAGCACCAACAAGGGGAAGCCCTCCAATTAACCGAAGCCACAATAGGAGAAGTCGTACGGCAATACATTTTCAGAAGAAAATTTGCCCAAGGGGTGCTTTGCTCACGAAACCTAAACCAAAGCTTTATTGAAGTTGCTGTGGCAATATCTGAAAGTTTTCTGATACCTAAGCCCCCCTCCGACTTAGGTTTACAAATATCAGTCCAAGCTATCCAATGAATCTTCTTTATTGAATTGGACGAACCCCAAAAGAAATTTACAAATACCATTTCTATATGATGTTGAACCGCCAAAGGTGGGAGTAGAACCTGTAAAATATAGAATGGAATTGAAGTTAAAACACTTTGAATAAGAAGTAAGCGACCACCATAAGTCAGTCTTTGAATATTCCATCCCATGAGTCTCTTATTGATTTTCTCAATTAATGAATGAAAATGACTTGATTTCCTTTTTCCAGCTATGATGGGAACTCCCAAATAAGTCATAGGTTGTAGACCTTCCATTAAACCAGAAATAGAAGCAATTAAGCATTTTCTAGAATTTGAGATACTTTTAGAAGGAAAAAATAAACTTTTGCCATCATTAATAGATTGGCCCGAACAAATCTCATATTCCTTTAAGAATTTCTTGATGCGCTTTACGTTATTGATTGACCCATTCATAAAAATCACAATATCATCTGCATATGCTAAGTGAGATAATCTGAAGTCACAACCCAAAGAGAAATAAAGCTGTGTGTATTTATTAAACAGAGCATCCAAACCTCTAGAAGGAAATTCCGCTGCAATGATAAAGAGTAATGGAGAAATGGGATCACCCTGCCTCAGACCTCTTCTAGAATGAAAGAACCCTGACAGATGTCCATTAATTTTAACAGAAAACCAACATTCTGAAATACAACGTTTGATAAGCCCAATAGAATCAACCGAAAATCCAAAAGCTTCCATGACTTTAAAAAGAAAAGCCCATTGAACTCTATCGAAAGCTTTAGCCATGTCTAGCTTCAAAATCAAATTGCCACCTCTAACGTGGTAATTCAGCTTATGATTAACCTCTTGAGCCAGTAAAATATTATCTGAAATCAATCTGCCTGAAACAAAACCGCTCTGTGAAGGAGAAATGATTTTATTCATGAATTTACTCAGTCTTGAAGCTAATAACTTGGAAATAATCTTGTTTGATACATTACATAAGCTAATTGGCCTGAAATCTTTCCATTGTTGTGCATTGTCGATTTTTGGGATTAAAATGATTGTGGTAGCTGTCATACCTTTTGGCATTGAACTACCTTGGAAAAAGTCCAAAACAGCTTCCAATAAGTCATCCTTAATAATATCCCAGCAGGATATATAGAATTGAGTTGAGAAACCATCCGGACTTGCTGCGCTGTTCAAAGACATTTCCCAATAATACCTTTTAATTCCTCCAAGTCCGGAAGCTTAGACAAATAAGCATTGTCATCAGAATCAATCAGAGAAGGAATATGATCAAAGCAAATATCATCGCAATTAAAACTTTCACCAGTTAATAATTTTTCAAAGTAGGCCGAACTTGAAGCTTGGATTAGCTCAGGTTTGTCCAAACAAATTCCTTCATCCCAAACTCTAAATATCCTGCTAGCTAATCCTTTTTTATTAACCAAATCATGAAAAAACTTGGTGTTTCTTTCGCCTTGTGACAGCCACTTAACTGCAGCTTTTTGTTGCCAAAAAATTTCTTCCATATGTAGCAAATTAAAGAGCTAAGCCTGTTTCTGGGATTTGATTGTTTTGTTAACATCCGATGGAACTGAATCAAAGTTTCTTTCAGCTTCAGCAAAACTTTCTTCAGCTTTAACAATGTTTTCATGGATATTACCGAAAACTTCCCAATTCCACCATTTAAGGTGTTCTTTCAGCCTTTTTAATTTGGATTGCAGTTTCCTGAGCCCTGTTCCAGCAGACGGCAGCCTCCAATTCAAAGTAACAGTTTGCAAGAAATCATGGTGTTTAATCCACATGTTCTGGAAGCGAAATGAAGCAGCAGGCTTTGGGAAGTTTGGAAAAGTGATGAGCAATGGGCAGTGATCAGAGGCAGCTCTACTTAAATGTTCAACCCGAACTAACATTCCTTGGCATTCCATGAGGAAGATAACAGAACTCTATCCAATCGTTTCCAGATTTTATTATTTGTCCAAGTGAATCTGTCACCAACAAATCCTGCATCCACAAGCCCAGTTAACATAAGAAAAGAATTAAAATCGTTAACTGGTCCTGGTTTTGAAATAAAGCCTTTAGAATGTTCACTTGGACTAGAGATTACATTAAAGTCTCCTCCAATAAGCCAAAATTCTGAGTCATCAGGTTTAATTTCTGATAGTTTCTCCCAAAGAACAACTCTATCTGATTGGCAACATTTAGCATAAACCACTGTAATAAACATTTTAATGGGAAAAATCTGAGAACTAATTTTCATGTGAAGAAACTGTTCATGATCCAAAATCAATTCCAGTTTAATATTAGCATCAAATAAAAACCATATTTTCCCAGAGCAATTGCAAATGGAATTAGCAAGGCCTAAGCGCCTAGTGATAAAATTCGCTTCGAGTTTAATAAAAGGTTCCAGAATAGCCAAAAAGTTCAAATGAAACTTTTCTTTTAGAAAATGAGCTCTACTTAGTGAAGCTTCATTTCCTATACCTCTTATATTCCAAAAAATACCTGCCATTAGCAATGTTTTGAAGAAGAAGCATTTTGATTTTGTGTCTTACTTCTGGTGACTCTTCGGACTTCTTCCAGCCCGAATGAACAAGACTCAGAAGTTTTGAAACAAATTTTCCCTTTCCCTATAACTTTGCCTTTGCTTATTTTTTGAGTCACCAAATCTGCTAAATTGCAGGAAGAAGATCTTTGTAACTGTTCCAACACCTCATTATCTGAATCTTCCTCTTCCACAATAGATTTAACAATGGCATCAGAATTAGTAACATTATGCTCAATCCAAGGCTGTTTATTTGAGGTATCTTGCTGAGATTCTACCCTTGGAGGGGCTGAAGTGTTTATTGCACTTTCAGTAGATTTTGAGTTGATATCCTTGTCCCCTGATGGAATAACTTCCAGGTCAAACCCATTATGCACACTTTCATCTTTATTAGAATCCCCATCTCCTCCATGATCACCACTATCTAAATCAGCTAGAGGCTGAAATCGATTTGTGTTTTTATCAGCCACATTGTTTTCCTTGCCACTGGTATCAAAAGTTTTCTTTTTCAGAACCCATTTTTGTTTATCATATTGTTTCATTTCTATTCCAAAAGACTGCTCTTCTAAAGGAGAAAGGCCACTATTATGATAAAATTTATTATTGAGTTGAGGTCTCAATTCATCTTCCACTGCTTTAGATTTTTCTTCAGCTAACCATGACGGTTTTGTCTTGTTCCCATTTGCATAGCATTCTTCTATTGAATGGCCCAAGTGCATACAATCCACGCAATATTTAGGTAGTTTTTCATATAAAACTTTCTGAAGGCGCTTCTCAACCCCAATGCCAATCTAGAATTCTTCAATTCTGGGTTTTAATAGATCAAGCTCCACACAAATACGAGCAGCAGA
>JAGFNQ010004145.1:20240-32021 GCA_024364735.1 Boesenbergia rotunda | reverse complement strand
CATAGCAATCCTAAGCATATCTCATAGGGTACATCCCATACAATCATCACATATCATATATAGCATGCATCATGGAATAAAATCAAGCAACCCTAACCCTAAACTAGGGTTGGCCGAAACTTGTAGGATGGCTAGTCTAGGTTTTTGACTTCAAACATCCACACAAGCATTTACACAAACACCTTGCCTATACTATTAAGCATGGATATATCATAGGGAAAATCATACCACCTTATACCCTAATTCACCTAGGGTTGGCCGAAACTTGTAGGGTAGGGTAGGCTAGGTTTTTGACATCCAATCTTCACACAAACATTTACACAAGCACTTTATCTACACTACTAATCATGGACACATCATAGGATAGCAAGCAAACCCAAAAAGCCTAACCTTTTCCTCTTGGCCGAAAGTTGTAGGGTGGCTAACCCTACTTTTGTTATCACAACATGATGGGAAGTCATCATACATATGTACCCTAAGTCCCAAGGGTCTCCTCATGCATCAAAAAGTAGCCAAGGCCTCCCTTAAGGGGGTGGCCGAAACTCACCTAAAGGGAAGACTCCCTTTTTCCAAAAGCAAAAACAAAGAAAATATACATTAACCATTACACTGCAGGCGAGGGGATACATACATCCTTTCGCTTGAGATTCTACTTCTTTATGTCCCTTAGGGTACCCTTGGTTGAAGGAGAAGTGAAGGTTCCTCTTACTCTTTCTTCTCTAGACTCCTTGGCCCTAATAGAGGGCAAGAGCCTTCTTCCTTCCAATCCCTAGGGTTAGAACCCTAGGAGCACTTTTCAAAAAATGGAAAAGAGGAGAGGAGAAGAAGGAATTTCGGTGGGGAAGAGAAAAGGAAGAAGAAGAGGAAGTTACTCACACCTCTTCCCTCTCTTATTTATACTTTTCTCATGAAAAGACATGTCTCTTCCCTATTACCCGCTTAACAAGCATGTTTCTTATTCTCTCAACAAGAAACAATGCATGGTGTAGTGGTTAAGTCATGGAGAGTGCAACAGGAGGTTCAAGGTTCAATCCTTGCTTCCTCCCTTCTAACTCTTCTTTTTATCACAATTTGCACTAATCCATATCAAAGCCCTTGAAGCCAAGCCTATCATAAAATTTCATAATATTAATAATATTTCTTGAATTCATATTATTTCATAATACTAATAATATTTCATGAATTCATATTATTTCATAATACTAATAACATTTCATGATATTCATAATATTTCATAATATTAATAATATTTCATGAATTCATATCATTTCATAATATTAATAATATTTCATGAATTCATATTATTTCATAATATTCCATAAATATTATTTCATAATATTTTTATTATTTCATATTCATGAATCCATAATATTTCATGATAATAATTCATGAATTCCATAATATTTTATATTCATTAATCCATAATATTTCATGATAATATTTAATGAATTCCATAATATTTCATATTCATGAATCCATAATATTTCATGATAATATTTCATGATCTTCCATAATAATATTTCATTAATTTCATGATATTTCATAACATTCTATATGGGAAATCAAGCATAGATTCCCTATAAATTTTCCTGAATTCATAACATTATTTACATAATATTTTCCATGAATCCAAAATATTATTCACATAATATTTTCATAATGAATTCACAATATTATTCACATAATATTTCATAATGAATTCACAATATTATTTCATGGTGAAATTTTGGGGTGTTACAATCCTACACATCTTATAAAAAGTTCGTCCCGAACTTTAAACAATCCCCAGGTACTCAAATCGTAAAAATTGGGGTGTTACAATCCTACGCACCTTATAAAAAGTTCGTCCCGAACTTTAAAACAGTTCCCGATACTTTAATCGTATTGCTACTTTTTCTTGTTATGCAAGCATTAATCATCTATATATATGTCATTACTGTACATGCAATAAAGTAAAGCGAGGTTAGGATCTCTTACTTGGAAGCGGCAGGATGAAGCTTGATGTGTGTGTGGTGGAGGGGAAAACTGCTCTGATACCAACTTGTGACGCCCGCCCTTATATCTACTCTCGGGGCGGGGTCACGTACTATCATTCGTATAAATTTTTTTTTTTGTACTAATAACAAAGTACTAAGCATGCTTGTTCAAAACTAACCTATAACATGATTGGTTCAACTCATAATATAATCAAGTATATGAGTAATCCAAGTGTAACATTCATTACTAAAGAAATGATAACATAAGCATAATATTATAGATATGAAGATCTTTATTTCCCGAGCCACCACCCTACACATCTTCAGCCCTCCTGCCTCTTCCTTTAGTTTAAGTGTCTCTTACCCTTATATGCAGCATAAGACAACACATAAACTAGTAAGCACAAATGCTTAGTAAGATCCTGTCCTACTCGCAAAATCCATACGAAAGCATACAACATGTACACATAACAAGACATAAGCATGAGTTCATCATAGCATACTAAACATTAAAGTTTCTAAGCATACAGCATAAAGTATGGAATGCATATACATAAGGATGCTTATCTTTTTAAAATCATACTTTTAAATACTTAAACATCATCATATCATCATTGGGGGTCCCCGGCTTGTACCACATACATACATCATAAGCGCGCATCCCTAGGTAGATACGAGGTAGCGAGCCCCGACCTACTAGGGTAAGGACAGCTACGGTAGTCCCAGAACCGGGGCGTTCTTAAGGTGCCCATCCCTGTTGCACAGCTACGGTAGTGCCAGAACCGTGGACAGCATAGTCGGTAGTCCAGAACCGGGGCGTTCTTAAGGTGCCCATCCCTTGGATCCATACTTCGGTCCGGTACAAGCCCATTCATAAAGTAAAATACTTTACATGCTTTTACATATATGCTAAGGAGTACTTCCACATTCATTCTCAAGGGACACACCACTCTTCAAGGGTGCTCATGATCCCTTAGGGACACACCACACAACATAAGGGGTGCTCTTGATCCCATACTTAATGAAGTATCCTTTCAAGCATCTTATTATACACATCACATGCATTTCATAAAGGTGCCCCCAGGGGCTATAAGGCATGCTCATACATAGATCATAATTCAACCCCCTTAAACATATCTTATATATGACAAGGTTGATCACATAAATCATATTCATATCATAGGACGTGGTAGCATGCTTCATGGGTAAATCAAATGGTTCCTAACCCTAAAACTAGGGTTTTGACCGAAACTCAAGGGTAGGGTAGATTAGGTTTTTGACATCAAAACATCCCCTACCAACATCCCACATATATATATATATATATTATATATATATATATATATATATATATATATATATATATATATATAATATATATATATATATATATATATATATATATATATATATATATATATTCATGTATCATAGTATAGCATGCACCATGGGAGAAAATCAAGCAACCCTAACCCTAATCTAGGGTTGGCCGAATGTCATGGCTAGGGAAGTCCAAGTTCTTCCAATCAAGCATTTCATTTGTTCATCACATGCATTCACATATCATCTCACTAACATAATCATATCACATGGGATAATTTAACCTTTATAAACCTAATATTTCATGCTTGGCCGAATATCACATGCTAGGGACATTTAGTTTCCAAATCAATATTCCATTTAAACACCACTTGTACATACATATCATCATAGCAATCCTAAGCATATCTCATAGGGTACACCCCATACAATCATCACATATCATATATAGCATGCATCATGGGAATAAAATCAAGCAACCCTAACCCTAAACTAGGGTTGGCCGAAACTTGTAGGATTGCTAGGCTAGGTTTTTGACTTCAAACATCCACACAAGCATTTACACAAACACCTTGCCTATACTATTAAGCATGGATATATCATAGGGAAAATCATACCACCTTATACCCTAATTCACCTAGGGTTGGCCGAAACTTGTAGGGTAGGGTAGGCTAGGTTTTTGACATCCAATCTTCACACAAACATTTACACAAGCACTTTATCTACACTACTAATCATGGACACATCATAGGATAGCAAGCAACCCAAAAAGCCTAACCATTCTCCTCTTGGCCGAAAGTTGTAGGGTGGCTAACCCTACTTTTTTGTTATCACAACATGATGGGAAGTCATCATACATATGTACCCTAAGTCCCAAGGGTCTCCTCATGCATCAAAAAGTAGCCAAGGCCTCCCCTTAAGGGGGTGGCCGAAACTCACCTAAAGGGAAGACTCCCTTTTTCCAAAAGCAAAACACAAAGAAAATATACATTAACCATTACACTGCAGGCGAGGGGATACTTACATCCTTTCGCTTGATATTCTACTTCTTTAAGTCCCTTAGGGTACCCTTGGTTGAAGGAGAAGTGAAGGTTCCTCTTACTCTTTCTTCTCTAGACTCCTTGGCCCTAATAGAGGGCAAGAGCCTTCTTCCTTCCAATCCCCTAGGGTTAGAACCCTAGGGAGCACTTTTCAAAAAATGGAAAAGAGGAGAGGAGAAGAAGGAATTTCGGTGGGGAAGAGAAAAGGAAGAAGAAGAGGAAGTTACTCACACCTCTTCCCTCTCTTATTTATACTTTTCTCATGAAAAGACATGTCTCTTCCCTATTACCCGCTTAACAAGCATGTTTCTTATTCTCTCAACAAGAAACAATGCATGGTGTAGTGGTTAAGTCATGGAGAGTGCAACCAGGAGGTTCAAGGTTCAATCCTTGCTTCCTCCCTTCTAACTCTTCTTTTTATCACAATTTGCACTAATCCATATCAAAGCCCTTGAAGCCAAGCCTATCATGAAATTTCATAATATTAATAATATTTCTTGAATTCATATTATTTCATAATACTAATAATATTTCATGAATTCATATTATTTCATAATACTAATAACATTTCATGATATTCATAATATTTCATAATATTAATAATATTTCATGAATTCATATCATTTCATAATATTAATAATATTTCATGAATTCATATTATTTCATAATATTCCATAAATATAATTTCATAATATTTTTATTATTTCATATTCATGAATCCATAATATTTCATGATAATAATTCATGAATTCCATAATATTTTATATTCATTAATCCATAATATTTCATGATAATATTTAATGAATTCCATAATATTTCATATTCATGAATCCATAATATTTCATGATCTTCCATAATAATATTTCATGAATTTCATGATATTTCATAACATTCTATATGGGAAATCAAGCATAGATTCCCTATAAATTTTCCTGAATTCATAACATTATTTACATAATATTTTCCATGAATCCAAAATATTATTCACATAATATTTCATAATGAATTCACAATATTATTCACATAATATTTCATAATGAATTCACAATATTATTCATGGTGAAATTTTGGGGTGTTACAATCCTACACATCTTATAAAAAGTTCGTCCCGAACTTTAAACAATCCCCAAGTACTCAAATCGTAAAAATTGGGGTGTTACAGACCACCTCAACCTCAACCTTGGATCAAGATCTGAATCATTGGGGGATAATTTCTGTGGAGATTTCAGCTCAAATTTGCGCCGGACTGAGCTGTTTGAGGGTTTCGATAGTTTTGTGGTCCGATCACATGGATCTCATCTATGTGCCATTTTTCGTCCATCTGAGCCATCTGTAGGGGTCCTCAGGTGAGCTCAGAGCATCTTCAAATCATCATCGTAATCCCATTCATTGAGATCAAGGAGTTCGGATTAGATTTCCCCAGCTGAGTGCAGATTGAGCAGAGTCGATCGATTGAAGCTATTTTCCAGTGATTTGCGGAGCTGAAGGGGTTCTTGGCTTGCCCTTGTGTGACGAGCAAGGAGGTTTTGAGCTAAGTGAGGATTGAGGCATAGTTTCTTTAGTTAATTTTCATTGTATCAGCTGCAATTTCATTACTGCGTACATTTATGTTTTTGAATTTTGTATCAGCCACTTTAATTTCATTGTCTGAATCGTTTCTAGTTAATTTAGGTTTCAATTCTTAGTTTGCAAGTAGTAGCTAAGTAGTTTGTTAATGAGAAATTGTAATTAGTTTAGTTTGCTTAGCATTAATTTCATTCCTGCACTTAGTTTCGTAGCTGAATTCTGTGTCCTGCATATCAATTTTTCCGAAGCTGTATCAGTTACTTAGTTTACCTTGCTGCAATGTTTCGGCCTTAGGTGGTGTTTCAATTTTGCATTCTTATTAGCTGGATTGTAAGTAGGGTAAACAATTGCACTTAGATTAGCTAATTCTGCACTCAAATCAGTTTTGAAACTGGATTTCAGTTTGTGTATCAGTTTTTCTTCTTTTCTCCTTGCGTATCAACTCTTGTCTTCAGTGCTTGAATTTCATATCAAGCAATTTCATTTTTACTTACCTTCTGAATTTAAATTGTAGCTGGTTTCATTTACAAAGAACTGAGCATCAATTTCTGCATCATGTTTGTGTCGATTCCATTCCTACAATTCAATTTCCTTTCTGCAATTAAATCATTCTGCATTCCTTGGTTTGAATCTGCTGAAGTTTGTATCAGTGAGATCTGGGTTGGAATTCTATTGCATTCGAATTTAGTTGTTTAGTTTGGTTTTAGCATCCAAATCAGTTTCTGAATTTTGCAAGTAATTCTTGCATTTCTACATTTCTGCATATAGTCCTTGCAAGTTCATTTCAGGTTTTAGCTTGATTGAATTGATCGGATCTTGGTTTGAAATTCTGCATTTACTTTTACAAACTTCTTCACTGAAAAATTTGTTTTCCAAACTGCATCGATCAGCTTTGGCACAAAGGTTCCCTATGCATGTCTAGCTGTTTTGGCATTGTTTTGTATCAAGGATAGCTTAGGCATTGATTAGTATCAAGTTATAGGGTAATTTTAGTGTGCTATATATGGTGCTTGAAATCATCTAGTATTGCATTGGGCCATTCTGAATTTTCCCTGCATTTGCTGCTTCTCGAAATTGTAGCTAAGTTGAGTTGAGTTGTTTAAATGTTGATTACTGAATTTCGCAGCTAGCAATTGTTTTAAGTTTGCTTGTTTCCGAAAATTACATCACTGCCTTTATTCATTTTCTTAGCCTTTGTTTTGCATTTGAAATTAGATTGGTTTTCCAAAATTGTTTAAGTGCCTTGATTTAATTGTTTATTGGTTAAGTTCATCGATTGCCTAGTTAATTTGCTTTGTTCAATTTACTCCTTTTCCTTGTGTTTATATTTCCAATTGCAACCCAAAACCCAAATTTGATTTGAAACCCAAAAGTATCGACGACACATAACTCAAGCTCGAATCACACAATCTCAACTAGCCCTAGGAAAAATACGACCTGTGGCCCCTTTACTACGCTTTTATTCTTTGATTGCAAAAAGGGTTTCCAGCTTACACATATCTAAATTTTGAGACCCACATTCGTGACACCTAGTTAGGTCTCATCAAAATTTTTGGCGCCGTTGCCGGGGAAGCAACTAGTTGATTTGTTTGATTTTTGCTTGTACGCTTATTTCATATCTTTCTTGATTCATTTTTGTGCTTACTACTATATCTGGTGATCTGATTTTATTTGTTTCATCTTTCTTTATCTACTTTTACTGCGATTTGTTTTGGTTTTATGACCAGGTCTACAGGTGGTGATCTTGAAGAATTTGACCCTGAAATTGAGTGGACTTTCATAGCAAGGAGGAACCAAGGCACTCTTTCTGAGACTACTGATATTCCTCCTCTTCAGTCTGTTCCCACTCATTCAGGCAGTATCATGGCAGACCACCAGAAGACTATGAAGGAACTCGCAGCACCAGATGCTACATTTCAGTATTCCAGCATTGCTTATCCAGAGCTTGCTGGTGATTTTGAGCTTAGATCTGGACTCATCCATTTGCTGTCCAAGTTTCAAGGATTATCTGGAGAAGATTCAAATAGACACCTATGTGAGTTTCACGTTGTATGCTCCACTATGAAGCCTCAGGGCATTTCAGAAGAAGATATTAAGCTGAGAGCTTTTCCCTTTACACTGACAGGAGCAGCAAATGATTGGTTCTACTACTTACCCACTGGGCACGTGTCTAGTTGGATTTCTATGAAGAAAGCATTTTTGGAAAAATATTTCCCAGCCTCCAGGACAGCAATCATTAGAAAAAGCATTTGTGGCATTCAACAAGTGGTGGGTAAGTCACTTTATGACTACTGGGAGAGATTCAACAAACTATGTTCAAGTTGCCCACAGCACCAGATCAGCGAGCAGCTTCTGATTTAGTATTTTTATAAGGGATTGTTGCAGATGGATAGGATTATGATAGATGCTGCAGCTGGAGGAGCCCTAGTGAATAAAATGTCAGATCAAGCTAGGGAGCTCATTTCTAATATGGCTGAGAACTCACAACAATTTGGAAGCAGAGCATTGACCACCAGAGGAGTGGGTGAAGTTCAGGTAGTTCCTAATGATCAGAAGGAGATTAAGAATGCATTGGTAGAGCTCACAGCAGCGGTTAAGCAAATGGATCTTAATATTGCAAGTCAAAAGTCAACTCCTTCAGTACCTCCACAATCAAGCCAAATGATGAGTGTGTGTGGCATTTGTGCTAGCCAAGAACACAATTCAGATTCATGTCCCAACCTCCAACAAGATGAGTCATTAGCGGCATTGGTTAGAGGACAATTTCAGGCCAGAAACAACCCTTACTCCTCTACATATAATCCTGGTTGGAGGGATCATCCAAATCTGAGGTATGGGAACTCTTTCTACCAACAGAACCCTCAGCAACAACAATTCCAGCAAACATCACAGTAGCTCCAGCAAACTCAGCAAAATCAGCAAGTTTTTCAGCCTTCGAACCAGAATTTTCAGCCAAATTTCCAGCAAACTCAGCAGCAGTTTCAGCCCCAATTTCAGCGATTCCAACCTCAATTCCAGCCATATCAGCAAGGGCAGCAAGGTTTTCAATCATTTCAAACTTTCCAACCTCAAAACCAGCAAAATTTCCAGCCATCACAGCCTTACAATCCAACTTTCCAGCCTATGCAAAATCAGTCTTCATCACAGAATTTTCCATTTCAGAACCAGACTTTTTAGGGCTATAACTCTCAGCAAGGTTTCCAAGCATGTCAGCACTCTTATCAGCCCTATCAACAGCCAACTCAGCCCTCCTATCAGCACCAACAACCCTATGTTCAACAATTTCAACAACCTACTTCATCATTTCAAGGTCAATCAAGGAACTATGCTAACCAAGGAGGCTATGGGGGCGCAAGTGGAGGAAATGCGCAGCAACAACAAATGATGGAGATGCTACAACAAGTTTTACAACAACAACAGCAACAACAACAAGTTTTACAACAACAACAACAACAACAGCAACAAAGGACTGAACCGGCCATACAAAACCTTGAGAGACAAATAGGACAATTGGCTAGTGGGATAAATCAAAGTCAAGCTCAAGGATCAAGCCAACTCCCTTCCCAAGCTGTTCCCAATCCGAAAGGAAATGTTAGTGCTATTACTTTGAGGAGTGGGAAGGTTACATCATCTCAAAATGGTCCAAGAGCTGAAATTTCTACAAACAGGGCAGCACCTCAATTTCCAGCTCAAGATAGCCCTGAAATGAGTTTAAATTCAGTTGGTTCCACCCCTAGTCCGTGCCCAACTCCTTCCTCAAGTAATCCTGCAATTTTGGTGGAAAATGGAGGAGAAATCAGTGCCGAGACAGATTTTACAGCAGCTACTTCGCATGGGACTGTAATCTAGAAATCAACCCCTCCACTTTCGGCCAAAGAAGATGAATTGAGGATTCCCTTACCCTTTCCACAGTGGAAAACACAAGCCAAAAGACAAGTGGAGGAGGAGAAGGCTAAGGAATACAATGAGCTATTGGAACTTTTCAGTAAAGTAGAGATCAATGTACCTTTGTTGACCATGATTAAATAGATTTTTAAGTATGCCATGTTTTTGAAAGATCTTTGTGTTCACAAGAAGAAACTTAAGGAAAATGAGTTGGTCAGCTTTGGGAAAAATATTTCAGCACTTATACATGTCATACCTCAGAAGTGTGAAGACCCTGGAGTGTTTACTGTATCTTATGAGATAGGGAGCACCACATTCCATGATGCCATGTTAGATTTAGGAGCTTCCATTAATGTGATGCCCAGGTCAGTCTTCCAGATGCTTGGCATAGGCCCTTTACAGCCCACTAGTGTGGTGATACAGCTAGCAGACAGGAGCCAGACCCACCCAGCTGGTATGATTGAAGATGTTTTGGTGAAGGTAAAGGAGCTAATATTTCCTGCAGATTTTTATATCTTAGATATGGAGGGAGATTATCTTGCACACCGTTCTCCACTTATTTTAGGAAGACCATTTCTGAAGACTGTTAGAACAAAAATTGATGTATATGCTGGTACACTTTTCATGGAGATTGGAGACACGGTTGTTCAATTTAGCCTTTTCGATGCTATGAAACACCCGAGAGAGGATCACTCCATTATGAGCATGGATATTCTTGAGGAGTTGGAGGATACAGAGTTAGAGGCTGAGGGATTTCTATATGATTTTTATGGAGGAGATATTTATTCAGAGGAGACTGAGAGAGTATTTACTGCTGAGACTGAGGATTTTTCAGAAGATATTTCAGATGCATTTCCAGCTATTGAGGATTTTCTAGGTGTAGGGGATTGCACAGAGCCCCAAGGATCACCTATTTCTCTTGAGATTCATAGTGTAGGGGATTGTACAGAGCCCCAAGGATCACCTATTTCTACTGAGGAAGGCCAGATTGAACTGAAGCCACTACCATGCCTCTTGAAGTATGCATACCTAGGAGAGGAGCAGACATTTCCCGTGATTATTGCACAGCATTTGGAGTCAGAGCAAGAAGAGAAATTATTGCAAGTCCTGAGGCATTACAAGAAGGCAATTGGGTGGACTTTATCAGATATACCAGGTATCAACCCAGCTATTTGTTTGCATAGGATATTTTTGGAAGAAAATGTCAAACCCGTGAGGCAGCCACAAAGGAGACTCAATCCACTCATTTTAGATGTTGTAAAGAAAGAGGTGACTCGACTTCTATAGGCAGGTATCATTTACCCTATTTCTGACAGTCAGTGGGTTAGTCCTATACACGTGGTGCCCAAGAAATCTAGAGTGACCGTGGAGGCAGATGAAAGCAATGAACTAGTGCCCACCAGAGTTAAGAATTCCTGGAGAGTCTGCATTGATTACAGGAAGCTCAACAAGGTCACAAGGAAAAATCACTTCCCTTTACCCTTTATTGATCAGATGCTTGAGAGACTGGCAGGGAAGTCGCATTATTGTTTCTTGGATGGATTTTCAAGCTACTTTTAGATTTGCATAGATTTAGAGGACCAAGAGAAGACTACCTTCACTTGCCCCTTTGGCACTTTTGCCTACAGACGTATGCCCTTCGGACTCTGCAACGCACCCGGTACATTTCAGAGATGCATGGTAAGTATATTTGGTTAGTTGCTAGAGGACTGTATGGAGATATTCATGGATGATTTTTCAGTATTTGGCACGTCTTTTGATTCATGCTTAGATAATTTGTCTAGGGTTTTATATCATTGCATTGAAACTAACCTTGTTCATAATTTTGATTAATGTCACTTCATGGTAGAGCACGGGATTGTACTTGGACATATAGTCTCTCGGAATGGTATAGAGGTAGATCCTGCAAAAATCAGTATTATTTCTTCTTTATCTTCCCCATATGCGTACGGGATGTTCGTGCTTTTCTTGACATGCAGGTTTCTACGCAGATT
>JAGFNQ010004145.1:0-19067 GCA_024364735.1 Boesenbergia rotunda | reverse complement strand
GTGACAAGGTATTATTGTGCAAATCAAGGCTCAAATTGATAAAAGGTAAATTAAGGTCAAGGTGGGATGGTCCATTTATTGTAACTAATATTTTTCCCTATGGTGTTGTGGAAATTCAAGATGTATCTAATGGTTTTATTTGGAAAGTCAATGGCCATCGGCTCAAATGGTACTTTGAAGAACTAAAGGAGCTAGAGGTGGATGGTTTGGACATGAACGAAGCTATCTACCCAACTTAAGGGGAGTCCACTTTCTCTACATTTACATTTCATTGTACATATCTTTTTCATGTTTTTAGGAATAAATTTTTCTCTTTTTGAAGTGAGTAGTTGATAATAAATTCTTAGGCAACATAGAATGAATAAATAGACATTGTAAATACCATATTATTTCTTTTAGCACTTTTGTTCTTAGTGAATAAATGTATCTCCATAGCATTTTAGAGTCTTTTGAAAATAAATTAAATTTGGTTGTTAAAACTTAGGGTTTGAGCTCATGGATAAAATCTTGGTTGCTTGAGTACTACTTGGCTTTATATTCTTAATTGATGATTTGAGATGAATCATTTGCACCTAGTGAGAATTAGCCTTATTTTTGTGACACACATATGTAATTGTACTCTAGAACTTGCTTAGGTTCTTTCAAAACCATATTTCAATGGTTGGATCACATCTATAGAGACTAATCAATTTGTTTACCTTTCCATATCAATTCTTGGCACAAATCATGTTTATTCTTTTTTTTCTTTCCTTATTTCTTACTCTTGACCACACTTTTCTATAGACTTGTTTGTTTGGGATGTCTCTAATGATACTTTGCCCGAGACGGACAAAGATTTAAGTGTGGGGGAGGTGACTAATGTTTTGGAGTTGTTTTGTATCAAGGAGGCATTTTGTGTAAAAAAGAATTTTTTTTCTGTGCTAAGTTGAATTCGGCTGAAGGAAGCTATTTTTGGGCCCAAGTGTTTTAGACTTGCAACTGTACATTGCTAGGAAATCAGTAACATTTTGTATCAAGATGAACTGCAGCTGTATTAAGCAGCTACTCTGAATTGCAGCTGGACAAGTGGGAACAAGTGCAAAAAATCTGTGCCAAGCTAAATCCAGCTGAGGGAAGAAAGAATTCTGTGCCAAAGGAAATACTATGAAGCTGTTCAGCCCCAGTGCTAGGAACTGATTGCAGCTGAACATGATCAGACACTGAATCGAAATATGACTACTGAATAAAACAGCAAGGTGTCAAGCTGCTGAAGTGATACAAGCTGAAATCCAACTTGCTGTAACAGAAATTTTGGAGTGGAACATTTAAATTCTCCATTAATATGTGATGCTAACTGATGTGAAGAAAGTAGAGGATGCAAGGACGAAGAACCTAACTATTCTAGAGTCTGAAATTGAAGCCGTGGAGCTAGAATCTGAAGCAGAAAATTAGTGGGGAAGCTAGTAAAGCAGTTTTGTCAGCTTGAGGCTGAATTTGATTTTCCTAGGCTGTGAATCAGGGAACAAAGTTCGGAAATGCATCAAAGAGTATTGAGAACAACCAATGCTGACCAAATCTGGAAGAAATGTGGATGCTAGCAACTCTGATCAGCACAAAAAAAAAATGGAAACTAAGGGAAGAGCAGATGCATTCTCTTTGGAAAAATTATAGAAGTGTGAATCTTTTTCAAGTAAACAATTGGAGCTAGTTCGGATAAGGAATTGAAGCATGGCCACAACATAACTGAACCAAAAGAGAAAAACAGAAAAAACAAAACAAAAGGAACAAAGTGGCAAGTAATAGAAAAAATCTGTGCCAAGAAGAAAAATATATATATATTTTTGCTGTGAAGTTAGCTTGGATCAAAATGATGTGGGTCAAGAATTGGGAAGAGAATTGTGGAAGCTAAGTTCTTGCAACAATCTGATAGAGTCTGAGTTGAAGCTGACCAAATCTGATCCAATGCAGAACGTTTGTGCCAAAATAGAAAATTTTTGTACAGATTAGTAAGTGAAGCATAGCTGGACTGATCTGAGCTGGAACTGACTTGGGTTGCAACAAAACCACTCGACAGCAAGGTTGAGAATGTGAGCCGAATTGCAGCTGGACAAATCTGAGTTCAAGTGCAGAATCTGCGCAGAAATTTGCTTTCATACAAGCAGTTTAGTCACAAGTTTGTATCAAGTCAAAACTGAATTTGGGTTTTAGCAATGCATTACTGAATTATTAACAGAAGTTGCAGAATGTTTTCCCTGAGTTCAACCTCTTGGTGAGTAGATTTTAAGTAAAGGCAATTGGATGAAATGAAAATAGAAAGGGAAGAAAAAAAAGAGAGGCAGTGCAGTGGCTGAAATTCGATTTGCTACTCAGCCATTTTCAAGTGGAACAATTCAAACTCTCCACTACACTATGTGATCCTAACTGATGTTAATTATTTAAGAAATCAGAGAATTGCAGTGATTCTGCCGTGGAGCTAAAATTGAAAAAAAAAAGAAGAAGAAGTGAAAGTAATGTGCCAATTGAAGAAAATGTGTATCGAGAGTGATTCACTCATTGTTAATTGATGTCTCAAGTTTTTATGACACAAATCCTGGTCCGAAGTGTCTCCAAATGAAGATATGCTCCATTAGAAGAATTCAGAGTAGAGAAAAAGAAGAAGAGCAACAGTTTGAAAAAAAAACAAGGAAACAAAGAAACAAGTGGACACAATTGAAGTTGGCACCATGAAATCAAATGAAGTTTTTCTCGTCCAAATTAAAGCCTTGTTCCAATACATTCTGACTTTACTAGAGAGAAAGAAAAAGGAAAAAAAATGATGAGGAGAAAAGAGAAGGAAGCAAGGTTGGCACGCAAATGGGAATTTGGCACAAGGAAGGGTTCTTCATCCAAATCAAAGGCATTGTTCGAGATTGACTTCCCCACAATTTTTATTTCACTAGAGGACTGACAAGAGGGGCAAAGCACATTGGAAACATTCTTGAGCAACCAAGTCTCCCACTTCATCAAATTGTCTATTTTCTTGGCTTTCATTTCATTTTTTACCGTTTCCTATGTTGTTCACTTGTTTTTATAGATGTTGATCCTAATCATGAATAATGGTGGAGAGAAGATAACAATCAAGCCTATGGTAGCGCAAAAAGCATGCGTGTTTGAGTGAGCTCCACTTTCATCATGAAGTTAGAATTCAAGGAGAGAGCCACCAAAACTTTTCCTTGGAAGACTAGTGAGTTAAATTCATCTCAATGAATCATGAAGGATGAAAAGGCTAAGTTGTTGATTTAAGGATGAGATACTAATCCATAGAGCTTAGATTTTTGAGAATTGACGACCCTAGGTAATTTATTTTCATTTGCTTCTAATTATGCTTGGAACGAGTCTAGGGGATACATATTTAGTAGTTTCACGAGATGCTCAAGTTTAAGTGTGGGGGAGTTGATAAGTGATATTTTATTGATTATTTCAGATGTTAAAATCCATGTTTGACCCACATTTTACATGCGTAACAATGAATTTACCCTCGGTTCCATAGATTAGTTCTATTTTGGGCTTTATAGCAAATCTTTACACATTTGAAATATTTTTAAACTTAATTGTCGATCTATTTTTGTAGGCATGAAAGGATCATGGACCGAGGTCAAGAATGGTCAGGATCAGGCTCAGATCAAGGCGATCAAGCTCTGGAGAACAGTGAGCCGTCCATTCAGAAGTTAAGCAGATCTCGATCATCCAGGGAAAATCAGATGGATCCAAGCTGAGAAAAGGTAGATCTGATTGTCATAATGAGATTTGGAGGTTTAGGGGCAAATTGGAGAAGATCCAGCCGTTGGATCAAGACAAGGGGATCTACACCATTCATTTGAGAAAAGAGAAGATCCGAACCATCCACCACTGATCTAGTGAATCTGAGCTGGGATTAAGGTTAATCAAGCATTTGGATCAAGATCTAAAGGTTTTATCAAAATCAGAGATCATTTGACCGTTGGATCGAGCTCAGGAGGACCTAGACTGTCCATTCAATGATCAGGTTGATCTGGGCCATCCATTGCAAATCTGGAAGATCCGAGATACCCCAAGGCAGATCCTGACCCCTGATCAATGTCATTAAATTTTGGGTTCAATCAGAGCTGTTTTAGCCGTTGGATCAAGCCAAATCAATCTGGGCCGTTCATTCCTTAGTATTTAATCAAATTTTCCCTCAATTTCTTCCCCGTCGCGTCTTCGCCGCAACAGTGCTCCTTCTTCATTTGTTCTTCATTTTTTTTCTTGCAATTTCCTTAGTTTGAAGGCGTGACCACCTCATTTCAATCTTGGAACAAGACTTGGATCGTTGGGAGAAAGCTTCTGTTGAGATTTCAGCTCAAATTTGCGCCGGACAGAGATGTTTGAGGGTTTCGACAGTTCTGTGGTCCGATCACTTGGATCTCATCCGTATGCCATTTCCGTCCATCTGAGTCATCTGTAGGGGTCCTCAGGTGAGCTCAGAGCATCTTCAAATCATCATCGCAATCCCATTCATTGAGATCGAGGAGTTCGGATTGGATTTCCCCAGCTGAGTGCAGATTGAGTAGAATCGATCGATTGAAGCTATTTTCCAGTGATTTGCGGAGCTGAAGGGGTTCTTGGCTTGCCCTTGTGTGACGAGCAAGGAGGTTTTGAGCTAAGGGAGGATTGAGGATTAGTTACTTTAGCTAATTTCTCTTGTTTTAGCTGTAATTTCCATTTTTGCAGCTTGTTTTGTTACTGTCTATATTTCAGAATGTTCAATTTCGGTTACTGAATTGTTTTCGCTTAATTAGGTTTAAATTCTTCAAGTTAAGTAGCTAGGGAGTTTGTTTATTGCACAATCGTTTCTAATTTCAGTTTATTCCATAGTTTACTGCTGCGTATCAATTCACGTATTCTGTTTTAGCTTGCGTATCAACTATTTCTGCAATTCAGTCATTTTTTGAAATTCTCAGTTTGTAATGCATTTAGTCTGTAGGTGAATTTGATCTTCTGAAATTTTAGCTTCCAGCCATTGTAATCAGTTATTTTGCTTGGCATAGAATTCCAATTCGGTTCCTGAATTTCTGTATTTCAGTCATGCATACCTGCATATTCAATTTCTGCATTGTTGTGTTCTCGAATTTCTGATTTCAGCTCTGAAGTTCTTCTTTCATTAATGCATAGCAATTTTACTATCAGCCTTGTTTCTCAGGTTTGATCAATCAGTTTCATTTCGGAATGGTTAGTTTAGAATTCTGCACTTAGAGTTAGCTTTTGGCACACAAGCAGCTCTCTTGCGTATCAAGTATAGTCCCTTCTTATTTGTGTATCAAGTCAAATGCAAGTTCTGATGTGCTCTTATGCTTGAATTCAGTTAGAATTGTATTCGGTTGAGGTTAATTTTCTCTGCATTGGGTTGTTTCCGAATGTTGTAACTAGCTTGTGTTGAGTTTGTATAGATTGATTGCTAAATTTTGTGGCTAGCATTAGCTTTAAGTTTACTTGGTTGCGAAAATTGCCATGCACTATTTTTATTCCTTTACTTAGCATTTGTTTTGCATCTGAAATCAGACTTGTTTTCCAAACTTGGTTCAATGCTTTAATTAATTAAGTTTCACATTGGTTTGATTGAGTTCATAATTGATTGCGTCTTTCATTGCATTTTCCTAGCATTAAGTTTGCTTAATTTTCCTTCTTTCTATTGTATTTTCATTTCTCATTGAAACTAAACCCCAGATTCTATTTGAAACCCAAAAATATTAACGACACATAAACTCGAGCACGAATCAAAGACACTCAACTAGCCCTAGGAAAAATACGACCTGTGGCCCCTTTACTAAGTTTTCATCTGTGATTGCAAAAAGCGTTTCCAGCTTTACATACATCTAAATTTTGAGACCCACATTCGTGACACCTAGTTAACGGGCATCAGTCCTCAATTAAGTCAAGGCAGATTGGAGGCCCCGTCTGTTACTACTAACGCCAGTGTATTCTCTCTTACAAAGGAAGATGCGACAAATGCTTCCATCATTGTCACAGGTCAGATAATTGTTTACAGTCAGCATGCTACTGTTTTATTTGATACTGGGGCAACGCATTCCTATATTTCCATGATACATGCTAAGAAGATAGACATTCCCTTACAAGTTCTAGACAGCAAGTTTTTAACAACCCTACCTTCGGGAGAAACAATGGCATCCACCCACCAGTTGCGTGCCGTACCAATCAGAATCGCAGAAAGGGAACTCTATTGCAACTTGATAGTACTCAACATGCAATTCTTCGATGTCATACTGGGTATCGATTTTCTAAGCAAATACGGTGCTTCCATCGAGTGCCGTAGATGCAAAGTGGTCTTCCAGCACGAGGCAGAACCCATGTTCGAATTTATTGGAGTGCCAAGGAAAAGAACAAGGAAATTCCTATCGGCTCTCAAGGCGCAGAAGATGTTGGACAAGGGATACACTGGTTTCCTAGCACATGTGGTCAGTACGGGTCAGGCAACGGACCAGACGCTAGAAGAGGTCAGAGTAGTATGCCATTATCCAGAGGTATTCCCAGACGAGTTAACAGGGTTAGCCCCTAACAGAGAGGTTGAATTTGAGATCGAACTGGTTCCTTGTACGAATCCGATCTCCAAGGCACCCTACCGTATGGCGCCATCTAAATAGAAAGAACTGCAAGGACAACTACTGGAGCTACTCGACAAGGGACTTATTCTCCCTAGTCACTCTCCATGGGGAGCTCCGGTATTATTTGTCAAGAAGAAGGACGGCACTATGCGCCTGTGTATAGACTACAGAGCGCTAAATAATGTGACAATCAAGAAACAGGTATCCCCTCCCAAGGATAGATGATCTGTTCGATCAACTAAGAGAAGCCACCGTCTTTTCAAAGATTGATCTCAGGTTTGGCTACCATCAAGTGAAAGTAAAGCTAGACGATATCCCGAAGATGACTTTCCGAACCAGATATGGACATTATGAGTTCGTCATTATGCCCTTCGGAGTGACCAATGCTCCCACAATGTTTATGGACCTGATGAATCGGGTATTCTTATCTATTCGAGAAATCAAGAAGAGCATGCCAAACACCTAGAGATGGTACTACAGATTCTTCGGGAAAAGAAATTATATGCCAAGTTCTCCAAATGCGAATTCTGGCTGGACCAAGTGTCCTTTCTCGGTCATATTATTTCCAAGGATGGAGTCATGGTTGACCCGAGAAAGATTGAGGCCGTGAGTAACTGGAGCATGACCAAGAATGCTAGCGAGGTCAGGAGTTTTCTCGGATTAGCAGGATACTACCGGAAATTCGTAGAAGACTTGTCCAGAATCGCAGCACTGATGACGGTTCTCACCTAGAAGAACAAGAAATATATATGGACAGACGAGTGCGAGAAGTGTGTCTTGGAGCTGAAAAGAAGACTTACAAGTGCTCCGATCCTGACTCTTCCGGAAAATGACAAGGGATTCGATATGTATAGCGATGCCTTCAAATTGGGACTCGGAGCTGTAGTGATGTAGAGTGGTAAAGTCATTACCTATGCCTCTAGGCAACTGAAGGAACACGAAAAGAACTATCCCACTCATGATTTAGAATTGGCAACCGTGGTCTTTGTCCTGAAAATATGGAGACACTATCTATATGAAGCACAGTGCAAGATTTATACAGACCACCAGAGTCTACCATATTTCTTCACTCAGAAGGACCTCAATATGTGACAACGCCAATGGCTAGAACTCATAAAGGACTATGATTGCGAGATCTTCTATCACCCGGGCAAAGCAAATAAGGTGGCTGATGCACTCAGCAGGAAGTCCACTGTCACCTTAATGTCCATATTAGTATTGCCCCGACCGCTGAAAAAGGAAATTATGAGCTGCGGGATCAAGGTCATTTCCGAACGACTTTCGGCCCTGGCAATTATGCCGGCACTATTCGACGACATACTGGAAAAGCAAAATGGTGATCCAAGTCTTCAGAAGATTAAACAGGAAATTCTTGAAGGCATGGGCGAGGGTTTCCGTATCGCCGATAATGGGGTATTATACCTTAGGGATCGACTCTGTATCCCTAATGATCCGGAACTGCAAAAGATGATTTTGGAAAAGGCTCACGAACCTCGTATTCTATGCATCCGGGATCCACCAAGATGTACCAAGATCTGATGATGAGGTTTTGGTGGCCGGTATGAAGAGGGATGTAGCTCAGCACGTCAGTACCTGCCTGACCTGCCAGCAAGTCAAAGCAGAACACCAGAGGCCCGTAGGAGTTCTGCGACCAATCCAATTCCAGAATGGAAGTGAGAAGATATTTCTATGGATTTCATCTCAGCTCTTCCCAGGACTACGAATGGATACGACGCTATATGGGTTATCGTCGACAGATTGTCGAAGTTAGCCCATTTCCTTGCAATCAAGATGACATATTCGATTGAGAAACTAGCTCAATTGTATGCTAAGGAAATCATCAGACTGCATGGCATTCCCAAAACCAACATTTCAGATAGGGATGGTCGATTCACATCACAATTTTGGGAATGTGTTCATAAAGCTCTCGACACGAAGCTACATTTCAGTATTGCATTTCAACCTCAAACTGATGAGCAAACGGAAAGAGTGAACCAAGTACTGGAAGACATGCTACGAGCTTATGCCCTGGATTTCAAAGGAAGCTGGTGCTGATACTTATGTCTAGCGGAGTTCGCTTATAATAATAGCTACCATGCTACTATCGGAATGGAACGTTATGAAGCATTATATGGAAGGAGATGTAGGTCTCCAATCTGTTGGTACGAGGGTGGCAAAAAGAAGGAGATGGGACTTCAAACGGATTTCATCGACGACACCACCCGATCTATACAAAGTATCCACCAAAGAATAGAGACTGCTAAGAGCCGGCAGAAGAGCTATGCGGATCAGAGACGTAGACCCTTGGAGTTCGACGTCGGAGATTTGGTATTCCTCCGAGTAGCTCCTATGAAAGGAGTAATGCGATTCAGAAAGAAAGGAAAGCTTAGTCCGCGATATGTGGGACTGTACAAGATCCTGAACAGAGTGGGCAAGGTGGTTTACGAGCTTGAGCTACCTCAGGAGATGTCTGATATCCACAATGTGTCCCATGTGTCGATGCTCAAGAAGTGCATTACCAGTACGGACAGAGTAATTGAGCCGCACGTCGTACGGATCCAGGAGACCTGAGTAGTGAAAGCAAACCCATACATATCCTGGATCGAGACGTCAAGAGACTAAGGAACAAGGAAGTGCCCTTAGTCAAAGTCTTGTGGCAAAGTCAGCAATCTGAAGAAGTTACCTGAGAACGTGAGGATGATATGAAACAAAAATATCCCGAGTTATTTTATGTACGAGGACGAACTTTTCAGAAGGGAGGGTGGATTGTAACGCCCCAAATTTCCCCTCTAGCGATGTAATAATGGAACATGTGGACAAGAATAATATTATGAATAAAGAAATGTTAGGCATTATCTTGACACGTAGTGAATGTGTGATAATTATGCTTATGTATTATATTTAATGTTATGCTTAATATCCTGCACATGTATGAATGAATAATGATATACATATGCATGTGTATGAATTAAATAAGTAGCATTTCTAGATGGGTTTTGGTTATGTGGGCTTAAAAAAATAATAAAAGGAAGAGAAGCAAAAAGAAAAGGAGGTGCCAAGGATTGAACCTTGGACCTCAAAGAAAAGCAAAGACTTAAGAATGCATATGTAACCAATTCACCCAGCAGGGGAATGATATTAGGAGGAGATAGGAAATTGTAGATGAGTAGAAAATAAGTGAAGAGACACATGAAAATGAAGAGGCACCATTGAATGGGGTGGTTGCCTTTTCACTCCCTATAAAAGAGCATGGGGAAAAGAAATGCCCAAGGCATTTTCGCATAGCACAAACCCTCCACTCTCTTCTCCCCAAACCTTCCCTCTTCCTCCTCTCCCTCACCGAGACCTAGAATCTCCTTGCATCCCAAAACCGAGCACCACAAACCGGAAGAAGAAAAGGAGAAGAACAAGAGGAGTACCAAGCCTAAGAGCCCCCTTTCTTCTCCAAAGTCTAGAACACCTTTTGAATTTCTAGCGCAAGAGGTAAGACTCCCTCACCTGTTGCCTTGAATGTGTATTTATGATCCCTTATGTTTGCTTGTGATGTTGTGTGGAAAAAGAAAGGGAAGAAAGGTCATGTTGTGTGTTTCGGCCAAGGGAGGTTTTCTCTTTTTCTTGTTATGTTTAAGTTTTGATAATGTTTCGACATGCTTATTGATACCTTCTTATAGCAGATGAATGATGAATACATGATGTTTGAATGTCTTTCATGATGTAAAGAACCTAGAACCTCTAGACCAAGTGGTGGAGATGGGTAGATACATGTGTATGGACTAGGGCTTGATCCTATGTGAATCTCCCTTGCTTATGAAATGTTTTAGGCCAAGAAAGTTGTGGAATCTATGCCCTATTAACCCAGTGAGTTTTGACCAGCAACTGGACTAAGGGCTAAAATAGGTCCAAACTACAAATCATGTACCTAAACTAATGTTTAGTGAAGTCTAGACTACCCTTGTACATGTAAATGATCTCTTATGCAATTGTTTCCATGTGATATGAATTGTTATGCTATAATTCCCTAGTTGTGAGTTTCGGCCAGTAACTAGAACGAGGGCTAAAATAGGTCCAAACTACAATCATGTGCCTAAACTAATGTTTAGTGAAGTTTAGACCACCCTTGTACTTGTAAATGATCCCTTGTGTGAAGTGTGCACTTATTTCAATGTTATATGAATTTTATGCTATGGAACCCTACCTATGATGTTTTGGCCAGCATGCATTAAGATAGGAAAAGAAAGCTAAAACCCATGTGTTGCCTTGATTAAGACAAATATGTTACATGAATGATGTGTTGATAAGACTAGCATGATGTTTGCTTCACTTTCATATGTTTAAAGAAAGGTCCTACATTGTCATGCTATTTATGTGAATGATTGTGCCATGAAAGTGTGCCTATTCTCATGAATGATTGAATGTCTATAGTATGTTCATTATGAAAGAAAAAGGAAAGAATGCATGTATGTATTTTACTTTAAAGTATGGCTTGTACCGGATCTTGAAAAGATCCACGGTTCTTGACTACCGAAGCTATCCCTAGGTTGAAAGAAAGTTGGCCTAGTAACCCTAGTAGGTCGAGACTAGCTACCTCGCATCTATTTAGGGATGCGTGGAAAGAAAGAATGGGTACAAGCAGGGGACCCCAATAATGATGATGTATGCTTATGTTAAAGTATTACTTATTATGTTTTCTAAAGAGCATCCTAAATGGTTTGCGATGCATATGTTTTATGATTGTATGCATTCATGTACCTTATGTGCCTTATGAGTTTTATGCTATACATGAGATGTTATATGTTTTTCAAATATACGTGACATGTAGATTTAGTGAGTAGGAAAGAGCTTACTATATTTCGTACTTATAGTTGATTGCTTATGTTGCATATCAACATAGAAATTACTAAAGGAAGGAAAGCTGCAGGAAGGCTCGTGTGTGTGGTGGTGACTTAGCTGATCGATCATTTTAGTGCCATTATAGACTTAGCACTTATCTTTATATGAAAACATGTTTTACTACCTTATACTTGATACTTGTTAGCTCTTTTAGAGTTTATTTAAGACATGGATGCTACTAGATACTATATGATCTTTATACCCCCTTCTTGTTGCATGTGTTCATTGTCATGTTTATTTCCACTGCAATGCTTTAGATTCATATGCAATAATATGCCTAAGTTATGTAGGAATAAAAGTAACGCGCCGCCTTAACGGTATGGGGCGGGCGTTACAGTTGAAGGGGCACCCGTTAGGGAGCATGCCCTAAAGATGATGACTCATCTCAATCAAATTGAGGTTCTTGGAGCTGAAATTGATGGGGAATCCCAGGTCGATATCATACTCTAGTCTCCACCGAATAGTTTTGAGCAGTTCAACCTCAACTATAATATGAATATGATGAATTATACGTTGGGTGAACTGCTATGAGAACTCCAGGCAGCGGAGGCACTTTTTCAAAAGAACACACATGCCTTAGTAACTCAAAAGGTTTTTACTTCTGAGCCGAAAGGTAGAAAGAAGAAGAAACGAGGGTTCAAGAAGGCAGGTGCATCGTAAGGACCCCGGACTGGTGTGAAGTGTTGGAACTTGGATGGCTAGAGAGGGGGGGTGAATATTGCCAGACACGAAAATCGCTTACACTTAATAGATTTCTGCACTTCAAAGGTCAGTAGCACAGCGGAAGCAAAAGAAACAAAGAGAAATAGAAACACATAAGAACAAAAACTAAGGCAACAATCAAGATCGCTATCACGGAGGGTTTACAAGGTTCGGGGATAACTTGCCCCTACACCTTGGAGTGCCCGTGAGGTGGGTGATCCCTTGATTGTTGGCAGATCAAGCCCCGAAAAATTCAGATAGAAAACAACCTCCTTCTCAGTGGAGTAACCTCTCCACAGCGTTTCAAGATGAATGAAGTATTAAGTACAGGAAACACAAGAAGAAATCATACTGAGCACTTAGACCCTCAAGAACACAAGCAAACTCCTCACCAAGCTCCACTCAGCACAGATCTCATGCAATAACTCCTTTCTTCGTGTCTTCTTGCTGATGGACTCCCCAAGCCTCTCATATGAAGAATCATATGAACTAGCAATAAGCAGAATATAGCAAGTAATACACAAAATAGTCTGATAGTTAGATGCATGGTAATGCATCAAGGCTTAGTCAAATACGACACACAGCCATAACAGTCAGATCACAGGCATACAACTATAAATTCATACAACCAACATAGTCAAATAGTCAAATGCAAGTCACGGGCATAGGCAAAGTACATCCATAATCAAACGTCAGCCGGGGGGTCAGCCTGCATAGGGTCATCAATCGTTTCATCATCAGGTACAAAGGACCTCGGTGCAGTACTGCTGGAGGGTGCAGCTCCCGTTGATGAAGCCTGGTATGGATGACCAGCTGCCCAACTGCGCCACTCCTCACGCCATGTCTCCTACCTGGAGCAGACCCCAGAGACATCAGACTCGATCATCAGCAATTTGCGGTCAAAAGCCTAAAACCCAGACTGGACCTCCTCTTGCCAGAGCTCTCTCAAATGAAGATCATGCTGAATGGTCCGATCAAGCTCTGAAATCTGCCAGCGCTGGTCTGGATCTGGCTCATAGTCATAATCAGCTCCGGCATCGGGTGCCTCTTGATGGACAGCTGGTGCGGCTAGTGCCTAAATATGTGCGCCCCTGGGTAGCACTCCAAGACCCCGTCCGTCTTTCGATACAAGAGCCCGATCCTGATCCTTGATGATGATGCCAGACTTGGCACACACCGCCTGCCAAGTCGGCAATCCTGTCTAACCATGGGCACTATCCTGCCCTTGGTTACATCAACACCTACTGATCTAAGCCAGTCTGTGATTACGTGACCAAACTGCATATACACAGTGCGACGACTGGGCTCTCGATAGGAAATGATCAATTGAAAGATACTCTCCATAATTTCAAAGTCAAGGTGACAATGTATGCCATAAAGCATCAGACAGTGATAAGGTCGGATCTCAGTTAGGGGTTTTGAGGTTATTGGCAAGATGCAGTTTGTGATTATCTTGAACAGAATGTAATAAGTAGGGGAAAGACGGAGGGCCGCAAAAGTCGGAAAGTCAGGCCCTAACTCATCAAGACCCACTGGACGAGGGTGGCCAAAGAAGTGCTGATATATGTCATCGGGGGTGACGTCTACAAATGGAGGCAATAAGGGGTCAGGAAGCTCTGGGTAGATAGAATAAAAGTTCGACGATTGACGAGCGCCAAGATACTATGGGTAGGAAAAATCAAGGTTCATCTTCGCTACCCGGGTCGTCAATTCAAAACCTCCTTGAGGTCCTTATTCCAAGTTATTCTAGAATTCGGACACGAGATCATAGTTGATTGTCCCCTCAAGGGAAAGGAGAAAGCCGAGGTTGTAGAAGGTAATCACCACCACAATGGAGGGACAATGCTCAGTCAGGAAAGGTCCATCAATGGACCTACATGGAAGCAACTTGAAGGTCCGGGACTGGAATGCTTGCTCACAAGCAGCGTTAGGGAAACGGGAACTTGACGAAGGCTGAGGCCTTTGAGAAGGGGCAGATGATGAAGGGCCTTTGCCCTTGGAGGACCCTTCAACGGGTTCCTTACCCTTAGATGACTTTCTAAAATGTTGGAAATAAATCATGGCAATAGATTGGATCAAGTGAAGTGAGGTTATAATCAAGACACAGATTTGAATTGAAGAAATACATGGCACACGAATGGATTTGTAGTGTAAGGCATGGGTCACATAAATTATAATAGAAGATGTTCAAATGAAAATAGGTTTAATCAGTAGGGTTAAGGATCCTGGCAAGGTCACGATAGGGAAAAGGTCACACCACAAAAAGAAAACACATTAGGAGACAAATTATGATTAGCCCAAAAATCATGATAACTGTAAGAATGATAAACACCAAATGAAAATCGCACAGCAAGCTTACTTTGGTGACATCATGTTGATTGAGAGGATCCTGAGGGCTTGAAGGAAAACCTGCGCAGAGGATGAGCTCAAGAGCTTGAGCGAGAAAGAGACTTCAAAAAGCTCACAGAAGAAAAAGGGAGAGCTCGCACCGCAGAGCTGACACAGGTCTCACCTAACTTGATGCAGGAAGGAGAAGAGCTCGCAGGAAACCTTAGCAGGACAACTCGAGCGCCAACCCAAAACTCACGTGCAAGAGGAAGAAGCACAGGGAGAACTCATGCACAGCAAGTAGATCACACGCACAAGAGGGAGGATGAGGAGTTTCGGCGCTAGGGCTTGAGGTTGTAGGGTTTACACGAAGTTAATAGGTTGGTGGATCGGGCCACCAAACGAAATCTAATGTGATCGAACGGATCACCATTCGATCTGGGACTGCCCAGACTGATCGGCCCCAGCCTGATCGGTCTGGCGTGGTCCTGATTGGTTGGGTGACCGATCGGCTGATCGATCAGGGAGCGAACAGTAGGTTTGGGAGGTTTTCCGTGAGCCTCTTGATCGGTCTGTGGACCAATCACCACAGTGAGCCAGATCAGTCTATGGATCGAGCTAGGACAATACAGAGAGATTACAGAGGGGTATCGCAATTCAGCTGGATCGGTCAGTTGGACCGATTAGACATACTCCTGATCAGTCCGGTGACCGATCAGAGTCCCTGATTTTTCCTGATACGATCTGAAACTTTCAGTTTTAGAACCCCTATCGATTTCTGATAAGATCAGATGAAAATTATCGATCTTGGAAGTGATCCCTTGTCTATAATTGATCCTTTAACAAAGATCAAAGGTCCTTTTGGGTCTAACAAACCAATTTGCTCCACCCAAGTGGAGTTAAATTCAATCACAACCATGCAATCAATCTTCAGCCAAGTTTGTATCAAATTCAAGTCTCCAATCAAGTTTCCTTGATTGGAATGTCCAAGTATGATCATGGAGCCAAGTACACATATGTTTGTTGAGGCAATCTAAGGTCCGGAGTGACGTTGTGTTTTGATGTTTGGGCAAAGGGTTTAAGTTAGGTTTACCCTTGTGATCTCATATGTGTATGTTGAGTGTGCAGGTTGTACATGTTACATATATGGACTTGACTGGACGACCTCAGTACGGTGAAGGGTGTCATAGAGGTAAGCTGGAGGCTTGCATGCACATCCGAGGGACCTTGGAAACAAGGACGATGAGCTGATGGGCGCGGAATTCGAGGCATGCGTGAAGGATGGCATGGAGGCAAGCTGGAGGCTTGCGTGCATCCAAGGGACAGGAGCCGAAGATGAAGAGGGCGTGAAGGCAACAGTCGAGGCTGCGGAGAAGGAGTCAGTCGAGTCGTGAGAGTACGAGTGCTGTGTGATTGTACTCGGTAAAGTCCTAGGGTCGAGTGCTGAGAGAAGTGTACTCGGGAAGGGAAACCCTAGGTGTGTGAGTAGGGCAGTCGACTGCCATTGGGGCAGTTGACTGGTAAAACTCACAGAAGGGTTCTGGCCTGGCACCAGTCGACTGCCCTGGGGGAAGTCGACTAGTAGGTGGCTGGTGAGCTGGCAAATTCGAACGTTGGGGGTGTCAACGGTCGAATTTGGCTGGCACCAGTCGACTACCATGGGGGCAGTCGACTGGTAGCGAGAAATCAGCCCCGAGTCCTATTTAAAGAGGACTTCGTGGTGGCTGAGTTTCTTGACGAAACAAACTTGGTTAAGGCTTGTTAGTAGTCTCTAGAGTCCTGATCGTGTCAAGGTGCTGTGGCGAGGTTTCTCCACCCACAAGGAGCGACGAGGGCTAGCCGGAGGTTATCCGGGGAGTGATCCACCGACGGATTCTTGGATTAGTCACCCGGCCGGGGTGGATACCAAGTAAAATCGGTTTGTTAGCGTTGTTTGTTTTTATTATTATTGTTTCCGCTGTGCAACTAACAACGTAGATACAAGAACAACCGAAGAATCGCTATTCACCCCCCCTCTAGTGTACGGGAATCGATCCTACAATGTTATGCATTGGTTTTCCACATACTTGGTCAACATAGTGATTATTGTCTCGTCAACCTAATTTCTCAAACGATGCATTGACATTTTGAGAAATTATGTTGATCCTAGTATCTCACCCCATTTCTAGCAACCAAAAATGTTTTGGTGAACCTTATAGATTGTGTGAGATGTCCCCAAGTTATCCAATTGTTCCCAACAATTTGAATTGATCATGAAGGGTTTTGAAATGCTTTTTAATTTCTATGAAGCACGACACATTCCCAACTCCCTTCTTAAGAAACTAAATTCATTCTCGGGGAGTGGTTTAGTGAAAATGCCCTCTAGAATTGATTTGGACTCTACATGTGAGAGTACAATATCTCCTCTAGCAACATGATCCCTAATGAAGTGGTGACGCACTTCAATATGCTTGGTCTTAGAATGATGAACTGGATTATTTGTTAAGTTGATTGTGCTTATGTTGTCACAAAACACTTACACACCCTTGTAAGTCAATCCATAGTCCTCTAATGTATGAATCATCCACAACAATTGTGATACACTCTCTCCCATGGCGATATATTCTGCCTCGGTCGTGCAGAGAGCAACACAATGTTGCTTCCGACTTGACCAACAACTAGTGATGAACCAAGGAATTGGCAACCCCCACTTGTGCTTTTCCGATCCAACTTGCACCTAGTATAGTCGGAATCGGTATAGCCAATTAGGTCAAATGACTCGGTCCGGGGGTACCAAAGACCAACTCCAATTGTGCCCTTAAGGTATCTCAAAATTCGTTTAACAGCAATTAAATGAGATTCCTTGGCACATACTTGATACCTAGCGCACATACCCACAGCAAAAAGAATATCAGGACGACTAGCTGTGAGGTATAGCAGACTACCTATCATGCTCCGGTATTGAGTCAAATCAACAGGTTTACCACTCTCATCATTGTATAGTCTTGTATTTGTAGCCATGGGAGTGGTTACCTCTTTAGAATCACTCATGTTAAATTTTCGGAGCATCTCTTGAGTTTACTTCGATTGGTGCACATGGATTCCGTCTCGAGTTTGTTTAATTTCGAGTCCAAGGAAGAAAGTCAACTCTCCCACTAGACTCATTTCAAATTCACTCTCCATGTGTGCAATAAACTCATTCAAATAGCCCTTATTGTTTGAGTCATAAATTATGTCATCGACATATACTTGGGCTACAAATATATTATCACCATCTCTCCGTAGGAATAGTGTAGGGTCTATTTGTCCTCTAACAAATCCTTTTTCATTAAGAAATGTCGACAACCGCTCATACCAAGCTCGGGGTGATTGTTTAAGGTCGTAGAGTGCCTTCTTGAGTTTGAACACGTGGTTTGGAAATTTGGAACTCTCAAACCCCGGAGGTTGCTCGACATAGACTTCTTCTCTTATGAAACCATTTAGAAAGGCCGATTTGACATCCATTTAATAATGTTTGAAACCACGATGTGCTGCAAATGCAAGCATCAATCCGATGGACTCTAATCGTGCCACGGGAGCATAGGTCTCATCATAATCAAGGCCTTCTACTTGACTGTAGCCCTTGGCTACTAAGCGTGCCTTGTTTCTTATGATTTCTCCCTTATGATTTAGTTTATTTTTGAAGACCCATTTGGTTACAATAATGGTGGTCTTCTTAGGTCTAGGGACTAAGTCCCAAACTTGACTTCTTTCGAATTGACCTAGTTCATCATGCATGGCAATGATCCAATCGGGATCATTTAATGCTTCGTCAATTTTTCTAGGTTCAATTTCGGAAATTAGGGCACCTTCATTAGCCTCATTCCTAAAGAATGATCTAGTCCTAACCCCATGATGGATGTCTCCAACAATTTGGTCTTGGGGATGACTAGAGGCTAACCTATTTGTCCTTGGTGTTGGTGGTGCCTCTTGTATGGTGTCACTAGACACAAGCTCAGCCTCAGGATCTGACTGATTTATGAGTTGTCTAGTGTAACGACTGTTGGGACCGGGTGCATGTCGACAAGGATACAAGTTCGTAAAATTTAAAATTTTACATGCAGCGGAAGAGTTTGCATAAAATAATTTCCTAAATTATTTTAACTTCGTATCTAGAATGCAACCTTATAGTGTATCGACATAATCATAAAATAAAAGTTTGCGAAAAGTAAACTAATTTACCAAGTACCTCGCGTAACTCGAAGTAAGGGACGAGATCCAACCGTAGCGTCCCTTGGAAGCTTCGCCTCTATTCGCGTCCACGCCGAGTTCTCTTCGGGATGACTTCGCAAAGTCACGAGTTTTGTGCCGACGAGAACTACTAGATTCTCTATTGGCACAACTTGAAAGATCAAGAGAAGAGTTAGAAACTAACCAACAAGAAGCAACAGAATCGAATTCCGAGAGGAGAGGAGTCGCTATCCGCTTCTTCTTTTTCTTGTTCGTGTTCTTCTTCTTCTAGTGGCTCACGGAAACACCTCCTTGGTGTTGTGATTGGGCGCCGGCCCTAGAGGAACTAGGGTGTGCCGGCCC
>JAGFNQ010004144.1:160428-203201 GCA_024364735.1 Boesenbergia rotunda | reverse complement strand
CCTCTCTCATTTCCTCTTATATTTTTCATCCAAGTAAACCAAGTCTAAAAGACACAGGAAACAGGAAATGGCTGTAAAATTGCTGCTTTAGGGTACAAAGAGCTTGATATTCTGCCATTTTCATGTTCTCAACGTGGCTAAGACTTTAAATCAAATCAAATCATTTTTCCAAGTAAATCTACAGACTACACCAACCCAGTACTTCATGACATACTCTTCCGTGTAGAAGAAACATAATCTTTAACTAAAGGGTTCATATGTTATTCAGGAAATTACCAAGATGAAGGATTCCAAAAATGTTTGTTATTCTGTAAGAGCATCAGCAGTATGCAGTATACAGAGTGTCTCTTTCCACAAAATTAAGGAGTAAATTATGGAAGAGGATTTTTCCTGAAATTTAACTCTCTTTATGTATTTATTCACAGATTCAGTTTAAAAAAGGCTGACCCAGTAAATCATACTTATTTACTGAGATCAAAAATCACAAAAACAAGTCCAGTTTAGCTTCTGCTCTCTGATGAGCTTCCAGCCACAACAGTGGCTCAATGAAAAGATAGCTCGAAGCTAGGTGTCTTGAAGCTTCCCTAGCAAACTAATCTCCACAGGAATTTCCCTCCCTATCACGAGGCTTAAAACTTATTTCCTAACTTCTGGGCTGTAGATCTCTCATCTTCCCCACTTCAATAGTGCATGGACCTATGCATGATTCTTCTCTTCTTACAATTTTACAGGGTTCCGAAGAGTCCAATTCAACTGGTAATCACCTGCTTTTCTATAAAAAATATTATAAAAGAAAAGATATCAGTCTGCTGATTCAGGGCCTTGAGGTTAATTTTAGCCCCAATCTGACGCTGACAATTTCTGCCTCCAAAGTGACGATTAGGTCATTTGCATGCATGAATTTTTAAACAACAATATACAGCCTCCTAGTCCAACGCCCAATTTTCCCCAAATGGCCAATTAATTCAGCTTACCTGAGGATGGTTGTAAAATGAGGGTGGACCAACGACTGCTTAGTTTCGGCAACATCTCCCTTTGAAACTAGAGACGCTAGAGAACGGAACAGCTAAAGTTGAGCTTGAGTACAAGCGCCAAATGCATTAGTTCCTTGTTTCATTTTACATTTTTATTTTAATATTTATAATAAACAGTAAAATCTCAAGTGGACCTACATAACAACACGCCAGGAACAATAGAAAAACACAAGTTAGATGAGACCCCTTCTAAAAAAAATTGCTGGAAACTCTTGCGATGCTTGAACAGGATAAAAGAATACCTTCAGAGGTGAAATTATAGTTGTTGAGCGCCGACTTTCTACCCAACCATCTCCATCTTTAGCTTGATGCCACTGGACGCAATCCTAATGCAAAAGAAGACCACAGTCAAGCACCAAAAACAACAAAGTTCTAGCATATGATCTGAGGCTTATAACATTAAAGTCTCAATTAATTTTCACCTGACACCACCTTGCCCTAGCTTTATTTCGATTAGTGCATATCCATATATGAGAATTTCCACACTTCGTGCACTCAATACGCCTGGATTCTTCAGAACGGTATTCAACCCCTCCCTATGATTTAACAGAATTGCATGGCTACATCAGTTGTTCAAATCCCCTACAATAAAATTGCTCATCCAAAATGCCAAACAAATAATTATCCAATATATTATGCATACCAAATCAGACCATGGAAAAAAAAAACACTATTCCATGTGATTATCTGTTATAACGGACAAATTACTAGTATAACCATCCAATATTGGGAAATGGAAAAGCAATGCCTAAACACATACAAATGCATGCTTGTGATGAGAATTTTGAAAGAAAAAAAAAAGTACAAACACTGATGAACTGTTGACACGTTGTGCTACTAAAAGTACACATAACGAGAGAAAAAGGTGCAAACACGGATGAAATGTTGACACATTATGCCACCAAAAGTACATAAAACTAGAAAATTACATGTTTCATTGTATGATTGTCTGTTACATGGCAAGCAAGAATTTAGAAACATGTAGAGACACTAGTATGATTAATACTAGCATAGATATTCCTGTTTTGCAACAAATGCTAAAATCAAAATATTTATCATAATTACAGCATACATCATGTAAATTAATACCTTCTGAGATGCAGTGGAAGACCTCTGGCACACCCTGCCAGATTCCTCCTTCCTTAATTGTTCATCATAATTTTTCTTCTTAGTTAAATCTGAGAGAACCTGAAATTTATTGATCATTAGTTGCCAAATATTACCCATATATGTAAAAAAATATATTAAAAAAACATCAGGCACTCATTATTGCCCTTTAAAACACTTCATATGTAATTTACCTCATATGCGCATTTGAGCTTGTCGAAGGACTCACATGCTAGTGAACTTCCAGCTCCAAAATTTTTGTCAGGGTGCACAAGCAAAACCTAGGAATCAATTCATATAACCTAACTTATACTGTTCTGTGGTCTATCCATCAGTTAAGATTATTCTCTAATGAAAGTAACACTCGTGAATAAGAGTTCAAACTGCTCACCTTTTTATGGTATTCCTTCTTTAGTATCTTAGGATCAATATTTATGTTCCTAGGAGAACCCAGAACTTCATAATGGTTTGAACAGTTAATTATCCTCCTCATCTCAACCAACGAAGATGCTTCAACTACAACAACCTTGCTAGGGGAAGCATCCTTGTGAGTATTTGTAATACTAGATACCTCCGGTGTGCTGCAAGCTGATTTAGAACATGCCACATCTTCAGGATCGGTTATTGGAGTAGAATATTCAGTGTCAATAGAGAAGTCTTCCACAACTGGTTCTGAATCCTTTTGCTCTTCTATGTGTATGCTTTCATCAGTATAGTTGTATCTTTGATGCAACTTATTTAGAATATCATTAGAGATGAAAGAAAGATTTAACATCAGGAAAACTCCTAGTAATCCAACCCGGGTATAGACAGAATAAACAGAATATGAAATCGCCAACAAGGTCAAGAACCATGCGCGATTAAGTGAGAACATATAACCTGCACGCAATCAAAATAGAAAAATCGACTTACTGGAAAAGTATGAGAAAGTCGGTACAGATTTAGTATAAAAATTTATTTGCTTACCTGCAGTTATTAATACAATTGCCATCATCCAGAAGTATCCATACATCCACATGATCAAAATTCCATAATGCCCAACAATAAAAAGTCCTGGTGTAAAGCCCAAGTAGTGAATGGCTACAGAAGCAGCAGCCTGGAACGACCATTGGAAAAACCAGCTGAGATGAGGGCATAGAAATGCCATCAAAACGCAAAATTACAAAGGATGAAATGTATATAAGGTATATTAATTATCAAGAAAATCATTCAGACATTTTTCACAATCATCAAAGAGTTTTACACAGAAGGGGAGCCTTGGCGCAATGGTAAAATTGCCACCTTGTGACCTAAAAGGTCACAGGTTCGAGCCCTGGAAACAGCCTCTTACAAAATAGGGCAAGGCTGCATACAATAGACCCTTCCTTGAGACCCCACATGACGGGAGCTTCATGCACCAGATTGTCCTTTATCAAAGGGTTTTACACAGAGGATATGGAACCAATCATACAAGTAATATGATTAAAAGTGAATTAATAACATATATTATATAATGTGTAGTAGGTATATATTCTAAAAAGTATATTGGGATAAATTGACCCCTAAAGAGCCTATGTAGCTCCACCACTAATCACAACACATGAATACCAAGACTGAATAGTTCCCTTTGAATATTAAACTTGGACCCTATGTAAAAGTCTATATATATATATATATATATATATATATATATATATATATATATATATATATATATATAAAGGAACCTGCTGCAGCAGCTCACAAAAAACAAAAGATCTTTATGACTTGTAAAATCTTTGACAGAAATCGCAAATCAAAGTTAAACTTTATACGACAACAACCACTGAGCCATTGTTCCACTAAGTGAGGTCAACTATATAGATTCTCTTACACCATTAGAATTGATACCCTATTATATCCTCATCTATATTTAAACTAATTTTATCTAATGCTATTGTTGCCAACCAAGTCTTATTTGATCTCCCTCTTCCTTAATGAATGTGTGTATTTATAATGTTCACATTGCTTAATGATATATTTATTGGTCGCCTAAGTACATGTTCATATAATCTAAAACACGTCTCTTAGTGTTTTATCTCAATAAACACAATCTCGACTTTCTCTCTAATATTCTCATTTCTTATCTTATACATCTTCATATATCCTCACATCCACCTTGACATTCTCATTTCTACAATTCTCATCTTCTGCTTAAGTACTCGTTGCATAACCCAACATTCAACTCTATATAATATAGCAAGTCTAATCCCTAACACTTGTCTTAATATGGCCGATTTAGGAAAAAGAATCAAATCAAATATGATACCATCTGGTTTCTATAAAATGGTCGCCATAAGAGATTTCCAAATTTCAATATCCTTCTAGAAGATGCACATCAAGTTTTAGTGCATCACTCCTGTTTACCAGTGCTGATCACAGCAAATAAGAGATGTACTGAATATGTGCATGCTTTGAAATACAATTGTGGTTGGATTGTAAGAATTTCTACGGCTTAGAACAAATTATTGTGGATTTTATAATAGGAAAGGTAAACTAGGACATTAGGCTATTGAGAACATAAGATCATTAACTTTCACGATCAAGGCATCATGGATTTGACCATACGAATTAGAGGAAATTTGAAGGAGAACGTATCCAAAAAAAACAACGCAATCACTAGAGAAGATAAAGAGAAACGTAACAAAACGAAGTTAGGAAGATCAGAAGAAGAAACAGTATTCGCGTATGAGAAAATTTGATAGATACGAACCAGACTCAGAAGCACATAAAGTAATGATGTTGTTGAAGCCAGGCAAAGGAAGAAACTCCACAAAATGACGAATAGAGCTGTTGGACCCAAAATAAACACGGACCTCAGACCTCCCACAGCACATTCCCTCCACTGCGACAACAACCTAAGAACAAACCTAGCAGCAACCAGGCACAATCGATAGATCAGTGGCCAGTGACGCTCAAATAGAAACAACAGCCTCTCTCTGGTGGAGCCAGCAGCAACTCGGATTCTCGAAAAGGGTTGTTTCTTTGATTGGAACAGTTTCCAGCCTCGCTTAAACAAGTCTTCGCTGCCCATGGAAATAGCAAAAGCCTGATGCTAATTATAGACCTTCCAAAAGAGACCCACCCAAACCTTCATCATCCGAGCATATCCATAGATAAATACGATGCAGACTCGCAAGTAATCATATTCTAGATAAAAAGTTGAATAAACTCTGAAATCTAGCTAGAGAAATCGAGCAGATCCCTCTTTTCATCTGTCTTCACCCCCGATGTAATCTATATCACGCACCAACATTTTTCAGAAAGGTCAGCAAAAACTAGAAGGTCTCAGGGAAAAAAAACATTTTTTATACTACAAAAATTGGTCTAAATCCTCCTTATCCACTTACTCCATCTTATTCACTAGAACCTTAGACGCCGCCTTCAATCTGGGCGACGCCTACAGCAGGAAAAAGAAATCCGGTCTTCCTTCCGCAAAATGAAAAAGAAAAGACGAAACACGGGAATCTGAAGAACCCTATCTTTATTCGGCTGCTTTTTCGTCGGCTACAGCCACTGCTCGTGAAAAAGTGGCCGAGTGAGCCAAAGAACAAGATTGCAGCGAGCAAAAGATAAAGATGAGAAGATCAGCGAGACGATAAAACGAAGGCCTAAGAACGAGCCACGGAAGGGGGGTTCTTCGTGAACTGGTGGTGGTGGACTAGCGCAGGAATTGAAATGGCGACGATGATGATAGAGAGAGGCGTATCAAACACCACACTCAAACTCGAAAAACCATACTGACACATAATCGACCTACTTCCTTACCGTAGACGGGGACGAAACGACGTACCAATTGGCAACGTTGTACGAGTTGGGTACAAAAGAAGTATATAGAAGGCGTGGTGCCCCCCGAAATGAAACGGCATCGCGTGGTAAAATAATTAATTGTGAAAAGATATTGAGAGAATTTAAAAAACATGTAATAATTTTATTATGAAATTATTAAAAAAAGCGTCTAGAGTTTAGACACCATCAAAAGAGCGGTTATTTTTTTTCAAAAATCAAATGAGTGTTCTTCCCATAATCTTATTTCAAATTATTCTTTAATTTTATTATTATTGTCAACGTTATCAGTTATATATTTAGGATGGGTTAATAATTTAAGATTTAAAATTTAATTATATTGAAGCTATTTTATAATGGGTAGAAGATACTCATAATTTCTACGACGTTTTTATTATGAATTTAAAATTTAAAATTTAAAATTTTAGAATTTATAATTTAGGATTTAAGATATTTAAATACTATTATATAAAAAAATCTACAATTATTTTAAAATTATTTTAAGAAAATTTAAATATTTTTAACCAAGATATAATAGTGTTTCAATATCTAAAATACTAAATTCTAAATTTTAAATTCTATTCATACTAAACACATTGTAGTAACTATCGAGTAGCTTTTATACACTATATCAACTATCGAATATCTTCTATATATTGTAATAGCTACCGGATAACTTCTATGCGGTATAAATTTTAAATCATAAACTCATTCTAAATACATTGTAATTACTACTGAGTAGTTTTTATATATTGTAGCAACTATGGTAAAAGTTCTACATGGTATAAATCTTAAACTCACCTTAAATATATTGTAATAATTATTGGATAGTTTTTATACGTTGTAGTAGTTATAATTAAGTTGTTTCTACGGGTTATAAAAGTTTTCCGATAATTTTTATCATAATGTTATGATTAAAGGGTAATTCCATGATAAAATCAGGATAGAAAACACCCATTTAATTTTCTGAGAAAAAAATGAATTTTATGTTTCTTTTAATTTTGGGTATCTTTGTTTTCCAAAATTAAAAGAAGCGCACTTTTAAAATCGTTTGTTTACACTATCTATTAAATTTTATTATTGTTGTTTTTCAGTCAAATGGGTTAACCTCCTTAATAATTAATATTATATCTTTGAATTAATTTGAAGTATTCCGAGGATGTCATGATTCAATAAGATACATGTTTGTTGGCCTTGTGGCTATGATGCAGCGGTAAAGTACTTAGTTGTTAATTTAGGCATCTGTGATTTGATCCCTAGCTATGGTGTATTTTACAGGAATTTTTCCTCCAAATGGGGCGCGAACCCTGGGACGCTGGGCTTCTAGATTGCCACCGCAAACGCTTCCCGATTTACCCTGATGACCGGTGGGAAACTTCCATGGGATCGAGTCGGTCACCCAAGTTCAATTTGTTTGCTGCCTAATTCATCATTTATAAGATACATGTTTGTTACCCCGGGTTATTTATGATGGACGGCAAAATAATTAATTATTATTTTAAATATTCATGATTTAATCTCGACCGAATCAAACATCTAAAATTATCTATTATCTGATTCATCATTTTTATAATATATGCTTGTTTAATGCTCCAGACTTCAGGGTCGGTCTCAACTTTTAATCACTTTTGATAATAAAAATTGATGTGTTTCGGCCGACATTATGATGAGGAGTCACTAGATTACGCCTAAACAAATCGGGGTGGAACGAGCAACAACGTATCGTTGCAGATCAATGCTTCATTTCAGATCTCCAGCTTTGTTATGAATAAATATAAAACTGCAATTGGCTACAGAAAGATTCCATTCTTTCCGAGGGAATATATTCTTCCACCAATTCTTTCATCGGAATCAGTTACGCTAGTATCTAGATTAGTTGTCCTCGATTAATCTTCTCCGTGTTAACTTTAGGACGGATTGACAGGAACGCTAAAAACTAACAGATCATCTTTTGCCACCCAGGACATCTCTCTGACTTCAACATAATATCACTTGGAAGTCCAGCTGTGCAGAACCTGCAAAATGGACAAGAAGTTCCTTTTTGTCTAAGATGATGTTTCAATCATCAGAACAATTGGAGAAGGTGCCAACTTCCTAGTTAACAAAGATCTTCCAACTCCACAAGGCATTCTAATTCTATTTCACAATGAAATAAATTGAAAAAGTAAGATAATATTCGTGCAAAACCCTTGCAATCTCATAGATATGTTTGATGAATCAAGGAAGTGCCTGGAAGAAGAGCATTTAAATGTAAAGAATAATATGAAAAATCAGGAGAAGTGTAGCTTACCAGGCTTGCTCTTGTCGTCGAAAGAGAGCAGCTTTTGATCTCAACTTTTTGCAGGCCACGCTCAAGAAATCTCAATCAAACTGGACGCCCCAAAGATGTTGGCAAGAACAAATGATCCCCTCAGAGGACTCTGAAATCTCAGTAAAACAACTTGCAGGCACAAAGCGTAGGCCTCAACCTTTTTCTGTTCTCTACGAGCTTTCGGAAAGACTCCGGCCGACTGAACTGTATCATAGTCATTATCATTATACAGAACTGTTATATCCCTAAAGCCGCAGTAAGTCTCCTTCCTCTCCGACGTCTCTTTCCTCTCGGCACCGCAGCGCTGTCTCCTTCCTCTTAGCAGCAGCGTCTCCCTCCATGCAGCAGGCAAGGATTTCTTTGCGTGAAGGTAACCTAAACAATTTATTTCTTCTTCGACGGAAAATATTCCGTCGCCAACGAGGAGGCAGAGAGTGCCGATCGCTCGAGAGATGGGCTGCAAAGCAGCAAGCGCCGGCTGATCGTGTGATGGCCGATGCCTTGCCAGGGAATGAGCGGCCGCTTCTCATGTGGCCCATTCACGAGCGGCCTCGCCAGGCAACGAGCGGCCACGTTGTTGCTAGGGGGTGGCAAACCTTAACATTCAAACATTAACGAGATTGGATAACGTAACAATCGGTCTGATTACACATAAGTTTTCCATCGGCCGCCAGAGTAAATTGAGAAGTACTCGCGACGGATAGTCCAGAAGTATAGCGTCCCACAGTTCGCACCCCATTTGAAAGAAAATTTCTTATAACCCTTAACATTCAATTGATTAACGAGGTTTTTCTAACCAACCTCGGGCGACCGACCCGGCCACATGGAAGTTTCCCAACGGCCGCCAAAAAAAACCAAAATTATGATAATTTGCAAAAGCCTTGTTAACGTATAACTCATATCTGAATAATAGATGTTATTTAAGAAAAAATTTTAAGATTTTTTCTAACAAAATTTTATTAAGGTTTTTAATAAAATTCTGTTAATATTTTTTCTAATAAAATTTTGTTAAAATTTTTCTTAACAAAATTCTGTTACGGTTTTATCGGATTTGGTTTTAAGCATTATTTATAAGAATCATTGTAAGCATATTATATAATCATCATTAGTATCAAGAGAATAAGATGTATTATCTTGTATAGAGAGAATTATAATAAAGCTTCGGCTTTTTGTGTGGAGTAAGCACGCTGTCGAACCACGGTTACTCTTCTTCTTCTCTCTCCTCTTCTACTTCTTCCTCGTGTTTTCTTTCTCTTTTATGCATCTTTGCCTCTTTGCAGTACGATCTCTTTCTTTCTTCCTCTTCTTCCGCGCATTGGAGGTTGAGAGGTTGTTGCCCCATTTTGCACAACAATTGGTATTAGAGAAACGTTTGACGAATTTTTTCAACATGTTGGGGACGTTTTCTGCGAAGTTTGATATGGTGAAGTTTGATGGAACCGAAGACTTTGGATTGTGGCAGAGGAGGGTCAAGAACATGTTGATGCAACAAGGCACGACGAAAACGCTAGAAGAAAGGAAACCGAAAAGCATGGAGAGATCAAACTGGGAAGAACTTCAAGCGAAGGCAGTTGTAAAAATCAGGCTTTGTTTTACGGATGATGTAATGTATCATGTCATGGATGAAGAGTCACTGGTAATAATTTAGCAAAAGCTAGAAAGCCGGTATATGTAAAAACTTATTGACAAACAAGTTGTATCTTAATTCGAGCTGAAGATGACAGAGGGAACCAATCTGAGCCAGCATATCGACGTATTCAACCAAATTATGAACGAGTTGATGTGAAGATCGAGGGTGAAGACAAGGCGCTGATGTTGCTAAATTCTCCACCTTCATCTCCTACGTATGAGAATTTAGTCACTACTCTGATGTGGGGAAAGGAAACTCTCAAATTGAAGGAGGTCTCGGGTGCTTTGTTGGGCTTTCATCAGAGGAAGAAAACAAATGACGAAGTTTTTCAAGGAGGAGGACTTGTGGTAAATAGTAACCAAGAGATGTTGGTGTCACCCTCTTTTTCATGTTGGTGATACCCTCGTCGTTGTTTTCGAGGGATACCAGAGATGTTGGTGGCACCCTCTTTTTCATGAGGATATGGAGTAGTTTGCTCTTCGGTATCCTGTTCACTCAACCACTTATACTAGTGGTAATCGTTGGAGTGCGTACAGTTGTCACAGCCCTACCCACTCGGCCACACAGATGTGATACGATGGCGGCTTGACTGGCATCAAGGGACACATGTCATTGCATCATATGCATTTATTGCATTTTACATTTTCTTATGTTTGCTACATTTATATGAGTTATGATTGCTGCATTTAGTTGACATGCATGTATAGTTTGTTATTCTGCTATCATTCTGTTTCACACATGTCTAGATATTATTCTATTTTTTTAGACTGTATACCGTTGTTTCTTTCTGCTTGTTTTACCTTTTATTCTGTCATGCATTTATTTACTCTTATACCCCCAAAGTCCGTCAGGACTCACCACTCCCACCATCTAATTTTGTTACAGGTACCAGATAGATGCATTACCTGGAGCTAGAAGAGAATTCAATTGTCAATCTCATGGTGTCAAGTCCTTGTGGAATTTTTCAGTATTTATTTTATTTCTATATTTTTGTTATTTCCGTATTTGTTTCATAAATTGGTGTTTATTTTCTCAGTGGACTTATGTATAGTCTGATTTGTTGGTGTTTGAATTTAAATTGAATTTTATTTTGGATATGGACTCTATTTTATTTTTATCTTTTTTAATAATATTAACTACATGATTGTGAAACTTATTTCATTATTGTGATGTCGGCCGTATAAAATTGTACTAATTTTCAAATAAACATAGGCATCTGGGGACGACGAATTGCATCTTTATATAGAAGACACTTCCGTACTTTGAGAGATTAGTAAATGCTATGGGAAACTAATTGACACTGTGGCACGTATTACTTGCCTTGTCCTGTTCTTTCTTATTGTTGATAAACTACTCTGTCACGATTCACAATTAATGTGAAACTATAACGCTAGTTTGAAAATTGTATTGCTAAATCAAAATGAATGCATTAAATGTCAGACTTGCAGCCACTCCGCATCAACATGAAAACTTGAGCAGGACTATTGGAACATATGCAAAATGTCAACTACCTCGACTATACAATGGTTGCTTAGAAACCAATTCGCTATACAACATACCAAAGTTGTTAGCCTAATAAGTATTCTTTGGAAATCAAAGACCTTATCAAGTTAAGGCTGTAACTTGCAAGCAGCAATTGAGTCAATAATCCAAGCACTGGTAACCGGAGTACATCCTGAAGCGTCAGCAAGGGCTTCAGCTTCAGAACGCCTACGATCGATGACTTTATTGCTGTCGAGGTTATACTTCTGAGGATGTTCAACACTATACACGATCAGTATTTTGTCAGCGGAAGAGACGCCCAGCAATCTTTCGTGATCCCTCGAGATGGGTCTCCTTTGCAAGATAGCTCCTCCAGCTGCCATCACAAGGTCTTGCAAGTAGCCTTTGTATGATGCTGAATAATCCCCACTCAAATAAAATGTTAATCCACTGAAGAGCTTTGGTTCCTGTAACAGAAATTTGATTAAAGATTATAAACATAAATAGAGCTATGTGAATGGTGGAACAAGTATTAGGTATCACTTAAACGCAATGGCAAAAAAAGACAAACATAAGTTGGAAAAATGTAGCATGATAACTTGCAGCTGGTTTGTATATATTAATGGTTGCCAACCAATCAATCGATCCTTAGATCCAGTCATAGTAATGTTATTCTTCAATCATCCTGCTATGCGGTGTTTTCCATCCTAATATGAATCAGGCTGAATACTGATGGACCTTGGATCCATGCTGCATTGTAATTGTAGAAAGAATAGCATAGAAATAAAACCAAATACTAAAGATGATAATTACCTTGTTTATAGCTCTCAATCTTCCCACTCGAGGGCTATTGCTGATTCCATGCACATCTAACGTGGCTTCATATTTCTCCTCAGCAATTGGCTCCAATGATTCTATGCATGCCCTGACCCCTGCATCAAGAAAAAACAGCTGTCAAATACCAATGCCTCCAGGTTAATATAAGCGGTAGATTAAATGGCTTTAAAAGACGCCTAGTAGGTTTCTTACAATCAACTTTTAGTATCCATTTTCCATTTATGATGCCTTTCAGGACCTTGAGGGTTCTCTTATAAGCACCACCGTAGTCAGTTGATGCTATGACATGAGTAACTTCTGGTTTCCATTTATCTACTATGGGGACACCGCTCATCTTAGAAAATTTAACAACCGTTTCCTGTATGGCGTTTTTGAGTTAGGATCAATGGGAAACCATTAGTTTCCATCTACTATAATACCAAAATGTAATTACCTTCTCTGTAGCAGAGAGTGCTGAACAACAAAGCACCCATTTGAAAGGAGAACCTAATGGCCAGGTCCACAACTGGTTCTGATTGCCACAAGGATTACTTGTTAATAATTCTTGATATGATCTGTTGTTTTCCACCGATTCACCCAGCAAACAAAATCAAACAAGAAATTTTATTGTTATGAGCATAGCACAATGCTTGAAGAAAGAGTAATACAATCCGTTAACACTCACCTTTTTGGCGCAGAACTCTTTCTTCTTTGCCTTTGAAATTTTGAGACTTCACAAGGTAACTTGATAGATACATGGAGGGGGCATAACATCACAAAGTTTTGCTGCCACGGTTAAAGCGTGAATTTTAATCAAAAGAATGATGTAATTAAAGAATGCAGAGAGTGATAGTTTTGCTACCGCAGTAAAAGCACATGTAATCAAAAGAATGATGTTAATTAAAGAATGTCTAGTTGATATTTTGAACCATTGTTATGCATGAGGAAACTAACTAATCAGAATCAAGTGTCAGTATCAATAACCCAAGCATACTCCTGCGTGATCAGAAAACTAATCTTGATATATTTCACCAATAACTTACAGTGTCCCATTTGCACTCTGGCAGTAACTTAGCACAAGTGAAGTGGAAACTCTTTCGGCAACTTTTCTCATAACATCCAAGGGCTGCACCTTTGACACCGCAACAACTGCACTTTATCCTTCTGCTTCTCGATACCTCAGCTCTGAGATTAATGGCAATTCCATCTTCGAAGTAGACGTCAGGGGCCCTTCATAGTAAATATATTGTTTAATGATGCTCAGCAACAAACTAATGTAGGAAAAATTATTATTAGTGATATCAAGCAATGAGAAACTATACCACTCGGTGCAATTCTTGTGAGAATGTATAATGTTAGTGCCACCATTGAAATATGGAGCTACGGGCTTCCCGTTAAAATAGTGCATCATCTCTCCAGAATCCTGTGAAGCCTCTTCTCTGAATACTAATAATATCCAAACAAAAGTCAACCAAAACCACTTCGGAACTAAACATACCTCAGTGTCATTCGAGGAATGGCAGAAAGTACATTGAACTGGAGAGTTTAACTTTCCGCATCTTCTCAAACTATTGCCTTGTAAAGCTTTGTAACTGAGTGTACTTTTTACAGTAAAATCTGTTTGGGAATCCAAGGATGTCTTGGATGAAATTTGATTATTTTCACTTCCCGGATTCGCCAATGCAATTGCATCCACCATAGAACTACCCTCATTTCGCTCAAATTTATCAGCTATCATCTCTTCTAACTGATGCTTCTGTCTCCTTTTAACTCTTTTCTTTGATATACTTCCAAAATATTTTCTCAACTTACTGTGATGATGAATTGACTCGATTGAATCTGGAAGCTTTACTTGGCAAATTTGCTCTTGTTTTTCTGCTCCATTAACAGAATCTTCAATAACTCCTAGTAACTTGACTTGTTCAGCTTTTGATTTTTTCGACATTGGCTGCTCAGGGTAAGTCATCTTTATTCTTTTATTGGACCTATAAGATGCCATATTTTCTTGTATGGCATCCAAGTATTTTGCTTTGCTAGATATATTCGGAGACTGGTCATGAGTCATAGGTGCATCATTATCTTTTTCATTATTTGAATCTGTAGGACTAGAAGGTTCTTTATAGTCAACAGATCTTTTACAATGCACCTTGCCTATCCTTTGTTCTCCAGGACTCACTGTTTTGAACATTTCTTCTAAATCAGTAGCACCTCCATTGTTATCATATAGACATCTCTGTGATGATTTTATTTTTGTTGATATTATTTTACCTTTTTGCTTTCTCTTCTTTTTATGATTTTGCTCTCTTGCATCATGTCTTCCAACTTTGTCATCTTCCTTTGTGACTATGTTAGATGGTGCAGCCACTGAGTAAGAGTCCTGATATTTTTCTCCTGGCATATGCAAAAGCCTCTTCCTAGCCTGATTATGCATCTACCGTAATTTTAATAAGAAAAAAAAAACGCATATATATAAAACATAAGCATAAGCGAAAGAAACATTTCAAAAATAGAAATACCTGAGTTCTTTGGGGTGTTAAGCATAGCTCAGGAGAGCAAGCTCTTTGAGTCCAGTCAAACATATCACTGTCACAATCTTCGGCGATGCCCAACTTATTCTGCATTACAGTTTTTACTAAATTGAATGCTCCAGTTGACAGATATGAAAGGAGAAATTCTACTATGACTCACATAGGTGTGTTTGAAGTAATCTTATCTTCATCAGAATCTTTGATGTCACTGAAACGTGGAGCACTGTATGGCGAAGGAGTTTCCATTGTTTGCTGCTGACTTAATTTTTTGGGACTTTCATCATCTCCATCATCGTCCCTCAGCCAGAAAAATGGTTGAAGCAAACCATCTTCCTCGCTATCTGGAACCATTATTTCATTTCTACTCAATTCTTTAGCGTCTGAGAGCTCAACTTCTGGATCTTCTAATATGGAGAATTTCACAGGTCTCAATGGAGTCTCGGAGATAGGGTATGGAGTCACATGTACTCTCTTCTTGGCAGGAAAAGAAGGTTGCTTTGAGATTTGCTGAGGAGAATGTTTGGAGATATTCTTTCTAATTTTGTAGATCCCTTTCTCTTAGATTTCATTTGGGACTTCACCTCAATTGCACTTGCAGGTTTGTTTCTCTCTTGATCGCCTAGAAATATTTGCATGGAATTGGCCAAAAGATTAGTCGAGCTAGACAAAAACCCACAGAAGTAGAAAACTTATTCACGGATTGTAGTAAAACATTATCCCGAAGCAAGTGGACGAACTTATAGCAGGAAATATAAACATATTTAAGGAATAACAAAAATTGCATTAGTCTTTTTCATCGAATCATCAACATTGTGCTTCTTGGCACAAGTAATTAATATGTAGTAACTGAGTTTGCGGTGTCTAGTAATATGCAGCAGAAAAGATTGTCACCTTCAGCTTGAGTAGGAGGGATTGTTTGAGTTGATAAGATGTTGGTCCCGGATGCAACTTCCATGTTTTTGTAAATGCTTACCAAATTGTCCATGTGAGGAGCAGCACGAATTTCTGCAATAGAACACAGACACTTAAGAAACACTACAGTTGTAAAATAACAGTAATATAAGTCCCAGCCTCCCAGGTAATCAAATATACAGATAGCTATCAAATATCATGCACCATCAACAGTGTACTAATATCTATCTTGGATCTTCAACTAATGTAACCAAACACCATCATATTGTAAATAATACAAAGTTCATTGTGCAGCTTTATCCTCGAAGGAGTTTTGATCGAGATAACAAATAAATACTTTAGCCATGCAAAATGACAGATGGGATGATTCCTAAACTTGTTCCAACCAAATCATTCAATAAAATGAGTTAGTAAAATAAAAGCAAGGGTGCACAATCCCAGAAATGTAGCACATATAGCTTAATCAACTCTAACTTAATGTCAAAAAGACCGGAAATTACTTATGTTGGTAACTTATAAAGTAGCAAGAGATAAATATTGCAGCAAGTATCATATTGGCGGATGAAATTCATAACACAATCTTGTGTGCATAGAGAATGAAATTTATATAAGATGATATGGTACTAAACGCATTAGTTTTGGATAATAAAAATACCATTAATCACATTTTTTCTTAAAATAGGATTTGAAATTGTGCAAGCTAACCTCTTCGGCAGAATGGAACCTTGCAGACTGGGCAGTTTGACATGGATCTCATTGACTCCTTAATGCATAAGCTGAATTTAGGTAGAAATGGATAAAATAAGCAATATAATATAACCAAACAGAATTTAAGGCGCAGTTAAATCAAACAAATACTCACTTGCAGAAGATGTGGTTGCATGCAAGTGATACTGCAGACTTCAACAGACTCCAGCTGCACAAACGAACATTCAATTGCAAACAATAAAAACAAAAAAAAATAGTTGAGTTGCCTCCAAAAAGGATTTCAGCAGGGGAAATTTTAACAGTAACAGGTTCTCCAGATGCACATCTTTCTATTTTAGGTCAAGAAAATTTGTCAACGTAAGATTTACAAAGGGTAATATAGATCTCGGAACAAACTTTCATTGGTATACTCAGAATAAACCCTAATGGACAAAACAGATAAGAAGGTAGATCATTTCTATACCAAATCGGACATTTGAGTTCTCGGCCCATCTTCTCCAGATGAGCCAAATCCGCCATAACTGCACCTGTGATTCCGTCCCTTCTATGAGACAAAGGCTTCAGATCAGAAACCCAAGAGTAAGAAAGAAAGTAGCTCGGAGAAACTAGAGAGATTTATTCGATGGAAACTTCACTTTGTCGTATCCAAGGATTTCCTTCTCAAAAGTTCAAATGAATTGCAAGCGAGCTCCTTCAAGCCGCTGCTTCTTCTTCAGATCGAGAATTTACCGTCGATAGATGCTCCCCTGGAGTTTTTCCATATAAATAAATGCAATAAAAGTAAAGATAAACAGAAAAATAAGATAACCTACAGATCCTTGTTGAATCACATTGCCGCCAGCGAAGAAAAAACCTGATCCGTGAGAGATAAGAGACGGCGATCCCACTTGAAGCGGCAAAGAAAAAAAGACAAGGAAGAGTGCTGGAGGAGGGAGAGGAAGAGGCGTCGGGAGAGAGAACGAACAGGGTTTTGGAGATTGGATACGGAGAGGGGAGAAAAAAGAAGGGGAAGAATCCACACCTACCAAGGACGATCCGAGAGCGTCTTGCTGATGAATTGGGGGAAAAAAGGCGGGAGAGAGCAACGGAGCGCGGGAAGTCGAATGGGGAGTTTCGTTCAATGGCGCGATGTTCAAATTCGAACGAGCACAACTTCAAGGATTATTGGACTCGAGTTTCGGGGGCATGTGACGCAAATCGGGTCGTCCAATTAGAAATGTGGGCATATCGTAGAGGTGAAAAATCAACACGAAACTGACGAACAACTGGACGATAAAAAAATGTGTAGAAATTTGTTTGGTCTTCGATGAGGATTTCGGTGAATTCCGGATCGGATTCGGGTCGAGTTTGGGTTGACATAAATTTAATATTTAGTGATTTTTTGAGGTTAAATCAAATTTTATTTGGAAAATTAAGATATTTCATATATATTAATATCAATATTAGTATGATCATGATAGAGTATTGACATAAGAATAAAGAATTATAGGGAAAATAATAAAAAATAGACGTTTTGAATCGATTTTTTCAGATTATTCGAGTCGGGTTCAGATTCGAGTTTGAACATTTCAGGTTAAATTTGAATTCGGATCGGATTCAGATTGAAAATTTAAAAAATATTTTTTTCTCAATCCGATTCAACCCATCCAAATTGAGCCCCTAGAATATTGTGAGTGTGAGGCTTATTGCATTCAAAGGCGGCCGTATTATCTTGATATTTAAATAAAAAAGTATTTATTTAAAAAAATTATGAATCAAATTTGAGATTATCATTTCGATCGCATAAAAATTTACCATGACTACCAAAATAAATACATAATATTAAATGTTTGTGTCCTTATTTCAATGAAAATTTTTATAAAATATATTATAATTAAAAATTAAATTGTAAATATTTTAATAATAACTTAATACGTTTCCATTCCGTTGTACTATAATCCTAAATATAAGTCCATAAAAGGATTGGATTGTCACAACCATTGTGACGGTAGACAATACCTTTGATAAAATTATCGTTTTTTTCCAATTTTTCTTTTCTATTATTATTTTTATTTGACGAAATAAAATAAAGTGAACTTACGTTTGACTCGTTTGGAAGCACGTGCATCAGGGTCGACGTGGCATGGTCCAGAGTAATAACTTGTAGAGATTAGAACATCCACCTCGAAAACTCCTTCCTTATTATATCCCTGTTATATTAAAAATAAAAATTTTGTGTGTATTTCTCCACTGTAAAAAAACAAAAAATTCTTGACAACTCATTCATAGATGTTACATTTTTTATTATATCGTACATATTTTATCATTCATAGAGTAATTAAATTTTTATAAATTTTAAATCCACTATGAAATCAATTTAATATAAATAAATAAAAGAACCCAATTAAAAAATAAAATTGAAAAAATCAACATATTTTGTAAACAAATATTAAATACAAATAATAATTTAATAAAAAATAAAATTGAAGGAGTCGCTCCTTGTGGTGGGAGGGAGCTAAGGAGCTCCCATAGTTGATGCTATTATAGTCTTATTGATAGCGAGGGTTTTTATGGGCATAGTTAGATGGTAACGAATTGATAGATTGTCACTATAAGTTTTTTGGTTCGAGCCATGAAGCTGTTGGGGCGTAAATCCCTACACTCGGTGTAAAAAATCTCTTCCCCCGACCACTTGACTTCTCAGTCATCGTGATTTACCTCCTCCGTGATAGTCTTGGGACGGATGGCGGAAACGCTGGAGGCGAGTTTCATATTTTGTCACTCTTATTGATAGTGAGGAAGTAATTCAACGCATTCAAGATGTCATATGACTTGGTCCAGAGATATTATTGAAAAAGGTAGATTCACTACCTTAACAACCGCCCTAGAACAGTCCCATGAATATGAAGAGAGGTTCATGCAGACACACAAACAACACGCGCAAAAGGGAGCCGAAAATACAGGCTATCATCTCCTAAGGATGCCTCCTGACCATTGCATTAGAAATATCATGTGTTCACCATCTATGTTATGCCATGAGGGCCATAGATATTTATTGAAGATTTTATTGATGGTTTTAGCGATGTGGAAGAAATATTGATCATGAGAAAACAGCAAAGTAGCTAAAAATATTCAAAGAAAAGCATTAGGAGCAGACTAAGAGGCCCTGACATAGTTATTCCATGCCTAAATCAATACACGCAAGTGCAAGCCAAGCTTTGGCTTACCCGGGGTTGTAGCTCGGGGGGGCCAGTTGAATTTTATGTTAATTTTACTTGTTTACACCATTTATTTTAAATTTTTAAATCAAAAGAAAGGATTTTTAGCCCAGGACTCATTCGGATGATATTTTTAATCTGGGTGGGCTACCATTTTTTTATTTTACCATTGAATATATGAAAGCAAAAAAAGAAAGCTAAAAGTAAAAAAGAACTAATTGTAGAGAAGTGTTGAGCGTACAAGAATTATAGAGGAGGGATCTCTATCTATAAACCCCTCAAGGTCACCACTCCAATGAGGCGTTACATCGAATATAAATCAACATGTCCGATTACAATATTTTATGTATAAAAAATAATCATGTCCATATTATGCTATGATTATCGGATATTTAATGTGTACCTTTTAAAGATATGTTTCCATTTATATATGAAGATGGTGCATTGGGCCCTATCTTTTTTATAGGTTGTGGGATATTAGGCCCAATACGCTAGTAGGATAGCAAGCTTAATGGGTCAATCGCCTGATGACCCAATCGAGTTTATCCCTCCCGTCCAAGAATTCAGACTTATTTGGGTCATCATCAATCTAAGTAAGATTGCTTCCCTTTATAAATTATAAGGGTTGGACTAGACACATCCATTTTTGTAGTCCAGTCGGCTATATGCACTCGGCTATTTCAAAACAAGTTATAGTCTAGTGGCTCACGTTATGCTCTCGATTGAAGAGATCGTTCACCCGACCATTGCTAGGCTCCTTTGAGTGTTTGAATGTACTAGTTCATTAAATTTGTCCGGGAATTATCCCAACCAATTCCGGCATCACTAGACAATGCTCTTAACAATGACCTCTTGATTAGAGATTGGACCAAACTTATTAAGGTACGGTCGATTGTGCTTGTTCAGCTGCTTGATGAATCTTGATCTTTGACTTCTTGATATATATGTCAACTAGTCACCCCTACACTCCTTTCTAGGGACCAACAATCCAATCAGATAAAAGGTAAAGAAGCAATTTAATGGATAAAGGGACGAGGGCCTTCAAGAGAATGAATGATTATGGATTTTCCTACAAGGAGATCGAATCCTCTGTCCCGAAAACTCCTCATCCCTATGTTTTAAAATCGTCATTCATTATCGGTGGCACACTCGATTGTCACCCGAACACCGCCGATGGCCTCTGGCTGCCCGCCCCGATTAAACTATATCCGGGGGAAAGTGAACCCTTCAAGAATCACCATCAATTACGATCTTGCCAGATTCCGACCTCTATCATGCGAGATTGTAATTAACGGCGATACCCTTGGATTCATCTTCCTCTGGGATACAATTTGGTTGGGGCAGACAACCTAAGGCTGCCGACGGTGTCCGGGCGACAATCAGGCATGCCACCCTCGATGAATGACGATTTTGAGACACAGAGACGGAATTTTCAGGATATAGTACCTCCACTACAAGTAAAGTGCATCACAAGAGAATTAGAACAGTTTGTCAATCACTTTCTTAATGATGGATTGATAACAAGGGTGACCATATTGGTGAATGTTATAACATCCACCGTCTCGTCAAAAAGTATTGAGTTTCTTTCATATTTTTTATTTTTTCATTTGTTGAAATAAAATAAAGTTATTTTACATTAAAAAAAATTTTCTGTTATATTTTCCGTTTTAGAGGACGAAAAGAAATGTAATGGTTCTGATGTAACATTCATTTAAATCATTTTCAGAATCAAAATTACATCAAAAATAACAATTAATAATGACCAAAGAAATGAATATTAATTGACTTTCAACTGTTGAAATGATCGACTTCATGTTCTTATCATAATTAATAAAGTTTTCATTAGAAATATAAACGTCAAACTGTTAAATTATAACGAAGCAATTCCATAATCCAGAGTTGCAAAGCACGTGAATCGGCACATCGGGATTGATGTGGCCGGTGAAATTTTTTTTAGGATTAAATTGTTATCTAATTGATAATTTATAAGTTGGAGACGTTATGACGGTGACGGAGCAATTCAATGCATTAGAGGTGCCAGATGGCATGGTGACGTGGACCACAGATAAGATGTTAACACTCACCTTAGTACCGGTCAACTTATAAAACCTTAACGATTTATCTATAGAAAAATGATTGGCATAGTGAAAATAAATACTCAATAACAAAATTAATCGTTAATCGATGGCACATTTGATGTTCGATCATCGATCGGACACCATCGGTGACCTTCGACATCATTCTGAATCAAATTATACATTGGGAGACGATTAAACCGTCGAGATCGACAGTGAATGATACGATATCGCAATTACAGCGATTCCCGACGGGTTCATCGTACCCCCAAGGATATAGTTTGGCTCGGAGCGGCAGCCGGAGGTCGCCAATAGTATTCGATCGACGATCAAACATCGGACGTATCATCGATTGACGATTAAATTTTTTATCGAGGTATTTATTTTCACTGTATATATCATAATTCTTATTCATATTTGTCCTTCATGTATTGAATTTTTTAATCCGATCAAAATCCGACTGACACCCCTAAAAAAACAAAACAGTACAAACGTGGACAAGCGAGTGACCGCTTTGAGATTGAAGTTGGAAAAATACGAATAGAAATATGATTGGCGGGTTATTAATTTGTCTGATATATAATTTAGGATGAAATGTGAATATAAGATCCGGACTGCATAATCCAAAAGGTTTTTATGTGAACACAATTACACGTAACGGATCGAATTGAGACATAAGGATGGTTTATTCGACTCAGCATCCCGTCAACTCATTCTAAAGTTGACGATCTAACATAGAGAAGTTAAATTATGAATATTATTCATTCTAAAGTTAACGATCTAACGTAGAGAAGTTAAATTATGAATCCTAGTTGTTCGGATATTAACATATTATTTGGGCCGATCGCAATCACCTTTTATTTGCTGAAAAGAGAAGAGACAAACCAACGCAGCCTGCTGTGCTGCAGCAACCAAGCAGGCAAGCAGCCTCGCAGAACGAATACGATACCAAATCGGTTCAATCCAAATATAATAATAAACCAAAGTGCAGTAGCGTCGACTAACTAACGCGAGATCCTCACTAGGCCGCATGCTTCTTCCACACGTGACAAAGGACCTCGTAGACTTTGTGCGGGTCGACGAGCGTCTTCGCGACGCTCTCCCTCTCCATGCACCGCTCTCCCCACGCCACCAACTTCGGCGCCTCCGCTTGGATGCCGAAGCCGCCGAAGTTCTCGAAGGAGTAGAACCAGGAGTAGAAGGGGACCAGCGCAATGTCGACCAAGCCAAAGGTGTCGCCGCCGTAGTATTTCTTGTCGCCCAGCTCCGCCTCCAGGACTTTCAAGATATCGATCAAATCTTTCTTGGCCTCCTGCTGCGCCTCTCCCTCCAGCCTCCCCAGCCTGCTTCCGCATTCGTAGATCTGGATGATGAAGCACGAGAGAAGGCATCAGAGTCCAAACACGCGGCAGGTATATAAAACGTACGCACCTTTTTGTCGACGAAGTCGGCCCAGAAGCGCGCCTTGGCGCGAGCGCAGGGATCCGCCGGCAGCAGCGGCGCGCCGTCGGACCACACCTCGTCGATGTACTGCACGATGATGAGGGACTCGCACACCGGCTTGCCGTCGTGGATGAGCACGGGGATCTTCTTGTGGACGGGGTTGGATTGCAGAAGCAGCTGGCTCTTATTGTTCTTCGGGTCCTCCTCCTCCTTGTACTCGTAGGACACCCCCTTCTCCGCCAGGGCGATCCGACATCGCTGCCCGAACGGACTTACCCACAGATCCAGCAACACTACCGCCTCCGCCATAATTTTTTCTCTGCTCTCTCCCTCTCTGGCTATCAGATCTCGTAAATCTCTTCACAAATTCGTACGTATGTGTATGGTACTTTGGACGAGTCATAAGTAGAGCAGTGAAGTAGAAGCAGGTGATGGATCGCCGCTTTGGATGACGTGAGCAATGACGTTACTCGAGTAGAGTTTAGAGATCTCGAGAAATTCTTTGTTTGCATAGAACGTCATTTAAACGTTATTATAAATCATTTATTTGAATAACATATTGCGTAATTAGTGTATTAACCTTTCCCTTTTATTAAGATATACACTCACTAATCCAATTCAGAGATGCCATAGACCCGGCAGGTAAAGCTGGGTCTCAACAGAATCCAATCTCCCCGGTAGTCAATTCGTCGTACCGATATATCTACAGCGCTGATTGGACGTTCCAATGCTTCTTCGCTCCGACTTGATGTCTCTCTCAAACTCAAATACTGATAATAACACGTGAGCTCCTCCTGTGAATTGTCGGAATACATGATCATCTAATCACGTAGAGCAACCTGGTTGATATAACAAGATCCTATAAGATCCTCAATGGCATCAGACCTGAGAAACATGCATGTTAGATACCTTTGAAACGACATATTCTTTTTTACGTGAACAAGACATCTTGTCAAAAATGTATCATTTCCTCTAACAATCACATATGTGACATCTCCCTCTTTCAGGTATAAAAAATCCTGCCTCTTAGGCCAAGGCGCGTTGGATACTCTTCATTGTACTTATTCCTTGGTTGTTTGTCTTCTCCATCTTGAGCACAATCGAAGACTGACTTGAGTGTGGAAGTGAAAGATCGAGGCAATCCCGGTCTCTTTGTTGATTTTTCCGGCGACGGAGATAGCTCACAGCTTCAACGACTCTGCCTTAGTCCTAGTCATGGGGACTTAGTCAACACTAGCAAGATCCGGCTCTCACTCATAGCTCAAAGTCTTCTCCCGATCTTCATTCGAGCCACATAACCCGCATTTCATCTTCATCGATTCCAAACAGAATGACTCATATTTATTTTAATATTATATTAATTATTTACACATCTCATTATCCATTTATTATTGCTATTTTTATATCTAAAATTTATTTTCTTAATTTTATATTTTTATATAAAATTTACTTATTAAATATCTTTAAGGAATTAAATGTTATTAATGTGTAAGTGTAACGCCTATTTATAATACTATTTAGATATTATAATATTTATATATTAATATCAATACGGTGATAAAAAGGGAGTGATTCACTCGTCTTTAGTATTCCTATCAATTCGTTCAAATGTCAATATAAAATTACAGAGGTTATTAGTTAGAATACCATGACTAACGTATAGAGAGGATGAGTATATTCACTTTACTAAATTTTGACTCTTAAATTTTAGATGACAATATTATATGCATATCGTATGTATTAATTATAGTCCATCCTTGAAAACTTTGATTTCTATTGAATATTCTATATCTGTGTTGTTCTGATTATTGATGATGCATGAACCACCTAATTATCGGATTTATTCTAATAATTTGATGCAAAAAAAATCCAATTTTTCTTGTAATTTTTATTTATTTGATAATTTTGACTCTTTTTTATATTTAGAGTAGGTTTAGTAAGTTTAGTCTTTTTGTATTTTTAAATTTTGATTTCGTTTAATAACTTTAGGATTGTATTTTTTATTAAAAATTTGTCCTTTCCAATATATTTATTTTCCTTTTTTATAAGTTACAAATTGAAATCTATATCTTAAAATTGATTCTCTTTCTTTATATTTTAGATTTGTAATCTATATAACTACAAGTTAATGTAAAACAAATTTTTGAGAAGTAATAATATTTTATCAATGCTATTTATTATACTAGAGGTATAGAATTTTTTTTCAATTTAAATTTTTTTATTCACATTGTAATCCAATCACTAAACACAAAACTTAAATAACATACCCGTAACCTAGAAAAATACCCACTTCAATATCGCAAACAGTGTATAATATTGGCATAATTGAGAGATTAAAATAAAAACACCCACTTTTACATTGCAAACGGTGTATAATATTGTCATAATCGAGAGATTAAAATAAAAACGCCTAATTCAATGTTGCAAACAGTGTGTAATATTAGCATAATCGAGAGATTAAAAAAATCCTAAATAACATACTCATAACCTAAAAAAAAAACCCACATCAATATCGCAAACGGATATATGCGAATTTGATCTCCTGTGGACCTCTCCAAATGCGGCGCCGCGGACCTGCGGATGTGGCTTACCGCGTCCGCCTCTGCTCCCCTGCTTTGCTTTTTTTACGCTTTTCCTCGTGGCAAGCCGGGGGTGCTGATCGGTCAGGCACTTGCCTGATCGGTCACCTTGATCGATCAGGCACCCCGGCTTGCGAAGTCGGGGGAGCCGCAGTCGGGAGGCGACGCCCTGGACGACGTCGCCGGAGCTGCAGTCGGGGAGCGGCTGAGCCGGCTGGTTATCGCCGGAGCTGCAGTCGGAGAGCGGCTGAGCCGGCTGGTCGTCGCCGGAGCTGCAGTCGGGGAGCGGCTGAGTCTGCTGGTCGTCGCCGGAGCTGCAGTCGGGGAGCGGCTGAGTCGGCTGGTCGTCGCCGGAGCTACAGTCGGGGGTGACGCCCTGGACGATGTCGTCGGAATTGCAGTCGGGGGAGCGGCTGAGCCAGCTAGTCGTTGCCGGAGTTGCGAACGGGGGCCACGCCCTGGACGACATCACCCGGGAGCGGCATGATGTCGTTGCCACGCAGACCAGCACAGCGTCGTGCCACGCATGCGGTCTGTAGGCAGTCCGCAGGAATTGGTCAGCAGGAGATCAAACTTCTATATATATAAGCGATACGAGTGGCTGGGTGGCGTCGATCTGGCTCCGATCTGGCGACTGTCTGCAAAACAGTGACCGTTAGCAAACCCGCCGGGAAGTTTCCCCGACAAGGCACTCCGACGGTCAAGTCAGTATCCGGAGGATATAGTAGAGCAAATAGAAATATGGTGGAAGAGAGAGCTCGCGCACATCCCTGCAGAATGAGGAGTGGAGAGCCTATATAGCCGGGAAGCTGACGATCCCCTGTCGGTGTTGACGAGATAGGGGTGTGGCAATTATCAGCTCGTATGAGAGCACCTGAAAGTACCACGGCATGGTGCGGGGTGCTGATCAGGCAGTACGAAAGTACTGAGCTGGCGGGATAACCGTGAGGGGTATCATAAATGGGCAAGGTGTGTAGTACCCCGACGTCTAGATCGTACCCCGGATGTAATGACATAGGGCGGCGTAGGGACGATCTAGTCCGTAGCCCGAGCGCCGACCGGTGAGTCCAAGTGCCAAGGACTGGGTCGAGTAATGGCCAGGGAGCGTGGGCCACCACGCGTCCCACTGGGAGAGTTGAGGCGCGGGGTACGCCTTGAGTCGGGGTCTGTTGGTCTACCGTTGTCTGGTTCTGTCTTGGTTCTGTGGGTTGTCGGACTCATGGGATGCTAAGGGAGCGTGGGCTGCCACGCGTCGACAGAGTTGCTCGACCCAGGTTCGGATTGAGGTGCGGGTTTAGATGACTGAGTTGGGAGGCGCTCTGGATCGACATGACCGACCCTACCCGGGATGGGTCGGCGAGCACCTTGGAGATTTCCTGGCTCCAGGACTCCCCTGGCGAGGTCATCGTCGACCCTTCTGCTGGGCCTCCGTGGCGCCAGGCTGGCTGATTATGCGGGCCGAGCTACCCGTAAGCAAGCAAGGTCGGGATATATATATATATATATATATATATATATATATATATATATATATATATATATATATATATATATATATATATATATATATGTTGCCTGACTCTAGATCATCCGCAACTCTCATAGACATCCGAGCACCTGATCATTTCTCCCACATCCAGTCGGGTATCGGAGTCGAGCACCATATGCAATGGTGTAGCTAGTGCTAAGCTGCATTGGGCTCCAGCCTAGTGTATCGGCTGATAGCGCAAAGATATGATCAAGCAGTGAGAGTTGGGCTAAATGTCTAGGTCAATAGCGAAATAGCACAAAGATATGGAGCAATTGAATTAAGATTTAGCCCATAGCCCAGGACACTTCAAGATCCTAACTTGTATGTATACGGACTGTTAGTGATCGCGACGCTACATCTTGAATCTATTCGAGAACATCACGATATATTTTAATCAATTGAGACTTGTCTTAATCGATCAAATCAATGCCTTAATGCTTACCTAAGACATGCAATTGTTGCATGCCTTAATCGATTAAGGTTGATCCTGTCGCGAAGTGAGGTGGGCGTCCAAGAGCAATGTGGCCTCCCGAAGGTCGTGAGCTGCTGTTGCTGGCTCCGATCTGCAAGGAATGATCGTTAGCAACCCGTCGGGAAAAATCCCCTGCAAGACCCTCCGACGGTTAAGTCAGTCTCCGCGAGAGTAAAAATGGAAAGCAGTAGAGCAGCAGAATAGTAAGAAATACTTGCATGCGCGTACCTGCGGAACGGAGAGCATAGGGGCTTATATAGCCGAGGGAGCTGACAACTCTTTGCCAATGCCACCCGTCTTCTCGATTTCGAATGCGGCGGGGTCATGAGCACTGTCAGCCCACTGTATGACACCGAGCAGCGCTGCTCAGCCTAACGCAGAGAAGGGGGTGTGGTGCGGGGTGTCTAAGTGCGCCAGGTGAGTACGGAGACGATGGGATAGCCGCAATGTGTGCTATAACTATATAAGGTCTGCGCTAACCCCCGTACCACAGCTGTTAGTACAACGTCAGGGAGCAGGTGTCAAAAAGATGACGGTAGACCCTGAGGCAGGTTACCGACCGGATGATCCGAGTGAAACTGGTTGGGGGCAGGGTGGTCGAAGGCTCGGGGTTCTCTAGTCTGGGAGTTCTCGGACTCGAGCTTTTGTCGTCTTAGCGGTCAGCTTCTCGGTCAGGGTCAACCTCTTACCGTTCCTCCATAAGACGGGTCGGGCCACCTGGCTATCGACTCGGGTGACTCAGCTTGCTAGGCCTGTGGGACCCTTTGACGGAGCGTTAGACTAGTCGGCCGCGCTACACGTAAGCTGGACCGGATCAAAGGCATTCATCAATTCTTGTCTCCCAATCGATTGATGTTGATTTAATTAATTCATCAATCGATTAAGAGACCCACTATATATACACACATAGAGTCAAGAGCGAGGAACAAGCTTTTGTGCTTTGTTGGCTATATGCTGTGCGAATCTGACCGTCATGGAGGAGTCTCGTCAGATTGGATTAAGGCAAGCCTCGGTTTGCATTAGGTTATTACATACACAATAACACAAATATACGGAGCATTTTGGTACGTATTAATCTCAGCATGATTGTTAATATCTTGTCTTAAAGTTTCAATTATATTATCAAATGGGTTGCAAATGAGAGGACGCTAGACCGTAGATCAATGAGTTAGACGCTTCACCATAAGTCTAAGATTTTGGAACGACTGGTTATCAATCAGTCTTTCCCATATTTACAGATCTCTCTTGAGAAATGGTTTGCATGAAGCCAAGCTACAGCTATCAGAATGAATCCTTTCTTTTATCACAGCCAAACAAGATTAAGAATTAAGATATGATATAATTCTCATGTATCCGTCATCCTAAATTCATCTAGTTCAAGCTAGGCTCACTGGATCGGCCAAGTTCTATAAAAGAATTGCTACAATACTAAAGTAGTTGATTAGTAAAACTTTTAAAGGCTACGAAATTTTTAGCACTCTTTCAAGAATATCAATTGGATCGCCACTCAACAAGCGAGTTGTCCTACCTAACCATCCTCACAGGATGGACTGATGGTTAGTATGCTCATCTTCCCCACGCGCTAACCACAGCATCCGGTCTAGTAACCCTCGCGATTTACCTCCTCCGTATTGGGCTTGGGATTGGTTGGTGGGGGCGCTGGAGGCGAGCGATTCGCCTTTTGCCACCGAGTTGTCCTACCTAACCGGTTAGAAATTGGGCGTCTTTACCGTGGAAGATTCTGAATACCTACAAATTTCAGGGTATAGATTTCTCTACTATTATCTTCGCAACCAAGGAACAGGAGATTAGGATATCGCCAATTGCTTTCAGTCTTTTGCTGGAAACATGGGCGGCTAGTTCACAGTTGAATGGCTGGAAGAATATCAGATCACTTGTTTTTTTTTTACTTTAAGATTTATCATGTGTGTTGTAGAGCAAGAATCCTATTTCACCTTTATCAGCATTTGCCGAAGTTGAACCCATCTTTGTCTGTGCTTGTCCAGAGATAATTTGCCAGAACATTTAAACTTTGCTTAGCTTGTTTTATTTTTTCTGTAGGAAAAAACTTATAATCCGAGACAATGAAATTGTCTTGCACAAGTTAGTTCTCAAACGTCTGATTCTTGCGTGATCCTGTACATGTCCATTTCTCCTATATATATTCATTAATTCAGTTATATTTTCTTCTAAGGGATATTTTAAAAGTTCTAATATCTTCATCTTATATAATCAACAAAAATGCCTTCGAGTATAAAATTCTGTCAAAAGCCTGATATGTCAAACAACATTTGTATTCACAAAAGGAGAACAACACATATACATATCATGCATGCTGAGGTTTAAGTGGGAACAACAATTTAGGTGTTCGTCTGTAGGGAGTAACTTCACTAATCCTTTCCTTTCTCTTCTCCAGAAACAGCTGCAGCGACTGCCTCATCGACAGACCAGCTGGGTTCAGAACTTGCAGCAAGGTTTCAGGGGACGGAGAGGGAGGCAAAGGAAGAGCTGCAGTAGACTCCGCCATGGCTTCCTGCCGTCGCTGATCATGCTTGTTCTCCTTCTCCGCCATTGCTATGATGGCTCTCGCTTGCATCTCTGTGGCGTCACACACGCATACCCGGCCGTTGTAGAAGATTGTCATCTGCTTCTTCTGCATCTGCTTCTTCTGTTGTTGCTGCCGCCGATAAGCCGTGGAGTATCTTAATAGCGACGCCATCCTGCATCATGAGTTATTCGCCAATTCATTCTGTTTTTCCCTTGACAGAATAAAACAGAGCCAAAAGCGAGGACTGTTCTTAATTTACCTGCGCAGTCTCACAGAGTTGGACATCCGGCTGCGGGTGGCGCCGGCGATGGAAAGCCAGAGTTCGGGGTCATACCTCGTTCCCATCAAACTCTAGTTCTGTGGATTAATTACCGAGAAGGCGACGAATCAATTAAATACGCAGATCAGTGAGAAACTTTGAGCATGCAGCACGTGGAGAATGTTCTTGAAAGCAACATAGTCAGCACGCCATCCTTTCGGTTCTCTTCGCCTTTTTATTGTTGATTTTATTGTTATTGTTGTTGTTGTTTTCCTCGTCAATTTGATTTAAAATTGTTCATTGACTTTTGCTCGTGCAGGAACTGAAATTCAAGGGGGGAGGTATCTATCCGTGCGAGATTTGCGTTCCACCAGATCCATGCAATAGCTTCCAACTCTCCATGAGGATTTGCATGTATGTGTCTATTCGAATCGTGTATCATATTAAACTCCTTTTTGAGGGATTTATCTCATGCCCCTCCCTGTCTATGAAAATCACTCGACAAAGGTAGAATAAACTCCCTTGATTTACTCTATTTCAAAATATATGGGATTGTCTTAAAAGAGCCAGCCGCTAAGATGATAATTTCATTTTTTTTTTGGTGATGGTAAATAGTCAAAATTTGACTAACTAGAAAAGATAAAAAAAATTAAAAATTTTAATTAATATATTTTAAAATTTTAACCTTTCTTATTTATTTGCTTATTAAATTATATAATTTTCTATTTATTTTCATATTAAATTGTATTCTTCCTTATTTATTTTTATATTAAATTAATTTTTTTACTTATAAAAATATATAAATCTATTATAAATTTTTTTATAATTTTTAATATGATTATTAAAAGTATTTAATCCCAATTATATTCTTTTTTATTTATTATATACTAAATTATATTTTTTCATACTTATTTTTTTATTAAAATATTTTTTATTTATTTATAAAAATATATTTGGGTGGCCAGATTCTGACCACCCAGCTTTACTATAATTTTTTTTTGCAGCCGCGATTTGTAATTAATAGGACGCAAATTGCATACGTGTTTTAAGTTATAGGGGATAAATACAAATAATACAAATAATGTTTGTGAATTATATTAGTTCAATTTAAAAAATAGAATTAAATACGGGTGGTCCTTACGATTTATTTGTATTTTAAATTCAATTCAACTCTATAGAAGGATTTATTACATACTAAATTATATTTTTTCATACTTATTTTTTCATTATTTTTTTTATTTATAAAAATATATTCTGGGTGACCAGATTCCCAGCTTTACTGCATTTTTTTTTTTGCAGCCGCGATTTGCAATTAATAGGACGCAAATTGCGCATACGTGTTTTAAGTAATAGGGGATAGATACAAATAATACAAATAATGTTTGTGAATTATATTAGTTCAATTTAAAAAATAAAATTAAACACGGGTGGTCCTTATGAATTATGATTTATTTGTATTTTAAATTCAATTCAACTCTATAGAAGGATTATAATACCCATGTATTTTTATCATAGTGTTTTTATTTATCATTTTTAGTATTTTGCAATTTCGAGGATTTCAAACAAACTGTACAAAAATAAATACCAATATAAATTTTATTTATCTAAATTACAATTGTATATCTAAATTACAATTGTATAAATATATATGATATACAAAACTAAGAAGTTCTTAAAAATTAATAATAAATTTTGCATTTGAACGTGAGTCGTTTTTTATTTTATTATATAATTATATCCTGAATATGCTGAAAATTCATAATAACCTTGATGATAATTAAATTATTAAATTTAATATCTATGTGCTTAGATTAGAAATAATATATAAAATTTTAATATATACCATTATTGTAAAATAAATTTTATTTATAATTAATATCCGAAATACATGCTGACATTTTTTAATTTATTTTTAGGCATGTTTTAGGCTGATATTTTTCGGAGGCAGCTTGTAAACCATGTATAAGAGTTGATTAGTTGATGGAACTCATAAAAATAATAAAAATTGCAAGGATGACCCGGTAATTTATGTTTTTGTTTTTTTATATCTAATTATATGTGTTGCGCAAATCGAGGACAACAAACTCTAAACCTCTAACGTGCGGAAGAAGAGGAAGAGAGAAAGAGATCATGCGGAACAACGAGGCAAAGAGAAAGAAAATAAGTGTAAGAAGTAGAAGAGGAGAGAGAGGAATAATAATAATAATAATAATAATAATAATTATTATTATTATTATTATTATCGTGGTTCGGTGGCGTGTCTACTCTATATAAAAGGTCAAAATTTTATTAGAATTATCTCTATACGAGAGAATATAACTTATTCTCCTGATATTAATGATGATGATGATACAATAAGTTTACAATGATCCCTACAAATAATGTCTAAAGCCAAACCCAATAAAACTATAATAAAATTTTGTTAAAAAAACTTAACAAAATTCTATTAGAAAAAATATTAACATAATTTTATTAGAAAAATCTTAGTAAAATTTGGTTATAAAAAATCTTAATAGAATTTTTCCCCATGATATTTATTATTCAGATATGAGCCACACGTCAACAATCTCCACCTTGGGGAATATTCATCCTTTCGAATAGTACGAGTATTTGAGCAAAATTCGACCTGGAACTCTAGGTTTGAGTTTCCTTTCCTTTAGCATCTAAAGACATGGATCAAGTTCTTTAACCAACCCTATAAGCCATAAAGCTTCCTTCTTTTTTGAATACCCACTCACACCTTATAGCTCGTTTTCCCTAAGAAATTTCCACTAAATCCCACATTTGATTCTTATGCAATGACTCCATCTCCTTTGCCATAACAGCCATTCATTTGTCCTTCTCAGAGTTGTGTACTATCTCCTGAAAAGATGTAAGGTCTCCGCTACTGGTGACGAATGTATAAGACACAAAGTCCTCAAATCCGTATTTAGTGGGTGACTGTAGCGGCCCCGCCTCTATGGTCCTCGTAGGCAACCCTCTAGGCCGGCGACCCTACGGTCTTCCCACCCCTGGCAGTGGGTTTTTGCCTTCCCCAGGATTCGAACTTTAGACCTCCAGGCTAAGTACTAAAGTTCCTGAATCCTGGTACCAAGTGTGTTGAATCCTGGTACCAAGTGAGCGTGGCTCACTTGGCTACCAGATTCAAGGAACTATTGTACTTGTCCCGGAGGTCAAGGGTTCGAATCTGGGGAAGGCAAAAACCCACCGCCGGGTGTGGGAAGACCGTAGGGCATGACCTAGAGAGCCGCCTGATGGGGCTAGAGGGGTCATGTCGCTACAGTGACTTTACGACTCGTCTCGTTCTGCCACCAGCTATAGTGCGATACTCCGTGTGCTTTGAGCTAGAATCATCAGAATCATGGGTCTCTAGCTCCACCTGCACAACCTCTTTCTCCTTGTTGCTCTGCGGTGTTTCCTTTCTGATACCCCAGAAAAATTTATTGTTTTTGTTAGTGCAATCGACCTAAGGTTTATCGGGTAGATCATGAGTTTTGATGTGTGCCAATATGATTAAGTTAGGTTTTCATGTTGATTTGATGTGTGTGTTTAAGTCGTGCAGGATTTAGTGAATCACACATGAAGAACGGAGTGAAGCATCTGAGGGACAACAGCCGAGGAAGAAGACTTCAAGGGCAAGCCGAGGAAGTAGATTTCAAAGGTATACGCGAAGAATGACATGGAGGCGAGCCGTGGGCTTGTGTGCGCATCCGAGGGACAAGAGCCGAAGGAAGAGAACTTTAAGGGGCAAGCCAAGGAAGTGGACTTCAAGGCATACGCGAAGAATGAACTTCGAAGTGAGTTTGTAAACTGGGCAGTCGACTGGCAAAGGAAGCAGTCGACAACCAGCGTCGAGTGGAAACTCACAGAAAGATCAGTCGGCTGTCTAAGTATCAGTCGACCGGTCTGCTAAAAAATAGAGCCGTTAGGCTAGCCGTTGACTGGATATCAGTTGATTGACCCTTGGTGTCGGGGCTGAGTTGTTTGTTAACAACTCTCTCCACTATTTAAAGTGGAACTTGAGACTTGAGATAGGTTAGCTCTGTAACGCCCGACCTTATATCTACCCTTAAGGCGGGGTTACGGGTCCATACATTCAAATCATTTATCATCTTAAGCATGTGTGTCCAAACAAAACAGTTACAATACAAGAAATGTAGTAAGCATGCTTATTGAAGACTAATTTACCAAGCAAGGTTTTTCATTTCTTTTATATCTACATGCATTTACAACCTGATAGGAAGATCATTTAACACACTATAGCATGGAATCTCAAGTCAGCAAGAGTTATCTAGTCTTAGATACATGCAAAAGAAGCATTCATAAGAAACAGAAAATAGTAAATATCTAGCATTTTACTTAGCATGCATACTACAAAATTTAGACATTAATGATAGTGTTATCTAGCATGACATAGGTTCCATATCTCTAACTTAATCACAGTAGAGTAGTCATGATCATCACACATTCAGAGTATAGCAATACAATTTCAATCTTTCATTGGAAGCAGTTTAGATTCTAGACAAAAACAAGGTAGATAGAATCTTTCGTTCTTTCCCGAGCCATCACCACACACATCCTCTAGCCTTCCCTCTGCCTCTTCCTTCAGTTCAAGTATTTCTTACCGCTATCTGCAGCATAAGAAAAACAACATGAACTAGTAAGCAAAACATGCTTAGTAAGAATCCGGGCCTACTCGCAAAACCATATCGATACATCATATCATGTACTCAGTAATCAAGATAGAACAAGATTATAAGCATCATAAGCATCTCATCAAGCATCATAAACATCACATCAAATATCTCTAAGTACTTTACAGAACAAGATCATCACATAATGAGAAAATGTTTTTCAAAAGGTTCCATAAAGGTAAGTACTTAAAAATACATATCATCATCTAGGGCCCAGTTGTAGTACCACATCAAGCGCGTTCCCTAATAAATTGGGGTAGCGAGCCACCAATCTAATTAGAGCAGGACCCTTCCGTCCTACCAATGCCATGACCTTCAGTTAACATGCACATTGGATTTGTTTAACGACCCCCTTCCGAGTCGGGTACACAACTTTCAAAGTAAAGTAATTTATCATGCAATTACTCATATATGTATATGCCTAAAGGTACTCTTAATCACATCTTAAAGGGACACACCACTCATCAAGGGTGCTCTTGATCCCCTAGGGACACACCACACATTCGGGTGCTCTTGATCCCAGTTTCAATAGAGTATCCCCTTTTTAAGCATATTATCAACCACATCATGTTCATGTTATAAGAGTGCCCCATGGGCTATAAGGCATGCTTTTATACCTAACAAGATAGGTCACATAATTTATACACACATCATATAAGTGTAGCATGCTTCATGGTTTCATTAAGTACTTCCCAACCCTAGAAGCATGGTTGGTCTAAAGTCAAGGGTAGGGAGTTCTTTTGGGTTTTTCAATCAAACATTCATTCATGCATTTCTAAAATCACCTCAAGTGTACTTCATGTTAACAATTAAAACATGGATTAAACCTCAAAGTGGGGTTAGCATCCACTAACCCTAAATTACAAGGGTGGCCGAATGGTGTAAAATGGCTAGGCTAGGTTTTTTGACATCCCACCTTCACACAAACATTCACACAAACATGTTATCTACACTACTATTCATGAGAACATAATAGGATAGCAAGCAACTCAAAAACCCTTAGCCTTTCTCCTCTTGGCCGAAAGTTGCATGGTGGCTAAACCCTAATTTTTGTTATCACAACATGATGGAAAATCATCATACATAGGTACCCTAAGTTCCTAGGGATCTCCTCATGCAACAAAAAGTAACCAAGACCCAAGGCTTGGTGGTGGCCGAAACCTTGTAGGGTACCAAACCTTACTTTTTGTCCTTCCAAAAATTTGGAAACATCACATATGAGTATAAAGTTCCTAGGGGTACTAACATGCATCAAAGTATGATAAAAAACCCTCTCTTGGACCCCTTACAAGAGGTGGCCGAAACTTCCACTAGGGAAGTTCTTGTGAATTTTCAAAAGGATGAAACAAGTAACCATTCATTAGCAATTATGTTGTAGGCGAGAGGACACTTACATCCTAGCGCTGGAATTTCACCTTCTCTTAAACCGTAGGGTACCCTACACTTGAAGGGTACGTGACAATCCTTTTCTCCCAAATTTCCTCTAGGTTCCTTGGTCTTGGTAGAGAGCAATGGCACTTGGACTCTCCCTCTTGCAATTACCCTAGGGTTAGAACCCTAGGATGATGTTTTCGAAAATGGAAAAAGGGAAGAGGATGAAGGAGGTTTCGGTGGAGAAGAGGAAAGGAATAAGAAGAAGAGAAGAAGAGGAAGTTATTCCAACTTCCCTTATTTATACTTTTCTCATGAAAAGACATGTCTCTTCACTTCCCTAGCTTTTAACAAGCATGTTCCTTATTCCTTCTACATGAAATATTGCTTGGTTCATTGGTTAAGACATGGTGAGTGCAACTAGGAGGTTCAAGGTTCAATCCTTGCTTCCTCCTTTCTACTTCTTCTTTTTATCACCATTTGCACTAACCCATATCAAAGCCCATTAAGCCAAGCCCATCATGAAATTTCATAACATTAATAATATTTCATGATAATAATATTTCATGCATTCATGACATTTCATTTATAAAAATGGTTTCATGACATTTCATAGCATGTGGTTGCATGAAATTTCTATTATTTCATTATAACCATTTTTTATACATTGTCATGATCTTACATTGAAAAATTCGGGGTGTTACAATCCTACACACCTTATAAAAAGTTCGTCCCGAACTTTAAAATAGTTCCGGATACTTTAATCGCATCGTATCTTCCTGTTCCCAGGTGGCTTCTTCGAACTGCTCGTTCCGCCACAGAACCTTCACTAAGGGCACTTCCTTGTTCCTTAGCCTTTTAACTTCCCGATCGAGGATCTGGATCGGGCGGCGTTCGGAACTAAGGCTCTCCTGTTCTTGCACTGGTGGGGGTTCTATCATTTGACTCGCATCAGGGGTACACTTCTTGAGCATCGACACATGGAAGACGTTGTGGATAGTCGCCATTTCTGGCGGTAGCTCCAGCTCGTAGGCCACCTTACCTACTCGTCTCAAAATCCGATAGGGTCCCACGTATCGCGGACTCAGTTTCCCCTTCTTTCCAAATCTCATCACCCCTTTCATAGGGGCTACCTTCAAGAATACCGAATCCCCAACCTCGAACTCAAGTGGTCGACGTCGTTTATCAGCGTAGCTCTTTTGCCGACTCTGAGCAGTCTCTATCCTCTGGCGGATATTCTTTATAGCCTGAGTGGTCTCATCAACAATATCGGTCTGGAGTCCCATCTCTTTCTTTTCACCACTCTCATGCCAGCATAAAGGAGATCTGCATTTTCTTCCGTACAGTGCTTCGTACGGTGCCATCCCGATAGTAGCCTGATAACTGTTGTTATAAGCAAACTCTGCCAGGCTCAGGTATCGACACCAACTTCCCTTGAAGTCCAAGGTGCAAGCTCGTAACATATCTTCTAATATCTGGTTTACTCGTTCAGTCTGCCCGTCAGTCTGGGGGTGAAAGGCTGTACTGAACTTCAGCTTCGTGCCAAGGCCTTCTGCACGTGTCCCCAAAAATCAGAAGTAAATCGACCATCTCGGTCAGAGACGATGGTCTTGGGAATCCCGTGTAGTCGGACAACCTCCTTGACGTACAGTTGAGCCAGTTGCTCAACTGAATAAGTCATCCTGATAGCCAGAAAATGCGCGGACTTGGTCAGTCGGTCCACAATAACCCATATACTATCATATCCATTCGTAGTCCGAGGCAGCCCTGATATGAAATCCATAGATATGTCCTCCCATTTCCACTCGGGAATAGGTAGAGGCTGCAGAACTCCCCCAGGTCTCTGGTGTTCTGCTTTGACCTTCTGGCAGGTCAAACACATGCTGATATAATGGGCTACATCTTTCTTCATGCCGGACCACCAAAATTTGCCCTTCAGATCTTGATACATCTTGGTAGACCCAGGGTGCATCGCATAAGGTGTGCCGTGAGCTTCCTCGAGTATCCTCGTCCGTAAGTCGGAGTCGTCGGGAACGCATAATCGATCCCGGAGATATAAAACTCCGCTATCGGAAATCCGGAATCCCTCGTCCTTGCCTTCAAGAACCTCTTGTTTGATTCTCTGGAGACTCGGATCATGATTCTGCTTCTCCAGAATATCGCCGAACAATGTCGGCGCAATCATCAGGGTGGACAACTGTCCTGATATCATTTCAATTCCGAAGTTCATAATTTCTTCCCCTAAGGGTTGTGACAAAGCCAACAAAGATATTAAAGTAGCACATGATTTTCTACTAAGAGCATCGGCTACCTTGTTGGCTTTTCCAGGATGGTACAAGATCTCACAGTCGTAGTCCTTGACCAACTCGAGCCATCGGCGTTGTCGCATATTAAGGTCTTTCTGGGTGAAGAAATACCGCAGACTCTGGTGATCAGTAAAGACCTTGCACTGAGTGCCATATAAGTAATGCCTCCATGATTTTAGCGCAAAGACCACCGCTGCTAATTCCAAATCATGGGTAGGATAATTCTTTTCATGTTCCTTTAATTGTCTAGAGGCGTAGGCAATCACCTTCCCATTCTGCATAAGCACAGCTCCGAGTCCCAGTTTGGATGCTTCGCTGTACATATCGAAACCCGTATCACTTTCCGGGAGGGTCAAATATAGGAGCGCTAGTCAGCCTCCTTTTCAGTTCAGAGAAGCTCTTCTCACATTCGTCGGTCCAAATATATTTCCTGTCTTTCTTAGTCAGAGCTGTCATAGGAGCTGCAATCCGAGAGAAGTTCTCCACGAATTTTCTGTAATAGCCTGCTAGCCCCAGAAAACTTCTGACCTCGCTGGCATTCTTGGGTCTGGACCAGTTACTTACGGCTTCAATTTTCGTCGGGTCCACCATTACTCCTTCTTTGGAGATAACATGTCCCAAGAATGATACTTGGTTCAGCCAGAACTCACATTTCGAAAATTTAGCATACAGTTGTCCTTCTGAAGAATCTGTAATACTATACTCAGGTGCTCCGCATTCTCTTCGGAAGTCCTCGAATAAATAAGGATGTCGTCGATGAAGACGATCACAAATCTGTCGAGAAATGCCGAGAAAATCCGATTCATAAGGTCCATGAATATTGCCGGAGCATTAGTAACTCCAAACGGCATCACTACAAACTCATAATGTCCGTATCTCGTCCGGAAAGCAGTTTTGGGTATATCCTCATTTTTCACTCGGACTTGGTGATAACCAGACCTCAGATCGATCTTAGAGAAAATCGTAGCTCCCTTCAACTGATCAAACAGGTCATCTATCCTGGGTAGAGGGTACCTGTTCTTTATGATCACATTGTTTAATGCCCGATAGTCGATACACATACGCATCGACCCGTCCTTCTTTTTGACGAACAGTACGGGAGCTCCCCAGGGGGAATGACTAGGGCGGATAAGTCCCTTGTCGAGCAGCTCTTGTAGCTGTCCTTGCAATTCTTTCAATTCAGTCGGCGCCATTCGGTATGGTGCTTTCGAGATGGGGTTAGTACCAGGAATCAAATCAATAGCAAATTCAACATCCCTTTCAGGTGCTAACCCAGGTAAGTCGTCAGGAAATACCTCTGGATAGTTGCAAACGACTTCGACGTCCTCTAGCTTCGAGTCCTCTGTAGGACGAGTATCAACTACATGAGCTAGAAATCCAGAAGATCCATTCTCTAACATTTCCTTGCTTTCAGAGCCGATAAGAATTTGCCAGTCTTCTTCTTCGACTCGCCGATAAATTCAAAGAGAATTCCCGTCTCGGGTCGGAAGATAACCCTTCGTTTACGCACTCGATAGAAGCGCCGTATTTATTTAAGAATCCATGCCCAATATCAGATCATAATCGGCCATATCAAGCACTATCAGATCGCAGTAGTTCCCTATCTGCGATGCTGATCGGTGCGGCCCACAGCATTTGGTGGAGGGCATCACCTCTCCCGAGGGCAATGTAGTCAGAAACTTGCAATCTAGTTCTTGCAGTGGCATATCATATCTCGTGGCATATAGATAGAAATAAAAGAGTGCGTTGCCCCAGTGTCAAATAATACAGTAGCAGGATGACTGTAAATAACTATCTGACCTGTGACAACGGTAGAGGCAGTCGCCACGTCTTCCTTGGTAAGCGAGAAAACCTGGGCGTTTGTTGTAGCAGCGGGCTTCTAATCGCCCCTGATAAATAGGAGTACCCTCAATAGCAGCCTGCATATGGTGAAGCTGGGGAGGAGCACCTTTGTGCTGAATATACTGCTGCTGAGGTGCCTTAGCGCAGTAGGACACTCTCTGGCAAAGTGTCCTTCCTTCCCGCAAGTATAACATCTCTTGGCACCCCATAAGCATGTCCCGAGGTGCATCTTCCCACAGGTGGCACAAGGAGGGTGCTTAGGCTTCTTGCATTTCGAATCACCAGTAGACTTGTTCCATGGCTTTCTTTTCCCATTGTGGTTCTTCTTCCAGTGGGGGTTGGTGTTCTGAGTCTTTTGATTTCCTGAATTCTGTGTACTGGCTGGGGCCTGCTTCTGCTGGCTGATATTCTTCAGATAGTGCTCAGCATTCAGGGCGCCGCTGACTAGTTCTTCTGCAGTCTGTGGCCTATGAACGCCACCGGCTACACTCAGAGCAATGTCGGGCCTAAGCATTCTTAGCATTAATCTGACCCTTTCCCTTTCAGTACTGACCAGCTCCGGACATAATCGTGCTAGTCGGTTAAATTTCTGGACGGCCTCGTTGACAGAGAGATTCCCCTGTCGAAATTCGGTGAACTCATCGAAATGCCTGTTGGTCACCCTCATATGAAAGAACTCCTCCAGAAATTCAGACTCGAAATCTTTCCATTTCATCTGATCCACTGGTCTTCTGCCTTCACCCGTTCCCACCACATCCGAGCATCGCCGGAGAGCAGAACGAGACACACTTGACCTTCTCGTGTTCTGGCCAGTCGAGAGTTCCACGGTGCTTTCCACTGTTTTGAGCCAGGACTGGGCGTCCCACGGCTCGCAGGTGCCGAGAACTTTTCTGGCTTAAGTCTCTGCCACTGAATCAGATAGGCCTCTTGTCGGACTGCTCTGGCCATAGTGTCCGAGGGCGCCTGTGCAGTCGGAGGCTCAGTGGTTATGGCGTCCTGACTTCCCGCAGGGGTGGCAGGTTAGTCTGCTGGGTCATCAGAGTATTTATCATCTGCTGCTGCTCAGTGACCTGACGCTGCAGCTCAGTGATCACCTGCATCAGATCAGGTGGGGGTGCTGTCTCGTTACCCCTAGTACTACGCCTTCTAGCCATATCTATTTTACAACTAGTAAATAGATAGATATAAGCCTTAATACTACTTTGTTAGCAAGCATCAATCATCTATATAGTAGTACTGTACATGAAATAAAGTAAAGTAAGGCGAGTTAGGATTTCTTACTTGGAAGCGGCAGGAGGAAGCTTGATGTGTGTGTGGTGAGGGGAAATCTGCTCTGATACCAACTTGTAACGCCCGACCTTATATCTACCCTTAAGGCGGGGTTACGGGTCCATACATTCAAATCATTTATCATCTTAAGCATGTGTATCCAAACAAAACAGTTACAATACAAGAAATGTATAAGCATGCTTATTGAAGACTAATTTACCAAGCAAGGTTTTTCATTTCTTTATATCTACATGCATTTACAACCTAATAGGAAGATCATTTAACACACTATAGCATGGAATCTCAAGTCAGCAAGATTATCTAGTCTTAGATACATGCAAAAGAAGCATTCATAAGAAACAGAAAATAGTAAATATCTAGCATTTTACTTAGCATGCATACTACAAAATTTAGACATTAATGATAGTGTTATCTAGCATGACATAGGTTCCATATCTCTAACTTAATCACAGTAAAGTAGTCATGATCATCACACATTCAGAGTATAGCAATACAATTTCAATCTTCATTGGAAGCAGTTTAGATTCTAGACAAAAACAAGGTAGATAGAATCTTTCGTTCTTTCCCGAGCCATCACCACACACATCCTCTAGCCTTCCCTCTGCCTCTTCCTTCAGTTCAAGTATTTCTTACCGCTATCTGCAGCATAAGAAAAACAACATGAACTAGTAAGCAAAACATGCTTAGTAAGAATCCGGGCCTACTCGCAAAACCATATCGATACATCATATCATGTACTCAGTAATCAAGATAGAACAAGATTATAAGCATCATAAGCATCTCATCAAGCATCATAACATCACATCAAATATCTCTAAGTACTTACAGAACAAA
>JAGFNQ010004144.1:0-141082 GCA_024364735.1 Boesenbergia rotunda | reverse complement strand
TTCACATTGTTTAATGCCCGATAGTCGATACACATACGCATCGCCCGTCCTTCTTTTTGACGAACAGTACGGGAGCTCCCCAGGGGGAATGACTAGGGCGGATAAGTCCCTTGTCGAGCAGCTCTTGTAGCTGTCCTTGCAATTCTTTCAATTCAGTCGGCGCCATTCGGTATGGTGCTTTCGAGATGGGGTTAGTACCAGGAATCAAATCAATAGCAAATTCAACATCCCTTTCAGGTGCTAACCCAGGTAAGTCGTCAGGAAATACCTCTGGATAGTTGCAAACGACTTCGACGTCCTCTAGCTTCGAGTCCTCTGTAGGACGAGTATCAACTACATGAGCTAGAAATCCAGAAGATCCATTCTCTAACATTTTCCTTGCTTTCAGAGCCGATAAGAATTTGCCAGTCTTCTTCTTCGACTCGCCGATAAATTCAAAGAGAATTCCCGTCTCGGGTCGGAAGATAACCCTTCGTTTACGGCACTCGATAGAAGCGCCGTATTTATTTAAGAAATCCATGCCCAATATCAGATCATAATCGGCCATATCAAGCACTATCAGATCGCAGTAGAGTTCCCTATCTGCGATGCTGATCGGTGCGGCCCACAGCATTTGGGTGGAGGGCATCACCTCTCCCGAGGGCAATGTAGTCAGAAACTTGCAATCTAGTTCTTGCAGTGGCATATCATATCTCGTGGCATATAGCATAGAAATAAAAGAGTGCGTTGCCCCAGTGTCAAATAATACAGTAGCAGGATGACTGTAAATAACTATCTGACCTGTGACAACGGTAGAGGCAGTCGCCACGTCTTCCTTGGTAAGCGAGAAAACCTGGGCGTTTGTTGTAGCAGGCGGGGCTTCTAATCGCCCCTGATAAATAGGAGTACCCTCAATAGCAGCCTGCATATGGTGAAGCTGGGGAGGAGCACCTTTGTGCTGAATATACTGCTGCTGAGGTGCCTTAGCGGCAGTAGGACACTCTCTGGCAAAGTGTCCTTCCTTCCCGCAAGTATAACATCTCTTGGCACCCCATAAGCATGTCCCGAGGTGCATCTTCCCACAGGTGGCACAAGGAGGGTGCTTAGGCTTCTTGCATTTCGAATCACCAGTAGACTTGTTCCATGGCTTTCTTTTCCCATTGTGGTTCTTCTTCCAGTGGGGGTTGGTGTTCTGAGTCTTTTGATTTCCTGAATTCTGTGTACTGGCTGGGGCCTGCTTCTGCTGGCTGATATTCTTCAGATAGTGCTCAGCATTCAGGGCGCCGCTGACTAGTTCTTCTGCAGTCTGTGGCCTATGAACGCCACCGGCTACACTCAGAGCAATGTCGGGCCTAAGCATTCTTAGCATTAATCTGACCCTTTCCCTTTCAGTACTGACCAGCTCCGGACATAATCGTGCTAGTCGGTTAAATTTCTGGACGGCCTCGTTGACAGAGAGATTCCCCTGTCGAAATTCGGTGAACTCATCGAAATGCCTGTTGGTCACCCTCATATGAAAGAACTCCTCCAGAAATTCAGACTCGAAATCTTTCCATTTCATCTGATCCACTGGTCTTCTGGCCTTCACCCGTTCCCACCACATCCGAGCATCGCCGGAGAGGCAGAACGAGACACACTTGACCTTCTCGTGTTCTGGCCAGTCGAGAAGTTCCACGGTGCTTTCCACTGTTTTGAGCCAGGACTGGGCGTCCCACGGCTCGCAGGTGCCCGAGAACTTTTCTGGCTTAAGTCTCTGCCACTGAATCAGATAGGCCTCTTGTCGGACTGCTCTGGCCATAGTGTCCGAGGGCGCCTGTGCAGTCGGAGGCTCAGTGGTTATGGCGTCCTGACTTCCCGCAGGGGTGGCAGTGTTAGTCTGCTGGGTCATCAGAGTATTTATCATCTGCTGCTGCTCAGTGACCTGACGCTGCAGCTCAGTGATCACCTGCATCAGATCAGGTGGGGGTGCTGTCTCGTTACCCCTAGTACTACGCCTTCTAGCCATATCTATTTTACAACTAGTAAATAGATAGATATAAGCCTTAATACTACTTTGTTAGGCAAGCATCAATCATCTCATATAGTAGTACTGTACATGAAATAAAGTAAAGTAAGGCGAGTTAGGATTTCTTACTTGGAAGCGGCAGGAGGAAGCTTGATGTGTGTGTGGTGGAGGGGAAATCTGCTCTGATACCAACTTGTAACGCCCGACCTTATATCTACCCTTAAGGCGGGGTTACGGGTCCATACATTCAAATCATTTATCATCTTAAGCATGTGTATCCAAACAAAACAGTTACAATACAAGAAATGTAGTAAGCATGCTTATTGAAGACTAATTTACCAAGCAAGGTTTTTCATTTCTTTTATATCTACATGCATTTACAACCTAATAGGAAGATCATTTAACACACTATAGCATGGAATCTCAAGTCAGCAAGAGTTATCTAGTCTTAGATACATGCAAAAGAAGCATTCATAAGAAACAGAAAATAGTAAATATCTAGCATTTTACTTAGCATGCATACTACAAAATTTAGACATTAATGATAGTGTTATCTAGCATGACATAGGTTCCATATCTCTAACTTAATCACAGTAAAGTAGTCATGATCATCACACATTCAGAGTATAGCAATACAATTTCAATCTTTCATTGGAAGCAGTTTAGATTCTAGACAAAAACAAGGTAGATAGAATCTTTCGTTCTTTCCCGAGCCATCACCACACACATCCTCTAGCCTTCCCTCTGCCTCTTCCTTCAGTTCAAGTATTTCTTACCGCTATCTGCAGCATAAGAAAAACAACATGAACTAGTAAGCAAAACATGCTTAGTAAGAATCCGGGCCTACTCGCAAAACCATATCGATACATCATATCATGTACTCAGTAATCAAGATAGAACAAGATTATAAGCATCATAAGCATCTCATCAAGCATCATAAACATCACATCAAATATCTCTAAGTACTTTACAGAACAAGATCATCACATAATGAGTATAAAGTTCCTAGGGGTACTAACATGCATCAAAGTATGATCAAAAACCCTCTCTTGGACCCCTTACAAGAGGTGGCCGAAACTTCCACTAGGGAAGTTCTTGTGAATTTTCAAAAGGATGAAACAAGTAACCATTCATTAGCAATTATGTTGCAGGCGAGAGGACACTTACATCCTAGCGCTGGAATTTCGCCTTCTCTTAAACCGTAGGGTACCCTACACTTGAAGGGTACGTGACAATCCTTTTCTCCCAAATTTCCTCTAGGTTCCTTGGTCTTGGTAGAGAGCAATGACACTTGGACTCTCCCTCTTGCAATTACCCTAGGGTTAGAACCCTAGGATGATGTTTTCGAAAATGGAAAAAGGGAAGAGGATGAAGGAGGTTTCGGTGGAGAAGAGGAAAGGAAGAAGAAGAAGAGAAGAAGAGGAAGTTATTCCAACTTCCCTTATTTATACTTTTCTCATGAAAAGACATGTCTCTTCACTTCCCTAGCTTTTAACAAGCATGTTCCTTATTCCTTCTACATGAAATATTGCTTGGTTCATTGGTTAAGACATGGTGAGTGCAACTAGGAGGTTCAAGGTTCAATCCTTGCTTCCTCCTTTCTACTTCTTTTTTTTATCACCATTTGCACTAACCCATATCAAAGCCCATTAAGCCAAGCCCATCATGAAATTTCATAACATTAATAATATTTCATGATACTATTTCATAATAATAATATTTCATGAATATAATATTTCATGATAATAATATTTCATGCATTCATGACATTTCATTTATAAAAATGGTTTCATGACATTTCATAGCATGTGGTTGCATGAAATTTCTATTATTTCATTATAACCATTTTTTATACATTGTCATGATTTTACATTGAAAAATTCGGGGTGTTACAAGCTCTTCACTGTGATATCTTTGCTCAAGTGCTCAAGCTCCAAGTTCATCTTCCTCCCAAACCCTAGCTTATTTTTGTAAGGAGGAAGAAGAGTTGTGAGAGATTGTTTTCCACCGAGAAGGAGAAAGCTTTAACTGGAGATTGCTGGGGTGTGATCCACCGAAGGATCAAGGGTTCGTCCACCTCAAGGATACGCCGTGGAGTTGGAACAAGCAATCTCCAAACTACGTAACCGGCAAAGTGTTAGCATTGATTTAATTGTTAAATTAAGTTTATGCTTGTGATAACCATCGTAGGAATAAATCAAATTCGGGGTGACTGAGCTATTCACCCCCCTCTAGCTGTGCCATCGGTCCTAACAGTTTTGACTTCGCATCCAGCTTGATCTTTACTCACTAGATATGTGCATATAGGCCGAACATCCAAAAACTCGAAGATAAGAATAATCTATTGGATTCCCTGTCCATACTTCCTCTGATATTTTATATTCTAGTGTTGCCCTTGGTGATTTATTTATGAGATAACACACCATGTTTACTGCTTCGGCCCAAAAATTCTTTGCCAGCCCTGCAATCAACCTGAGACATCTTGCCTTCTTAATGATTGTCACGTTCAACTTTTCCGTCACACCGTTCTGTTGAGGTGTCCTACGAACTGAGAAATATCTCATTATTCCAAGCTGCTCACAAAATTCCTGAAACTTTGAATCCGTGTACTCTGTCCATTGTCTGACCTAAGACATTTAATCTTCCTTCCTGTTTGATTCTTTACTTCAGTTTTTCATAGTTTAAATTTTGCTAAAATTTCTGACTAATGATGCATAAAGTATAACCAGATATTTCGTGAGAAATCATTAATAAAACTCACAAAATATAAGTGTCATCCACGTGATACTACACTGGCTGGTCTTCAGAGATCTATATGTACACAGTCCAGAATCTCTTCCGTTTTGTATATTGTCGTCTTGAATTGCACTTTGCTCTGTTTCCCAAAGATGCAAAATTTGCAGAATTCAAGCTTGCACATCTTGACGACCTTCAACAAATCTTTGTTGTGAAGCTCTAGCATCCCTCGTTCACTCATATGCCCTAACCGCATATGCCACAAGATTATACTTTCTGATTCAGACTCTACTAGGAAGACTCCACCTACAATTGATGTTCTCTGCTACCTTTTGTTCTTTCATTATCGTCAGAGCTCCCTTGTTGACCTTCATCACCCCGCTCACTGAGTTATTCGCCAATTCATTCTGTTTTTCCCTTGACTGAATAAAACAGAGCCAAAAGCCAGGGCTTTTCTTAATTTACCTGCGCAGTCTCGCAGAGTTGGACATCCGGCTGCGGGTGGCGCCGGCGATGGAAAGCCAGAGTTCGGGGTCATACCTCGTTCCCATCAAACTCTCGTTCTGTGGATTAGCGAGAAGGGGACGAATAAATTAAATACGCAGACCAGTGAGAAACTTTGAGCATGCAGCACGTGGAGAATGTTCTTGAAAGCAACATAGTCAGCACGCCATCCTTTCGGTTCTCTTCGCCTTTTTATTGTTGATTTTATTGTTATTGTTGTTGTTGTTTTCCTCGTCAATTTGATTTAAAATTGTTTATTGACTTTTGCTCGTGTAGGAACTGAAATTCAAGGGGGGAGGTATCTATCCGTGCGAGATTTGCGTTCCACGATGATCCATGCAATAGCTTCCAACTGCCCACGAGGATTTGCTTGCATATACGTGTCTATTCGAATCGTGTATCATATTAAACTCCTTTTGAGAGATTTATCTCATCCCCTTTCTATGAAAATCACTCGACAAAGGTTGAATAAACTCCTTTGATTTATTCTATTTCAAAATATATGGGATCGTTTTAAAAGAGCCCGCCTTTAAGGTGATGACTTTATTTTTTTTGCGGCCGGATCTTCTCTCCCACAAAGGATCTCTGTCCCTCTGTCTCACTTGTCGACGATAACCGACGAGCCGTTCGATTATCGATCGGATATTACTGGCGGCCTCCGGCCATCGCCCGAACAAAACTATATCTTGGGGGTACGGTGAACCCGTCGGATATCGTCGCAATTGCGACATCGTCGTATTCACCATTAAATTCGACGAGATTGTAATACGACGATTCCGATTTATTCACCATTATCCCAGGATATCGTTTGACTCGGAACGACGATAAAAAATTATCAATAGTGTCTGATCGTCGATCGGACGATTCGCCAACCATCGTCGACGAGTGTGGGATAGGCGGGACAGGGATCCTCTGGGACAGAGGATCCCGTCTGCTATTTTTTTGGGTGATACTAAATAGTCAAAATCTGACCTATTAGAAAAGGTAAAAAAATTAAGGGGACGTTTGATTTGCTCCCTTTTTTATTTCCATTTTTCAAAAAATCGTATTTTCTAATTTTCTGAAAAATTACTTTTTTTCATTCTATAGTTTTCCAGAAAATATTATATTTTTTTCTAGAATATAAGACTGAAAAATACAAACTAAATATGTTTTTCAAAAAATCGCATTTGGTATAGAAAATGAAAATGGAAAATATGTCTGCCAAACGCCCCCTAAGAATTTTAATTTAATATCTTTTTTAATTTTAACCTTTTATATTTTTTTATTAAACTATATCATTTTCTATTTATTTTCATATTAAATTATATTCTTTCTTATTTATTTTATATATTAAATTAATTTTCTAATTTATAAAAATATATAAATCTATTATGAATTTTTAATATGATTATTAAAATATTTACTCTCAATTACAATATTTTTTATTTATTACATATTAAATTATATTTTTTATACTTAATTTTTTATTAAATTATTTTTTATTTATTTATAAAATATATTTTGGGTGGCCGGATTGTGACCACCCAGCTTTACTACATTTTTTTTTTGCCACCGCCATTTGCAATTAATAGGACGTAAATTGCATGCGTGTTTTAAGTAGATAGGGCATAAATACAAATAATGTTTGTGAATTATTTTAGTTCAATTTAAAAAATAAAATTAAACACGGATGGTCCTTATGATTTATTTGTTTTTTAAATTCAATTCAAGTGTATAGAAGGATTATAATACCCATGTATGTTTATCATACTGTTTTTATTTATCATTTTTAGTATTTTGCAATTTCGGGGATTTCAAACAAACTGTACAAAAATAAATACCAATATAAATTTTATTTATCTAAATTACAATTGTATAAATATATATGATATACAAAACTAAGAAGTTCTTAAAAATTAGTAATAAATTTTGCATTTGAACGTGAATCGTTTTTTATTTTATTATATAATTGTATCCTGAATATATATGCCGAAAATTCATAATAACGTTGATGATAATTAAATTATTAAATTTAATATCTATGTGCTTTGATAAGAAATAATATATAAAATTTTAATATATACCATTATTATAAAATAAATTTTATTTATAATTAATATCAGAACATGCTGACATTTTTAAATTTATTTTTAGGCATGTTTTATCAATAATATTACATTATAACTAGCTTCACTAGTAAACAATGTTATTCATTGAATTTAGCATATGAGTGGGCAAAAGTAAATTACAATTTTCATGCGATTAGCATCTTTAGTAATATGCTAATCTTATTTGATAATTTTTTGGATTAAATAGGCATATTAAAATATATTCAACGCGGAGAAATAAATATATTTGTTCCGGAAGGAATCGATGTAGACGTCCAGTCATAAGAATCTAGTCCACGAGGATGATGATGAAAGGAAAAGAGATATCACCCTGCGAGATTAACATGAGCGTTAATGGGAATATACCGGAGATTTTTAGGCGGAGCCCACTTCGACGCCCAAGTCAGGACTCAAGACGATCGCAGGAACAAGAATCAAGGAGGAGTTGTAAGTCTAGAGAGCCTAACCCTCTTACCAAGGGGGTTAGAGTACCTTATATACCTATAGGCCTGGTCGCACGTATGTCCATGTTCTCCTCCACATCCCGTACTTGTTGGTTACCTGATAGCTCTTGGGTAACTGCTCTCGTGATTATTGAGCCTTAATTGTCGCATATAAAGAACAATAATTATCCGTCACCTTTCCCGAATAGGAAAGGATAACGGTTGGTGGAGTCAGGCGATCAAATCTATGACTTTTTGGGCTCCGCTTTCCCAAGAGGGTCTCGGGAGATTTCCTCTCCCAAGAGGGCCTCAGGAGCCTATTTTCTCGGGGAAGTCTCAGATGTATATAATCCCGAGTTGGTCTCGGGGATTTACTCTCCCGAGATAGTCTCGGAAGTCTACCTTCCCGAGATGGTCTCGGGAATCTCCTTCCCCAGAAGGGCTTTGGGGGCTTGTTTTATCGGGGAGGTCTCGGGAGTCCAAGATAATCGTTCATACTCAGTGGACCTTGACACAACTTCTCCGCTTCGCATATCAATCCTGGGATGCTCAACTCCATCAATATTATTTGTTAAAAACACTAGATAAATCAATATAACATCGTATAAATAAAAAAAGCAATCAAATAAACATTTATTTCTTAATTGTCGATTCGTAATTTATCATGCCGTTCTCATAAAAGATTATTCTAGTTAATCGAAATTGTGACATCAAATTTTTGCATTTTAGATTTTTAAGACTCGAAAACATCAAAAACAATTATATATGTATGTTTATGACATGGCCTATATATATATTTTTTCAAAAAAAAAATTACGTTATAAAAAATTACTCATTTTTTACTTTTAAATACACAGTAAAAAACATTTAAACAATAAAACATATCGATATTATAAATTAAACCTGTTTTTTTTGCAGCTTGTAAACCATGTATAAGAGTTAATTAGTTGATGGAACTCGTAAAAATAATAAAATTGCAAGGATGACCTGGTAATTTATGTTTTTATATCAAATTATATGTGTAGCGCAAAACGAGCATAACAAACTCTCAACCTCTAACATGCGGATGAAGAGAAAGAGATCACATGGAGCAACAAGGCAAAGATGCACAATAGAGAGAGAAAACAAGAGGAAGAAGTAGAAGAGGAGAGAGAAGAAGAAGAAGAGTTATCGTGGTTCGACGGCGTGTCTACTCCACATAAAAGGTCAAAGCTTTATTAGAATTCTCTCTACACAAGAGAATATACCTTATTATCTTGATATTAATTAATGATGATGATGATACAATAGATTTATAATGATCCCTATAAATAATGCTTAAAGTCAAACCCAGTAAAACCATAACAAAATTTTGTTAGAAAAAATATTAATAAAATTCTATTAGAAAAAACTTTAATAGAATTTTATTAGAAAAACCTTAGCAAAATTCTGTTAGGAAAAATCTTAATAGATTTTTTTCCCCATGATATCTATTATTCAGATATAAGCCACACGTCAACAATCTCCACCTTGGTGAATATTCACCCATTCAAAAAATATGAGTATCTGAGCAAAATTCGACCTGGAACTCTAGGTTTGAGCTTCCTTTCCATAAGCATCTAAAGACATGGATCAGGTTCTTTAACCAACCCCATAAGCCATAAAATTTCCTTCTTTTTGAATACCCACTCGCACTTTATAGCTCGTTTTCCCTCAGAAAGTCCCACTAGATCCCACATTTGGTTCTTATGTAATGACTTCATCTCCTTTGCCATGTCACCCATCCACTTGTCCTTCTCATAGTTATGTACTATCTCCTAAAAAGATGTAAGATCTCCGCTACGGGTGATGAATGCATAAGACATCATGTCCCCAAATTCATATTTAGTAGGTGACTTTACGACTCGTCTCATTTTGCCACCAGCTATAGTGCGATGCTCTATGTGTTTTGAGCTAGAATCATCAGAGTTATGAGTCTCTAGGTCCACCTACACAACCTCTTTCTCCTTGTTGCTCTGTGATGTTTCCTTTCTTTTTTCATGAGTATGCTGTAGCATGACTTTCTCACCGAACACCACATATCTACTGATTATCACCTTGTTTGTCTTAGGATCCTAAAGCTTGAAGCCTTTAATTCTTTTCTGATACCCCAGAAAAATGTATTGTTTTGACTTCACATCCAGCTTTGTTCTTTCCTCACTAGATACATGGATTTAGGTCGGACATATAAAAACTTTAAGATAAAAGTAATCAACTGGATTCCTTGTCTATACTTCCTCTGATATTTTACCTTCTAGTGCTGTCCTTGGTGATTTATTTATGAGATAACACGTCATGTTTACTGCTTCTGCCCAGAAATTCTTTGTTAGTCCTGCATTCATCTGAGACATCTTGCTTTCTCAAAGATTGCCCTGTTCAACCTTTCCGTCACACCGTTCTATTGAGATGTCCTACAAACTGAGAAATACCTCATTATTCCATGTTGCTCATAAAATTCCTAAAATTTTGAATCCATGTACGTTGTCCCATTGTCTGACCTAAGACATATAATCTTTCTTCCTATTTGATTCTCTACTTCAGTTTTTTATAGTTTTAATTTCGTAAAAGTTTCTGACTAATGACGCATGAAATATAACCAGACCTTTCGTGATAAATCATCAATAAAATTCACAAAATGTAAGTGCCCTCCACGTGATGCTACACTGGTTAGTCATCAGAGATCTATATGTACACAGTTCAGAATCTCCTCCGTTTTGTGTATTGTCGTCTTGAATTATACTTTGCTCTGTTTCCCAAAGATGCAAAATTTGCATAATTCAAGCTTGCACGTCTTGACGCCCTTCAACAAATCTTTGTTGCAAAGCTCTAGAATCCCACGTTCACTTATATGCCCTAACCACATATGCTACAAGAGTACTTTCTGATTCATACTCTACTGGGGTGACTCCACCTACAATTGTAGTCTCTATCAACTTGTAGACGTTCCCTGTTATCTTTTGTCCTTTCATTACCGTCAGAGCTCCCTTGTTGACCTTCATCACCCCCGCTCACTGATTTGTAATTGTAACCTATACCATTTAGTGTGCCTAGTGAAATCAAATTCTTCCTTAGATCTGGTATGTATCTGACGTCATATAAAGTTCTGAACACACCATCAAACATCTTGATTCTAATGTTCCCTATGTCGATGACTTTGCAAGATGCATCGTTTCCTATCAACACTGAACCATAATCCATTACCCTATAGGTGTCAAACTACTTCTTGTTTGGAGTCAGCTGCTCCGAACTCGACATCTCCATCACCACTATCAAAATTTTCTTCAACTATATTTACAGATTTTGTCAAACTACCTTTGTTCTCTGCAACATGTTTCTTTATCTCTGGACAATTTCTCTTTATATGACCTTTGCCTCCACACTTGTAGCACATGATTACCTTCTTCCTTCTCGACTAAGAACGAGCCTTATGGTCGTTGCTTGATTCATACCAAGTTTTACTCATACCACGCTCTTGTTACTATTCTCCACAAGTTCTTCTCCTTGAGAAACTTCGTTACTTGCTTTCTTCCTCTGATGAAAGCCCAACAAAGCACTTGTGACCTCCTCCAATTTGAAAGTTTCATTTCCCCATATTAGAGTAGTAACCAAATTCTCATACGCAGGAGATAAAGGTAAAGAATTTAGCAACATCAATGCCTTGTCTTCGTCCTCGATCTTCACGTCAACCCACTTCAGATTGCTCACAATTTGATTGAATATGTTGATGTGCTGGCTCAGATCGGTTCCCTCTGTTATCTTGTGCCCAAATAATTTCTACTTAAGATACAACTTGAATGTCAATGACTTTGACATGTACCGACTTTCCAGCTTTTGCCAAACTACTACCAGTGACTCTTCCTCCATGACATGATACATCACATCATCCGTAAGATAAAACCTAATTGTTGCAACTGCTTTTTCCTGATGTTCTTCCCAATTTGATCTCTCTATGTTTTCCTGTTCTCATTCTCCTAGCGTCTACACCATGCCTTGTTGTACTAACAAGTCCTTAACTCTCCTTTGTCATAATTTGAAGCTTCCAGTACCGTTAAACTTTACCATATCAAACATCACAGAAGACGTCTTGACGTATTGAAAAAATCCATCAAACCTTGCTCCAATACTAATTGTTGCGTAAAACGAGGGCAACAACATCTCAACCTTTAATGCGCGGAAGAAGAGGAAGAGAGAAAGAGATCACGCGGAGAACGAGGTAAAGACACACAATAGAGTGAGAAAACACGAGGAATAAGTAGAAGAGGAGAGAGAAGAAGGAGAAGAAGAGTTACCGCGGTTCGACGGTCTGTCTACTAATGATGATGATGATATAAGAGAATACACCTTATTCTCTTGATACTAATGATGATGATGATATAATAGGTTTACAACGATCTTTATAAATAATATCTAAACACAAATCCAATAAAACCATAATAGAATTTTGTTAGGAAAAATTTTAATAAAATTTTATTAGAAAAATCTTAACAGAATTTTATTAAAAAAATTTTAATAAAATTCTATTAGGAAAAATCTTGACGTATTTTTTTAATGATATTTATTATTCAGATATGAGTCATACGATTAACAATACGAGTCTTTGATTCAATTAATTTTGAAAGCTATTGATGAAAATCGATCACCAAGTAAATTTGGATAAGGCATTCTAGCGTCGCTAATGGTTCAAACTCCGATAGCATTTGTAAATATCCAACATAATATTTAAATCCTGATTGTACGAGAACGAGACCATCTTACCATACGATGCATGTGCTTCTCTGTTTCAGACTATCATAGATGTGTAATTTTCAAACTCCATGGACTGATGTAATTAGTTCATATAAGAGCGTGGAGGAAAAATATTCCATTGATTGTTTCAATTTTTCCTCACACACACAATTGTTCTTGAACAAAACCCTTTATAATTTATCTCTTTTCTAAATAATAAGGAGCCATGTTGGAGAGCACCGAGGTGGCCATCTCACCTTTTGATGCCAATTGATGTGTAATCTTCATTGACTAACTATTAAATAAACACCTAGGGAAATATGTCCCTGCCAGTGTCAAAATTTTAATATACACTACTGAAAAGATTCTCTTAGTAGTTTTCAATTAATTTATAAATGTAGCACAATATCCAAACAAACTACCTAGGGAAATATGAATCTGGACGATTATTAAACTGTCTGGATTAGTTTATAGAATCATTATAATAATTCTAACTCATGCATTAAAAAACTAAAAATGCTTTCTCTATGATCCTCTACACCATTTTAACCTAAAAGTATTCTATTTATAGAGCAACATGACCAACAGATACAAACCAATACCTAACTTATTCGATCAGATGCTTTATGTTATGCAGTTCTTTAATGGTTGTACGCGAGCTTCCTCCTCCAATCGTCCACGGTGCGACTTATTAAAGAACAAAAAAGTCCACAGTAAATTAAAGCTAGTGATTGAAGCAGCTGAAAGGTTGACAGAGAAAGAGGAGCAACCACAAGAGGAATAACTCTACACCACTGGCACGGCATCCATGTTGCTTTCCTTGTCCAAGAATAATCTCCACCACCTTCTTTTGTTCCGTTGCTGTGGCGGCCTTCTCCCTGTCGCCCTCCCTGTGACCTACAAGAGCAACTCACAACTCAATGGTGGCGTGGCCGCAGCCACAAACAGTAGTGTTACTGCTTAACATCTTAATATCACAGAGTACAACAAGTTGAGTTTGTGCAGGGAACATCATCTCGATCGCCCATTAGCTAGCTGGTACTGGTGGTTAGTGCATGACAATGAAGTCCCACCTTCCCCTTCTCCATCAGGGAAGGGAAAGAAGCATGGGAGTTGCTTTGTCACGCAAAAACAAGGTACAGAGATCGTAACAGAGCATGAAATAGAACAGAGTTTCCTAAAGCCTCAAGGATAGGTCGAGCTCGGTCCGGTCTCCGGTGTCGTAGGAGTTCGCCGCAGGCGGCTCTTGCGGGAGGCGGGAGCCCCTTTGCCAATTTAGGAGATCGATGGTCTCGTCGCCGCTGGCAGATGGATCTCCGGCGGCGGACATTGCTCGGCTGTTGCTCACTGCGGCGAGCAGGGGGTGGTCGTTGGAGAACCGAGGGGCTCTGCGGGAGCTCAAGAAATCCGTCTGGCCGCCGAAGGCGTAATCGCCGGGAGGGAGATTCCTGCACGCGTGGGCGAGCGGCGGCGCGCTCAGGTACGGAGGGGGGATGGCGGCGGGCGCGGTCGTGGTGGGCGCGAGGTAGAGGTAGGAGCTCCAGCCGATGCTCCTCTCTTTCTTGTGGGCGTTCTGATGGCCGCCGAGGGCCTGCGACTTGAGGAACTTCTTCTTGCAGAAGAGGCAGGGGAAGAGCTTCACGTCCTTGGCATCGCCCTCCGCCTCGAGGGAAAGATCCAAGACCGGTTCTGGCGGCGGCCGCGGAGGAGAATCCATCTCAGAATTTAAAGCCTCTGCCTTTATTTGGATAGCTAGGAGTGGACTTGTGGGAAGCTTGACGAGGCAAAATTAGGATTTCATATATATGGAAAGACCAGCGGCACGGAGAGCACACATTCTTCTTCCTCTAATGGCCGATGGCCGATGCCACAGAAGGTAAAGGAAGAGATCCCACTAGGCAAGTCAAAAGATCTCTCTACATAGATTTGCAAATGTGACGACAGTGGAGGGACCTTGGATTTAGCAGAATCGACAAACTGGCACAGTGGCCACGGACGGGATTGGCCGCGAGAGAGAGAATCTACGAATAGGAACAGTGGTCCTGGATGGGACAATCCACAAGCAGGCAGTGGTCACAGATTTAACACAACAGGCCCAAATATGAGTTGCATCCTTATCATTGGAAGTTAAAACGAAAAGTGAATTCCAACGAATGAACGCATTTAAATAATTCAGATTTCTAAATTTCATCTCGTTTCAAATTCGAGACCTATTTCGAAAGGCTCGTGGGAGATTTTCTGTGGGTGTGTCGATGGGTGATTTGATTGGGGTCTGATAAGGAGGGGGGAATATTTATGCTGCAGAGTTTCGCCTGGTTGATCAAGTGGCAATAGTAATCCAAAAGAACCACTCTCATGGCTGACACTGTAGTAGCTTGCACCTGCTGCCGTTATGGGTACCCGAACGCTAGATCTACCCGGCTCAGGCAACTGGGCCCACAGCCAACTGGACCTCGCGACAAAATATGGGTTATAATTTTTTTTTTGATGATCAATTTTTTCTTTTATTGCTTTAAATTTTTAATGGACTTCTAATAAGTTCTTAGACTATATTTAATTAAATTTATTATTTTTTAAAAAATATATCCTTGTAATATTTTTTCTCAACCTATCATATGATTATTTTTTAATTTTATATTTAAATAGATAAATCTATTTTAAAAAACATTGAAATCCTCCGATAGTTAAAACAATCAAATAATTAAAAAAATTATGTTTTTAATTTATATTTTATTTCATACAATTTAATTTGCTCATAATCTGAGAAAATTAAAAAATAGAGAGACAAATTTTTCATTTATATTTATATTTAAATAGAGACAATTTGCCTCAAGTCACTTCTGGGTCTTCCAAATTGTAGATAGTTGGCATGTTTCTTCACAATCGTTCAGTTATACATTCAAAGTTTGTCACCTCAAAGACACTAGCTGCAGACCCGTCGTAATAATGATGCAGGATCAATCCACAGAAATAAAGTCCTAAATTATGTAATTCTTTGCCCCCGGAGCTATGAGACAGCGATATGATGATTAATCGTTATCTCAGATATCTACAATTCGATCCCTAGCTACGACGTATTATAAAATTTTTTTCTCCGAATGGGATGCGAACTCTAGGACGCTGGACTTCTAGACTGCCACTGCGAGCGCTTCCTGATTTACCCTGGCGGTCGATGGGAAACTTCCGTAGGGTCGGACCGATCGTCTGAGGTTGGAAAAACGTCGTTAATTATTTTTTAAAAATTATGTAATTCTTTCTCTCGAGTTAAGGTATAGCGGTAGGATGACTAATTGCTATTTCAGACATTCATGGTTCGATCCTTAACTACGACATATTTTATAAATTTTTTCCTTCGAATAGGGTGTAAACCCTGGGACGCTGGGCTTCTAGACTGCTCAGCGTGAGCACTTCCCGATTTACCCTGATAATCAGTGGGAAACTTCTATGGACCAAATCGATCATCTCAAATTTGTTATCTGATCCAATATTTTTAAATTATGTAACTCCTTAAAAGATGTTTTTTTAATAAAAAACCTCTCATTAAATATTTTATTTCTAAAATGTCTTTATTTTAAGTACTAAATGACAATTAGGATTAATTACTATAATATAACTATTTCTTCAACGTATTGATCATAACATTCGAGCCACTAATCTCTGTAATTTATTTTTCCATTTTTACCTTAGGATTGATCGGCGAGGGCACTTGAATGAATGTATCATCTTTTATCATCGTAATATAACTATTTCAATACGTAATATTTAATATAATATTATTATAGTATGTAATAACTATTTTTAAAAGTGATTATAATCCTTTTAAAATGATTTTGATAACGTTTAAATAATTTTTTTTTATTAAATTGGTAAAAAGTATTTTGATAAAATAAGGTTAAAGATTTATGATTTAGGATTTAATATTTAAGAATTTAAGAATTATAATTTAATTATAATTATTTTAAAATGATTTTAATCAATTTAAATTGATTTCGACCATCTTTAAATATTTTTGAAAAATGATAAAAAGTATATTTTAATATAATTATAAGTTATATCCATTAATTTTGATTAAAATGAAATAGTTAGTATTTAATTCTGTAACAGTTATCATTAATTATTATATAGTCGTATATAAAACCTAAAGTCCTAAACCTGAACTACTACTGTTTACGTACGAGGACGAATTTAAAATTTGAGAAAAGTTATTCACTATTTATTAATTTAAAATTTGAGAAAAGTTGTTCGCTATTTATTTCATGAGTAAAGATGAACTACTTATTCATTTAGTTGTTTATTTTTTATCAAATAATCTTAGGATGAATTCATAAATTCATTCACAAGGATTTTAATTTTTTTGCTGCTTAAATTCATGAGAAAATCTTTCTTGCCGCATCTCTGTTAGGGATGACAATCAGATGAGATGAGGATGGATTTTTCATTTTCATCGTTATTCTTGAATTATATCCTCGTTTTCATTTCTATCCTAATCTCTAATTATACCAAATCGAAAAATCCCATCCTCACCCCATAAGGATTAAATTCATATATCCGTCCCGATCCTCGTTTTTAAATTGATTGCTGTTAAAATTTAATTTTAAATATTATGAAAAATTATATAAAATATATTTATATTATAATAAATATTAATATTATTAATATTATTATCGAGACTATTGGGATGAATTTGAGGATGAAAATAACATCGCCATATTCATCCCAAATTTACTACGGAGATTTTTTAAATCTCCAAACCTATACATGATAAGATTGCCCATCCCACCCCGTTTCAAATTTTCCCCGTACAATCCCGAATTTACGAAAAAAATTACCATCCCTAATCTCCCTCCTCAACTGCACTAGGAATGACCGGCCCATGTGGCCGTGAGAGGCGAACAAATATTTTTTTTAAAAAAAAATAATCATAACAACTATTTAATTATTACAAAAGAAATAAGGAACAATGTTCATATAATTTGTTGCCCCTTTTTTATTTTAAAAAAATAACGGTTTGCTTTTGTAAATTCATAAAAGAAATGCTTTGCACTGTAGTAGTAGCTGCTTCTATGACTATAACTAACAGCTCGGCGACATGATTTATAAACAAAGCAGCAGACAAAATAATTCCGAGAAAAGTTGATAGGAGACACATCAATCATGCAGACAATAACATAATCAATTTACGAACAGAGAATGATTAATCTAAAATTAATACAAATGGCTACTTCATCGATTGTCGGATGTCAGAGACAAATTGTCTATGGAAATGATAAGTTAATATAAGACAGAAATGACAGATTAATATTGATTTTATCAAATTTTAAATTTTAAATTTTTAAATAATAATATTATATATATTAATCATCCATCTATCCCCTAAAAAACTCACACGAATAGACGAATATAAAATTTAGTGTAGAAACAATCTCACTCTTACCTATTAAAATCCAAAGTAAATGGCAAAGAAGCATTATTTATTTATTTTTTTTCCAATAAAAGCCTGCCTATCTAATCTATCTCTGAACCTATTTTATCGTTATTATCATATATAATACAAATATATATTTAAATGATTAATAAATATTTTAATTAGATGATATAAAATTATAATAAATATTTATATATCAAATGAATAAAGATTAAAAATATTTCTTCAGTAATAATAAAATATAATAAAATTTATTTAAATATAAATAATAATATAGTTGTGACTAAAATCTAAGGATGTAAAAAAAATTATATAGTTATATTTTTTTTTGAAATGATGAAGTTCTTTAAGACTTATCTTGAAAAAACAAGGACCCTAGTGAATTTGATATGTTTGTTTTTTATTATTATTTTTTATAAAAAATATAATTTTTTTAGAAAATATATTTAGTTTATATTTTTCAGATTTATTTTTCAAAAAAAAATATAGTTTTTTTTTAAAAAAATTAGAGAATAAAATAAAATTATTTTAATTTTGTTTTAAAAATAAAAATAAAAAACGAAATAAACTAAATGCTCTTAATATCTACCTGAACATACTAGAATCGACGTTGAACGATACTTTACAAAATGACATATTTGTTAATTTTCACAGCAAACACACATTTTTTTTTTGGACACTGCTAAATGGCCAGAATCTGGCTGACCAGAATATATTTTTTATAATTTTTAAAATAATTAATAAAAAATATTTCAGTAATATTAAATTTTAAGGTCAATTATACCCTTTTTCACTCATTTAAATATTTAATTCTCAATCAGTTTCGAGGTGAATCCCGTCGACACCATAATTAATAATTAATAACTCCGCTTTCCAAGATAGCCTGTCTTCTCTTGCTCCGGAGCTCTTCTGAATCCCGTCGATGCCTCCGTTGATCAGCGCGGAGGCCTCCAATTGATCAGAACTCGTGTCGAATGGGAGCAACCGATACGCTACTTCCCGATCAGAGCTTCGCGGAGGGAATGTCGCTGGAGAGCAACCCTAATGACCAGGGATTGAAGTACCAGTTCCGGATCGAGTCGGGCGATGCCAAGCTCTTCGCCCAGTTCCAATCTCCGCAGCCCTACTGGTTCTTAAGCGGCGACCCGACGCGGATCCAGAATAAGGCCGGCGGCAGCATCCACACCGCGGTGCTCAACTCCAACTCATGGAACTTCTACGACCGCGACCAAACCCTTGTCTGGAAGATCATCGTGACTTCAGATTCCTCCGGAAATGACACACTGGTCGCCATTTTGGACAAATCAGGCTTCATCTCGTTCTCATCACTCTCCAGCTCCGGCCAACCCAACGCCTTGTCTGTCAGGATTCCGAAGGATTCTTGCAACGCGCCCGAGCACTGCCGTCCGTACTACATTTGCTCCGCCGGCGGCAGTTGCCAGTGCCCGACCGTTCTCAGCTCGTCTCTCAATAACTGTGATCCCGGAATGGCCTCGTCCTGTGACACGAGCGCATCGGTGGATCTTGTCGAGGTCGGCAATGGAGTCGGGTACTTCGCCACGGATTTCATCTCGCCTAGTTTAGTTTCGAACTTAACTGGATGCAGAGATGCTTGCTTGAACAACTGCTCATGCGTCGCTTTGTTCCACGACGGGAGCTCATCGAATTGCTTTCTTTTCGATCAGATAGGCAGCTTCAAACAGATTCAGGGCCATTCATCTAGTTCTACTTACATCAAAGTGCAGAGCAACGCAGATGGGAGCAACGGCTCGAATGAACAAGGAAGCAGCGCTAATAAGACGGCGATGATCGTCGTCATCATCTCAGTGCTGACTGTCTGCGTGATAGTAACTCTCATCTATCTCGCCTTGCGGATTCATCGGAGGAGGAAGAAATTACCCGACCACCCTTCTCAAGGGTCATCAGAGGAAGATAACTTTCTGGAGAGCATCTCCGGGATGCCAGTCAGGTTCAGTTACAGAGAGCTTCAAGAAGCTACAGAAAACTTCTCCGTGAAGCTCGGCGAAGGAGGCTTCGGGTCGGTCTACCTGGGGAAGCTCCCCGATAACACCAGAGTGGCGGTGAAGAAGCTGGAAGGAATCGGCCAGGGAAAGAAAGAATTCCGTTCCCGAAGTGACCATAATCGGCAGCATTCATCACATCCATTTGGTTAAACTCCGGGGCTTCTGCGCCGAGGGCGCGCACAGGCTCCTCGCGTACGAGTACATGGCGAAGGGGTCTTTGGATCGATGGATCTTCAAAAGGAACGAGGATGATTTTGTCCTGGACTGGGACAAGAGGTACAGCATCGCTCTCGCCACGGCCAAGGGGCTGGCCTATCTCCACGAAGACTGTGAATCGAGGATCATTCACTGCGACATCAAGCCGGAAAATGTGCTCCTAGACGACAATTTCCTCGCCAAGGTGTCGGATTTCGGGCTGGCTAAGCTCATGACGAGAGAACAGAGTCACGTGTTCACGACCCTCAGAGGCACCAGGGGATACCTCGCGCCGGAATGGATCACGAACTACGCCATATCTGAGAAAAGCGACGTGTATAGCTACGGCATGGTCTTGCTCGAGATAATCGGAGGGAGGAAGAACTTCGACCCGGCCGCGGAGAGCTCCGAGAAAGCTCATTTCCCTTCGTACGCTTTCAAGAAGATGGAGGAGGGGAAGCTGATGGAAGTCTTCGACGCGAAGTTGAGATTCGACGACATGGATGCGAGAATGGATGTCGCGATTAAAGTCGCCTTGTGGTGTATTCAGGAGGACTTGCATTTGAGACCTTCGATGATGAAAGTAGTCCAAATGCTGGAAGGATTGCAGGAGGTGGCTCAGCCTCCGGTGTCGTCGCAGTTGGGCTTTCGGCTATACGCCAACGCCTTCAAATCTATCAGCGAAGAGGCCAGAACGGATTCAGGTTCGGGGCCGTCGGACTGTAACAGCGATGCGTTTCTTTCGGCCGTCCGGCTGTCGGGGCCTAGGTAAACGAAGCCACCTTCTTCAAATTTCTCCTGCTTTTTGTTCTGTTCATACCTTCTTGTATACATTCCTGTAGATATTGCTGTTTTATGAGGTTTGAATGGATTATTGTTCCATTGGAGGAGGATGGATTTTGTTAGAATATGTATGCATCTAGTGTTGGATTTTGTTTTACATGTTAAAATAGTAAGATACGGAATATTATGCGTAGAAACTTGTTGATCTAATTTTTTTGATCATTATTATGGATTGATTGATAACTCGCCAAATTCGTTGAGGATCATTATTATATTACTCTTATAATTAATGTTTGTCCAAATTCGTTGAGGATCAACTCGCCAATAATTCGAGGGTGGATGAATAGGTACATCGCCTCTTCTTGCTTACGAGGACTCCTGGATGGATTTGAAAAGTGGAACACAGGTTACGAGGATGATCGAAGAGACTCCGACATAGTCACTCTGACGTTCAAGTTAGAAAATGATCGTCAAGAAGGAGATACTAGGAATTAGTTAGGGTTGTCATAGTTACCTCTGACTGTAGGAGGACATATCTTTTTGTAAGATAAACGCGGAGCAATCCACATTCTCTACAAGTCCAAGGTTCCCCGTTGCCGTTACTCTTGTATATGCATCACTTTTTATTATGCTTTAAATGAGGAGTAAAGGGTAGCATTTCTCTTTGGGGGCAACGTTCTTGGTGACTGTTATCCCTTCGCCTGTTTGGGTGATGATGATGGTGGTGGTTCGGAGTTTGAAGTAGGATTTCCCGAGGGGGGTCGCAGGTTGATAGAAATCCTATAGAGTTGCTAGTATTTGACTCGGGCTTTCGTCCCGAGTTTGGCATGCCAACCCTATCGTAGTTTGTATCGGGATTGGGTAGCCTCAACGAAGTTCTCTTCTTCCAAGTCGGAGACCTACTCAGGAGCCCAAATCGAGCAACTCCAATCGGGTCGGGTTTGAGCTATAGGTAGGGCCTCCTCTCTGTTGGTTATCCGAGTAGGGAGCCTAGATCAAACCTCTCTTGCTGACATGGTGTCACGCCCCGAGACCCAGGAGCCGCTGATCCAATAGAAAATTGGACAGCACCTGTCCTGTCCGGCGGACAATTTACACATACACAAAGATAATATAACATAACCACGCAGTTTAAAGGGCCTCAGGCCTCAGATATATGCAAAAACAACAGTTATATGATTATAACTATCGAAAAACCAAATCCGAATTCACCTGAGCTGCCAGGGGGCAGGATCAAAACCAAAATCGAAAGAAGTCCAACATAGGACTCAAAAGTACAATACCATCCAATAAAACATGCATACATGGTTAAAACATCACAACGGAAGCATAGGAATACTACAGGGTCCATAACAAAACAACGAAAAACCAAAAAGAGCTCCTCTGGAGCTGGGGACTGGCGGCTCGGGATCTCCTCGCAGACATCAACCTGAAATAAACATATATGGCAACGGGGGTGAGTCCATAGCTCAGCGAATACCCAACAGATATGCATAGAAGGTTTATACCAACACTAAGAGTTCAGCTAATACAGACTCATATCAACAGTAGAGAAAGACTAGTACTGACATACTGAGTAGATACATACCTGAATCCATCTAACCTGGAAAGAGGATAAGAAATACCAAAGGAAAACCAATAAGCATATAAACACAGATAACAAGTCTCCAGTATATGCGATGTCAAACAAGTACAGGCAAATAAGTGCAGCAAACAATGCACAATGCAAAATATGCACATGGTACAATGACATGTGTCACCCCTGACACCAGACAGATCATCGTACACCTGTCATAGGGACGGCTGAACGGGTAGGGCTCTGACAACTGTACACCCTGCATCACTGCTCCTGAGTGACCGAGTGGACAGGATGCTGGACGAGGGACCACCCCTCTACCCCAAGCAATGGGGGAGCTCCGCTNATAAAAAAAAAATATAATTATTTTATAAAAAAAAATATATAATTTTTTAAAATAAAAATTAAAAATTAAACAAATGCTCCTTTAATATCTACCTGAACACTAGACGTTGAACGATACTTTACAAAATGACACATTTGTTAATTTTCACAGAAACACACAATTTTTTTTTATCGAGGAATTAAAATTCATGATTTTGGTGGATTGGGCTTTAGGCACTTCGCTGTATATAGCGGCCCACTATTCTACTTTACCTTGTGAAAACCCAATATCGTCGGTCGCCGCCGCCGTAGCCGTCGCTGGCTTCCTCCGCTCGCACCAAACCGATAGGTCCACCAATTTCGCCGCCGCACCATGCTGCTACGGCCTCTCCGCCGGTCCCTCGGGCGGCTTCCCCTTGCCCAGCCACACCGCACCTTCGTGGATGCTAGGGTTACCTGGGCCCGTGACCGCGGCCTCGACCACGCCGTGGAGAAGGAGAAGTACCTGCAACCGTTTCATGCACTCAAGGACTTCCTTCTCCTCTCTTCCTCCGCCTCCTCCTCTTCCCCTTCCTCCTCCTCCGTCCCCAGCCTCACTCTCGCATCTATAAGCGCCCGTGCCTCCGAACTACGCCTCCCCTTCCGCCCCATCCGCTTCATTCGGCTCTTTCCTTCCGCCATCATCGAAGAGTTCCCTCCGCCCTCCTCCGGCGTTCCACCACACCCTGTCATCCGCCCGACAGATGAGCTAGTCCGCCTCCACGAGGAGGAGCAGCGTGCCCTCGAGGCTGCACGCCCCGATTCTGCCAACCGCCTCCTTCGCCTCCTCATGATCGCTCGACGCCGTCGTCTACCCCTCACCCTGATTGACCGCCTCCGATGGGACCTCGGCCTCCCGCGCGACTATGCCCGCTCCCTACTCCCGGACTACCCCGACTACTTTCAGATTGTTCCTTCCACCACTGGGGTGCCCGGTGCGCTTGACCTTGAGCTCGTTTTGTATCGCAAAGAACTTGCGGTGTCCGCCATGGAGCGTTACGCCATGAAATTTGGGGGCTATAAGAAGGGCATGTCGCTCCCCTTCCCCCTTCACTTCTCCCGGGGTTTCGACCTGCAGAAGAAGGTGAGGAACTGGTTGGACGAATGGCAGAAGCTTCCGTACATCTCACCCTACGAGGATGCGTCCCATCTCACGCCAAAGAGCGACCTTGCGGAGAAGTGGACAGTGGCAGTGCTTCACGAGGTCCTAAACCTTCTTGTGCCAAAGAAGACCGAAAAGGAAAATCTGGTCTTGCTCGGGGAGCATATTGGACTCCCGCCGGGTCTTAGGAAGGTAATCACGCACCACCCGGGCATCTTTTATGTTTCAAATAAGCTAGGAATGCACACCGTCGTGCTTCGAGAGGCTTATAGGAGGGATCTTTTGGTGGAGAAGCACCCATTGATGGGGTTAAGGTATCAATATAGTCACCTCATGCACAAGGGGAAGGAGACTGTCGTGGAGAAGGGTAAGAAGCCCAGAATGGCTGCTGCCAATGATTCTGCTTTAACTAACATTGCAGGAGAAGATGAAGAAGGGGAGGAAGATAATGAAGAAGATGATGAGGAGGATGCGCTGGAAGAAGAAGAAGAACTATCAACAGAAGAATCCGAGGACATTGAGAGTGATGATGAACATGCACTCAGTTTATATTGGAAAACGAAGATTTGAAAATGAGTCGATCAGAGATCAGAGCAACTTGGGCATGCTATTTTGGCAATAATCCTCTTAAGCTGCATGAAAAGGATGCTAAGGAAGGGAATTCTTATGCTTGGCATTCAAATTCGATGAGATAACAGCTCAATTGTTTGTGGTGAGTTCTTGTACACACCGATACTGTTTTTATCTTCGCATGTAGCTGGCTATTTAGTTGACATTCTTCTTTTTAGAAGTATTGATGCTATAACTTGTTATTTAACTGCTGTGCATTCTTCCAGTGCATGATTATCATGAGACTTTCAGTCGATCCATTAGCCAATTTACTTTATGGTTGTGATTATCAAAATCAGTTGAACTTTATCCATCAGTAGAAAATAGGAACATATTTTGGATTTTATCTAATTTCTACCAACTTCTTTAGTGTCATTATCTGTGCTTTGAGGTGATCTTATTTACTCTGCATAGGCGTAAGAGTTTGCAGTTGCTTGCCCCTCCCCCCTTAGACTAGTGTTTGACGTCCGTAGAAGCATTCGTACTAATGAGTACCTTTGTACTCTTTAGAGTTCTCTTAGCTAGAATATCTATATTTGTTTTTATTTTTTCAAATTTTAAGCCTTATAAGATCATTAAGCATTATTGGCCAAACGTATTCGACCAAACGTAATTGACATATTTGAAAGCTCTAGAGACTTCAGATTCATGTAAAATGAATACAATTGCACTTTAGGAGTCTTATTTTATGGTTTTTATATTTTGAATTTGACAGTTAAATATTATTTTTGTCATGAGTGTTGGTTGTCTACCAATTGATTGTCTAGTTAACTAGTTGGTCTTAGTCTCTTAGATGCTTTGGATTTGTGTCAAATGAGTGTTGTCGTATTCATAGAGTTCTTTTAAGTTTGTCCATATTCATTTTTCTAGAAGTTGGGTGTTTTATGTTCATTAATTTTTTCTTATCAAAAGTGTTTTGAGTCTAACAAAAATCTTCCCAAATTGACACTCTTGCACACTTGGAGTTTCTTAGAGGTCGTCCATGCCATCTTTTCCTTGAATTTTATGCCCAAAAGTCCACCAAAATACCTTTTGCCAAAGTGCTTAACAACTTACAGATTTGGATTCGTGCTAAATTGATGTATTCCATGGTTTTCCTAAGTGTGTTAATATTAGGTGTTTATTTACGGTTTTTATATTTGGCTATATAGGATCATCAAATATTTTTGGCTCAGATAGTTATGGGTTATCAGCCAACTAGTCAATCGATTTGATGTGATTCCAATTAAGTTGCCATTGATCAAAAGTGTTTGATAACTCTAGAAATCTTAGGTTTTATAGGATCACATAAAACATTTGGTCAAACATATTTGACGTTCCTAAAATTTGCAAATTTATGCTAGTTGAGTATTATTGTACTTGTAAAGTTCTGTGAGTTTGTATATGTTTATTTTTTTCTTACATTGAGCTTTAGGAGGTTATCAAACACCTTTGACTAAAGATGCTTATGATTATCAATTCATTGATCAATGGACTGGATGTAATTCTAATCAATTAGTCATCATTAAACACTTTTATTCAAAAATACTTGACAGGTTAAATGGATACTATTATATTGGATTTCTTGAGTCTATCCATATTTTTTTCTACTTCAAAGATCTCAAATTCATGTTTGGATCCCTCTATATTTCTTCTTATTAATTTTTTTATTTTAAACCGATTTTCAAATATTTTAACTGGGCAGCTCTTTGTTACTGAGGCAGAATAATTTAAAATGTTATCGTCTATGTGTCAAAATAATGCTTTTTTACTCATAACAATCCACAATTCTAATTACTTAATTACTTTTCTTAAGGCAATCTTATAAAAAAAAGAAAGAAAAATAAAAGAGAAAAAGAAGAAAAAGGAATGGTAGATGATTTAGTTCGTTGTAGCGGTTGTCTTATACAATCTTATGAATGTGAGCAGAGGCGTTTTGCGCAATGGATATCGTCCACATCTGCGTGTTCACGCAGTCGGCTTTGCCTTCGACCGTGATTACTCTTGGAGATGTCATTTACGGGCCTGAGCAATCTCGAGGGAAAAAACAGATCATTTATGCCCCTGCCTATGGTACAGTGGAAGGGAATTAGTTATCATTTCGCATATTTATAGTTCGATCTCTAATTACGACGTATTTTATAATAATTTTTTCTTCAAATGAGACGCAAACCCTTTTGGACCATCTGTCGCTAGTACTTTTCGATTCATCCTGACGGTCTGTCACGCCCCAGAAGTCTATACTTGTTCAAAAATCGAATAACATCTCCCCTGTACGACAAACAATCTGGAACAATTATACATACCTTCTCAAACATAATATGACTCATCTATCACAAATATAAAATACTCTATAACAACGCAGTATAAAAAATATAATGGATAGAAATAAAACAGTTAAAAACTCAAGATAAATCCAATGATAAATATACTAGTCCATAATTTCATAAATATAACTCCGCTCAATTACACATAACTCTACTGAGAAAGTAAATACAGTCTAATAAAGTAAATACGAAAATACGAAAAAACTCCAAAAGGACTCAACACAATGGGACTGACAACTGGTTCCTCTTCTGGCTTCAGGTAATGCATCTATAGGCTACTTGAAACAAATTTGATAGCAGAGGTAGTGAGTCTAGGAGGACCCTGCGAGTATAAGAGTAGATAAATGCATGACATAATAAAAGGTCCAACAAGCAAACAGAAACAAAAGTATATCGTCTCCGGAACAGGATAACACATATGTGAGTATGTAAAACAGAATGAAAGTGCAACCATAAATAATACATATATGTTAACCAAATGCAATAATTATAGCTCATATAAATATAGCAAACACAAGAAAATTTAAAATGCAATACATGCACACGATGCAATGACATGTGTCACCCCTGGCGCTAGTCAAGCCCCGTCACATCACATATGTGAGGCCGAGTGGGTAGGACTGTGACAACTGTACGCATTCCAACATATATCACTACAATAAGTGGTCGAGTAGACAAGATGCTGGGAGCCAACTATTCCAAACCTCAGAAAAAAGGGAAAACCACCAACAACTCTGATATCCCTAAAAAATAAGGGTGAGGGTCTCAACTGGTTGCCTATGACTCCAACATCCACTGCTCATGAGTGATCGAGTGTGGTATAACAGGATAGCTGCTCGCTGATAAGTACCATTTTATTGATTATTTTAGTTGCTAAAATCCATGTTTGACCCATGTCTTTCTTGCTTAATTGTGAAATTACCCTAGGTTTTAGAACTTACTTTTATTTTGGACTTAATTGCAAATCTGTACACATTTGGATTATTTGGTCACTAAATTTTTGATCTATTCTTGTAGGCATGAAAGGTTCATGGACCTAGGGCATACTGGGTCAAACTTGAGTCGGAAGTGGACCCGGATCGAGTTATCAAGCTTCGGATTAATCTGGGCCGTCCTATTCAAAAGCGACTAGATCTGAGCCATCCGGGACCATCTGAAGCAATCCAAACTAGGGTTAGGGCTGATCAAGCACTCTGATCAAGATCTGAAGGTTTCATCCCAATCAGAGCTCATTCAACCGTTGGATCAAGTTCAGAGGGCTCTAGACTGTCCATTCAAAGATTAGGTTGATCTGGACCATCCGTTACAAATCTGGAGGATCCGAGCTACCACGAGGCAGATCCTGAACCTTGATCAATATCATCAAAGTTTGGTTCAGATCGGATGAAGATCAGCCGTTGGATTTCCTCAAATCAATCTGAGCCGTCCGTTGTCAAATACTTAATCAAAAATCTGCCCAGTTTCTTCCTCGTCGCGTCTTCGCCGCAAGCTTCGTTCTCTTTCGTTTGTTCTTCATTTTCTTCAGTTTTTCTTCAATCCGAGGCGCGACCACCTCAACTTCAACCTTGGATCAAGATCTGAATAATTGGGGGATAGTTTCGTTGGAGATTTCAGCTCAAATTGTGCCGGAACAGGGCTGTTTGAGGGTTTCGGCAGTTCTCCGATACAATCACTCATTTCTCATCCGCGAGCCATTTCTGATCATCTGAGCTGTCTGTAGAGGTTCTCAGGTGAGCTCAGAGCGTCCTCAAATCATCATCGCAATCCATCCAATGAAATAGAGGAGATTAGATTGGAAAATTCCAGCTGCGTGCAGTTTGAGCAGAATCGACCGACTGAGCTGTTTTCTAGTGATTTGCGGAGCTGAAAGGGTTCTTGGCTTGCCCTTGCGTGACGAACAAGGAGATTTTGAGCTCGGGAAGGTTTGAGGATTAGTCTTTTTAGTCAAATTTCAGTTCTTAGTTGTAATTTTATTTCTGCCGCAACTGTTTTGTTCATGATTTCGTATCAGCTACTTTAGTTTAAACTTCTGAATTGTTTTAGCTTCAATTGCGTTTCAGTCTGTAAGTTTAATAGCTAGGGAATGTGTTTAGTGCACAATTGCATTTAAATTCAGTTTTTTTTTCAATAGTTCAATTTCTGTGAAACAGATTTTCTGCTTGCGTATCAACCTAGTCTGAATTTTCTTTCAAGTTTACTTCAAACTTAGTTGAGCTTAGTTTAAATTTCTGAAGTTAGGGATAAACTTTCGTGAGCAATTGCAATTAGTTTAGTTTGCTTCGCATTAGTTTCATTACTGCATTTCTTTTTGTTCAGCTGTCGCATACAAAATATCCCTGCGTATTAACTTCCATTTCTGCCACTTTAGTATCAGTTTTGTTTTCTGCCAGTTCCTGAATTCGTACCAAGTGAACTTAGTTGTTATCTTTCGAACTCCCCTTGAAGATTGTTTCAATTTGCATAGCAATGGATTTAGAGTTCTGAATTTGTTTTCTCAAGCCTGCGAATCAGCTTGCGTATCAGTCTATTTCAGCATGGTTTCGGCTCATTTTTTTTCTGAGATTGTGCCAAGTTAAGCATCAGTTGCTCTAATCTTACTTGAACATTAGAACTGCTTACTTAACCTAAGTTGATGTGCTTGAAACTTCACTCAATTTGACTGCATCTCTGCATTCCATTTATGAAGTTTCAGATTTCACTTCGGCATCAAACATTTCTGCGCATCAGATGGAATCTGAGTTTGATTCTGCAGTCATTTGTTGCTGAAGTTTGTATCCGATTTGCTTGCTCATATTCAATTGCTTTACATCAGTAGCTTGTTAGACTTTGCATCTAACTTGCAGCCGAATTTCCTCCCTGCACTTCTGAAAATTCTACAGCTTGTTTCTGCAAGTTATCTGCAAGTTATCTGCAAGTTAACTGCAATCTTTCTGAAAAACTGCAGTTTCTGCAGTTTGTTGAGCTGAGTTATCTGAATTCTCATTTATCCCTGATTTCCTACATTCATTTACGCATGGAACTTTTCTAATGAATGTGTCTTTCAAACTGATTTGATCAGCAATCATTCCTGCATTTAGTTTCAATTTTTGACACATCAATTTTTCTCTTTTGGTACCAAGTGTGTTCAATTGATGCATTTATTGTCAAGTGAATGTTTCGGTTTTGATGGATAATTTCTGAAGTTTAATTCAATCTGTAGTGCTCCTTACAATCGAATTCAGATTTGTATTCCAAGTCTGGCTATTTTGCATTGGTTGATTAAATCCATCATTAGTTGAGTTCTTTAGTGCCAACTCCTTGTTTAGCTCCCTTAATTGAGTGACTTTTCTTTTCATTGCTTTCCATTTCCAATTGAAACCAAACCCAGATTCTAATTAAAACCCAAAAATATCAACGACACATAAACTCAAGCTCGAATCACACAACCTCAACTAGTCCCTAGGAAAAATACGACCTGTGGCCCCTTTACTGCGTTTTCATACTTTGATTGCAAAAAGGATTTTCAGCTTTACACATATCTAAATTTTGAGACCCACACTTTCGTGACACCTATCCCGGGTTCATCACTCGCACACTAACAACTACCACGATGAGTGATTGAGTGGGCAGAACAACTAAATAACTGATGATGGACTTAACCATATAGTAGTCGATACTCGTCAGCATGCAACTATACAGATATGGTGCATGATACTAAATGCATTTAAATTCAACCAAACCCTAGGTAAGGTAAAGCTAATGTCAACCAAACCGTAATTGTGTTTAATAATTATTTCTTTGTACTCCTATATAAGCGGTATTGTATAGATTAGGAAATTAACGGTGAGACTATATGGATATAAATTTGACTAGCTTGAAGATCAAGCAAAGAAAGTATCAACGGATGATATTAAAGGACAAAGAGTAAGATAAAACAGTCCTACTAAAAAATGAAACCGCCATGCATTTAAGTTCAATAATTTATAGGAAACAAAGGAAAAATACCCGCTTCATATTGTAGATCGTTTTAATCGTCTTCAAGTCCAAGAGATCATATCTCGATTCTAGTGCTCTATCTCGACCATGAATCCTACATGTCAAGAATACGAAGAATCTAAGAGTCTATTAATCAATAATAAACAATGGGTTAATTTAAAAAATTTCTTATTTACTTACCTCTTAACTAATTAGTCTACTTATTAATTTATTAACAGCTTGCATGAACAAAAACAGAAAACCCAAAAGTCATGATCAACTTACTCACCTAAAATCAAAACAATATTCAAAATGTAGCTCACGGAAAAACAACTCTAGCCATGATGCAAGTATCGTAAGATCTCCAAGAACCATACTAAAACCATAACCCCCAAACTATAATATGATCCGGTTATGAAACTAGAACTTAATCCAAACCACAATCGATTCCAAAATCTACAATTCAATCCAAACTACCACTCCATCCTTGCTGACCAACATTCATCTCTACATAGCTTCATCCAAGAACATACACACAAAATAGAACAGGACTTAACACAACCTACCAAAACCAAAGCTAACCATCCAATAATAACCCATGGCACAACCACCCACCGACCACAACACAGATTAAAACAAGAACAGATTCATGCCATAAACCGAACAGAAATCCACCCAAAACTATGGCTAACGGCAGCCTCAACAAAATCAATGGAAATCTAACTCGAAAAACCCAACGGATCTCCATCTAAAATCTCACGCAATCGAAGGAAAATAGAGTTTCTACTCAATCGGAGTAGAAATCGAAGGATCTACTAGTAGCATCATCGACGAATCAATTCCTGAAAGCAACTGAACTCACCTCCGTACTTGTCCTTGGCCGGAGAGGATCAACAAATCTGCAGATGCCTTCAGCCACAATTGACTCGGGCAGACCAAACGTGACACTTTGAGGTTCGAAACTTGGGCACCTTGCGAGATGGAAGTGCCGGCGGTTAGGAGCCTGACTCTTGATCGCACTCGCGTGGAGAGGAGGAATTGCGAGAGGCCGATTGTCGCGAGGAGGAGAAAAGGAGAGGGGATCGCGACTAGGGGCAGGGGTGGTTCTAATTCAGATGTATCGTGTGATGTGGGGAGGAATAAAAAAATAAGTTTATAGTTTAGGCCTATTTGCAAAAAACCCTCAGGTTTTGGATTATCCAACCCTTACCCTTAAATTTCAGCTTTTGCACACTTCGGCCCTTAAATTTTTTTTTTTTAATTTAACACGGTCAGTGAGAAATCGATATTATCGAACCTTATTAATTATTTGTATGTCTAGTGATTTACGCCCAGGAGCAATCTTGAGTGAAGAAAAAAATTATTTAATTTCATATAAATAAAAATATATAAAAAAAAAACCTTTCAGTATGTCTAGTGATTTACGCCCATGAAAATATGTTTGTCTCAACGGCAGATTTATAATCCAGAAAAAGTCGTAAGTAAAAACAAGGCTCGAGCGGCGTCATTTTGTCTCCAATAATTGTTGTCTTCACGGTCAGCGGAATAGCAAAGATCTCTTTTTGTTCATTTTCTCTTGTGAATTGGGGATCGGCTTCGTGAAATCAAGCTCCTGTTCTTCTTCTTCTTCTTCTCAAATGGATGTAGCACTAACAGTTGGAGGATGGCTAGCGCAGCCTGCCATCAACATGCTTGTCGACAGGGTGTGCACGCTGAGTGGAAAGCTGCACGGCCTTCGGGACGATGACTTGCAGAAGCTTCGTAGATCTCTGCTTAAAATTAACACGATCGTCGACAAAGCAGGGATGAGATGGAGCAAGGACGAAAGGTTAGTCGAGATGATGAAGCAACTCCAAGATGCCGCTTACGACGCCGAAGACTTCCTCGATGACCTGACGTTCCATGGCATGAAGCAAATGATTAAAGAAGAGACAAGTCACAAGGCTCGCAAGCGCTTTTTTAGCGAAATTAGTAACGCCAAAACTAAATTGTTCAGTGATTCTGTCAAAAGACTGAACAAGATTCAGAAAAAGTTGGATGGTCTTTTTGATGATATGAAGGAAATGTGCCAATTATCACAAATGAATGCATCTGATGAGCAATATCAATCTGATTCGGCGTCGGCCACACGAGAAACAAGCTCTTTCTTGATCAGCAAAGTGCTTGGCAGAGAGGAAGAACAAAAGAGAATAATAGAGCTATTATTAATCAGATCAACAGACGAGTCGGCATCATCAAGTGACTACAGCAATAGCTTCTCGGTCATACCTCTTGTCGGATTAGGAGGTGTCGGGAAGACTACTCTGGCTCAGCTTGTTTACAATAATGAAGAGATTCAGAACCATTTCGCCATCAAGATTTGGATTTGTGTGTCCGAGAATTTTAATGTGCAAAGACTCACCAAGGAGATCATCGAGTCAGTAACCAAAACTAAACATTCTTCGCAAATGCGGCTAGATGTTCTCCAAAATATTCTAAAAGAGAAAATTGCATCCAAGATGATTCTCTTAGTCCTCGACGATGTATGGAATGAAGACGAGGAAAAGTGGAGAAAGTTGTGTGCGCCATTCATGTATGCTGCTGCAGGAAGCAAGGTTATAGTGACAACTCGGAGCATGAGCATTGCCAACAAAATTGGTACAGTGGAGCCGATTTTTCTTGGCGGTTTAGATGAAATATCTTTTTGGGAGCTGTTCAACCAATGCGCATTTGGTTCTTCCAAACCTGAGGAGCACCCCGAACTCGAGGACATTGGGAAAAGTATAGCTTCGAAGTTGAAGGGCTTGCCACTAGCAGCAAAAACTGTGGGAAAATTGTTAGGATCCAACATGAATCCACACCACTGGAGAAGTATAATGAAGAGCGAGGTATGGGAATTGCAACAGGATGAGAATGATATTATTCCAGTCCTACAACTGAGCTATCAATATCTTAGTGCACCTCTCAAGCGGTGTATTGCCTTCTGTTCTCTCTTTCAAAAGGATTACAGGTTTTATGAAATTGAATTAACAAGATTTTGGATGGCTGAAGGGTTCATTGTAGCTCAAGGTAATCAGAGGATGGAAGATGTAGCAAGTAAGTACTTTCATGAGTTAGTCAACATGTCTTTGTTGCAACAATACACATCTTCGGACCTTTGTTACGTGATGCATGACCTCATACATGATCTAACACAGTCAGTTTCCATGGGCGAAACAAGTAGGATGGATAATGGTAAGTCCAATAAGATATCAACCACCCTCCGTCATCTAGCAGTTGCAACAGAGTTCGTAGAGACAGAAGAATTGAGGTCTAGATTCAAGAAATTACATTCTCTATTCTGCCAACAATTAAAGTCACCACCCCTTGATTTTATTGAAAAATTAAGAAGCATTCGTGTATTGGTTTTGTTTGATTGTGGCTTGTTGATGCTGCCTGAGAGTATTGGTGAATGCGTACATCTTCGGTACTTGGACATTTCTTACAATAGAATAAAAAAATTGCCTGAATCACTGTGTGAACTCTACAATTTGCAAACACTGAAAGCAAGACGCAACTTACTAATCTCGCTTCCAGAAGATATAAGTCAGCTGATTAACTTGAGGCATCTTGATGTTGAATATGAAATAATTTTAAAGATAAAAATGATAGGGAGGCTAACCTCTCTTCAAGAATTGTATGAATTCCAAGTGCGAAAGGAAGATGGATTCAAGATCACAGAGTTAAGTGGTTTGAAGCAGCTTCATGGAGAACTCAGAATTACTAATCTGGAGAATGTTGAAAGCAAAGAAGAGGCTGAAAAAGCTCAAATGAAGAACAAAGAGTACCTTGATGCTCTAGAGTTGGTATGGGGCTTTGATCCCGAGTTGGAGAACAAGTTAGTTGCCACGGAGGAGGTACTTGAAGGACTCCAACCACATGAGTCACTAAAACGATTAGAGATCCGGAGGTATTGTGGTGCCAGATCACCCAGCTGGATGAAGGAGTTATCCAACTTGGTAAGTCTTCATTTAAGTTGCTGTGAGAGTTGGAAAGATATTTCCTGCACTGCATTTCTGCCGCACCTCAAGGTCTTCAAGATAGATGGCATGTGGTTCTTGAAATCATGTTTTGATCAGGTATGTGGTTCTAGAGAGAGCAAATTATTTCCTATGCTAGAAAAGCTATGCATGTGGAACATGAATGCATCGGAAGAATTACCCAATCTTGGACGATTTCCTTGTCTGAGGGTTGTTCTAATGGAAAAAATAAAGTCATTGAAACACATTCATTTTGCAGCATCCGGTACCATAGAAAATTCCTTGTTTCCTATGCTAGAAGAGTTGGAGTTGATAGCCATGAATGCGTTGGAAGAGATCTCCATTCCAGGACATTTTCCACGTCTCAGGTTTTTCATGAATGGCATGCCGTTGTTGAGACACATATTTGCAGCATCCGGTATTCTTGCCATGAATGCGTTGGAAGAGATCTCCATTCCAGGACATTTTCCACGTCTCAGGGTTCTTTGCATGGAAGCTATGCCGTTGTTGAGACACATATTTCAGCATCCGGTGCCATTGAAAATTCCTTATTTCCCATGCTTGAAGTGTTAGAGGAGCTAGTATTGCAGGACCTGGAGGCACTCGAGGAGCTTCCTAATAATCTTGGACGACTTCCATGTCTTAAGGTTCTTAGAATTAAAAATATATCAGCTGTGAAACAGATAGGCCGTGGGTTCTTTAGCACTGAAGCAGCTATATCCAACTGTTTTCTTAGCTTGAAAATTCTCGAGATCACTGACATGCCGGCATGTGAAGGGTGGTGTTGGATTGACGGCAGGAGCTATTTCCAAGCTTACAAACTCTTTATATCTCTGGATGCCCTAAGCTCGAGAGGTTACCTCCTCTCCCTCCTTCGCTTACAGATTTAACAATAAGAGAAGTTGGGTTAACAGAGCTGCCAAGCCTACAGGAACTAGAAACAAATGAAAGCGGAGTCAATCAAGTGACATCCTCTCTCTCAGTCTTATCAATCTGGGAGTGCAACAATATGACATCCTCTCTCTCTCTCTGTCAAATATTAAAGGCATTTCTGTAGCAGGATGTAAGGAACTCATGCGGATGCCTCTCAAGAGATTTGAAAACTTCACTTCGCTCGGGAATTTACAGATAGAAGCATGCCCGAGCTTAGCCTGACACCAGAAGAGGAAGCCACCCTCCTTCCACCGTCCATCAAACTTCTGATTGGAGACTGTGGCGATCTCGACAAATGTGGCTTGGCAACCGTCCGATACTGGATGACTTAATCCTCACCGTCATCCAAATACAAATTCTAGGTTCATCCAGACTAATCGACGTTCTTATTTCTTCTGGCTTCTCTCACTTCAGCTGTTATTGTCATTAGTGAGATATTCGCTCTCTTTGCTCGTTTCATCGATAGTTCTCATCTCTCCGTTGTTGTTATCTGCCATTTTTTTAGATATCCATTTCGACCCATGATATGTTTTTTTTTGTTTGCATATTCCATCTAATTTTGTTTGTCATGGAACATTTGAGGTTTTCTCCCATTGCGATTGATCGTCTTTGAATTTGCTTAGGAGATCACAGGTACGTGTCAGAGCTAAGGAGGAAGAAACAATCGGAGTGGTTCTTGTAGCGGGATCAGGTGGTGGGAGTATCGCTTCGTCTTTGAATTTGCTTAGGAGATTACAAGTATGTGTCAGAGCTATGGAGGAAGAAACAATCGGATGTGAAAGCGGTTCTTGTATTGCCAGCCACCGTCCCTTGTTGCTGTCACCCGACAAGGTTCGGCGACATGGTTACAAAACCAAGCAGGTAAAGTCGAAAAAAGAAGCTTGTTTTGGGTTTACTGCATATCGAAATGTCACTCGACTTTTATTTGTTCGTTGAGCATAAATGATGGAATTGATAGAATTTGAATTTTTTCTTAACCATGTGAATTTAGAAATAAAATAAAAATTTTTAAAAAAAATATAAGACGTATGAACATAGATTTATTGTTTCTTCGAATCATAGCATAACAAAATAAAAAATATAAATTGAAAAATAATAAACCTGATTAAAGAGTTATCGTCCTTGTCATAACATCGTCGGCTTGATCCCTGTGGAAGATGCAACGAAAAAAAAAGGATCTTCCAAGAGGCTTAGGGTTGACGACGTCTTAATGTTTCTTGTCAATGGGGAATAAGAAACTGTTGATGCCCTGATTAGTTTTGATATGATCAACCAAGTTATGTTAGGTTTTGATCTCTCTGTTTAAATGTGCAGGAACTTAGGAGCGGAAGAAGTCGAGCGTAAAATGCAGTGGACGAGAAAGATTGCACGAGGAAGTGAGCCGACGGGTTCGGAGCATCTGAGGGGCGCGGAAACTACGGAAGAGTATACCAGTAGAGCGAGAAGAACGTACGCGACGTCCGAGTGACGAGAAGGCGGAAGGAAGGATGCTCGAGGGACGAAAGACCGGAGTCGAATTTAGATGAGCCTAAATAATTAAAATAGTCATAAATAAGTTTGCATTCAGTTTAACGAGAGATATTTTTTTATTTAATATTACATCGATTATGAATAATTGTTTTATAATTCATAAATAATATTTTTTTAAAAAAAATTATTCCAATTATAATTATAATCTTGATTCTTTGGTTTTTATTTAGATAAATAAAAATGAAATATACGTGCATATTTATAATATTATTCATGTAGGTTATTTTAATATCTTATTATTTTTCTAACTTCATATTATTTATAATATTAAAAGAAAAAATACAAAATTATATTTGTAATCATCATTATAATAATATATAAATAAATTCTGTACTTTTTATATTTGTCGTTGTAGTATAGTGTTGAGTATTCTCGCCTGTCACGTAAGTGACTCGGGTTCGATCTCCGACAACGGTGCTTCGGTTGTTTCCTTTTTTTTTTACCTGCTGTCGGCGCCGAAATCCTAACACAGTCCTCTTCATCAATAGTTATTTTTTCCCCTTTTTTTCGTCGTCTCACATTTGAAATTTTCTTCCATTGCGATTCATCGTCTTTGAATTTGCTTAGGAGGAGATTACAAGTATGTGGCAGAGCTATAGGGGAAGAAACAATCGCATGTGATGCGGTTCTTGTATTGCCAGCTACCATCGATTGTTCGTGTCACCCGATTGACCCGCCCCAACAAGGTTCGACGACTTGGTTACAAACCAAGCAGGTAAAGTCGAAAAAAGAAGATTATTTTGGGTTTACTGCATATCAAAATGTCGCTCAATTTTTGTTTGTTCGTTTCAAGTGAATGTGTATGACCTTCTAGTTGGCAATACTTAAAATTTGTATATTGGCAAGGTTACTTGCGTGGAAGATAAAAGGGAAAGTGACAAAAAAAAAAGAGAGCATAAATGATGGAACTTCGTATGTAATTTTGTGATCCTATCCCTCCTTTTCCTCATCTTTTACATTCAAGTAATCGAACACTAAGAATAACTGTGACTGTGGTGATTACAAGAAACAGATTAGGAATTCTGGTACCATTCTTGATCCTGTTTTGTGATCTTTTTAGAGTGTTCCTGAGTACTGTAGTTATTTACTTCTGACACTTAATCAGTTTCTCAGGCAGTATGGAACTCGCGTTGCATTACTGCAAGTGATAATTGCACTTGGAGTATACCTAATTGATTTGTCACAAAAAAAGGGTCCTTTTTTAATCACAGAAAAGCATTCTATCCTGTATTAAGAATCACAAAGGAGGTCCTATAGGCACTTACCTAGCATATAGTAACTTTGAGAGAAGGTATGCCTTGATGATTTGTGTGACCTCTTTTTCCATTCAGTGTGGTTATTTTTTAAGTGCATCCGTGAATGTGCATATCTATTATATATGCATATCCACTTGCATGTGCCCTATGCCCGATGTTATAAGATTAATAGTCAGCCTGTCAGCTGCTAGTTGTTGTAGTATATGACAAACATGAATTGGAATGGCTGGTTCAGTCACTGAGAATAGCTATTGATGCATGAAGTGACCTTTTGTTGTAAATGTGACATCGACCTTTTGTTGTAAATGTGATATCCTTTTCTCATCAAACTACTACAAGTAGACTTGTTATAAATGTGACATCGACCTTTTGTTGTAAATGTGATATCCTTTTCTCATCAAACTACTACAAGTAGACCCTGATGAACTCGATCATGATGTGTTCTTTTGGTACTTAATCAATTTAATTAACCATAGACTCTGATGCCTAGGAATCTTTATCTACCCCTTGTGTTCCATTCTTGGATACTGACAATCGAACACCTGGTTTCTCTATTTATCATGTGAAAAAATCTTTGGATATAGTTGTGTCAGGCAGTTGGATCCACACCAATGTCAAATAATACTCATGCACAATCCGAGCAACATAGGCATCAGCAATAGAGAACCATATGACAGTCAAAGTTAAGATGAATCCTCTTGTGGTTCCACCTAAGTAAATCTTAGATTGAGTGTTTTTTGACCTATTCATTTTCAAGTGTATCACAAAATTTAAGTGATTTTACAGAAAGCCCATTGACTTAGAAGGATAAGGTGAGTTTTGGTCTGTTGAGGATGGCCTGAGTCTGATATCTTTGTGAAGCGTATCCCCATGCTAATTTAGATGTTAAAATACCTCTTAAGGCTTCATGTTCTGTTTTGGCAACAATTATAGAGAAATATATTATAGCTATAATCTATTTGCGTGGAAACATAGTTGCTCAAAGTGCAATCCACGCTGCCATATAATTACATGATTACATCATAATGTCTTGTTACATGCAGGGATATGTCATTTATTGTGCGAGTTAGTTCTGGTGGGAGAAAGAGGCCACAACCAAGGGTTTCGTCTATGATTTATCTCTTTGTTGATTTTGGAACGGACTAATGTGGGAGCTGGCGACGAACGGTATCATCTTTTTTATGACAAGCCCACTTCAAGTCGCAATAAAGTATTGTGGCCGTCGTCTTCGTCATACTGGCAAAGGTCATCGGCTCACAGAGCTACCTGAAAGAGGAATCAGACATTATCTCTTGCAGATATCTTTAGCATCATCATTTTATCCCTCTCCGTCATATAAGTATATATTTGCAAGCCAATGTAACATAGAATTGAAGGAAGACCAGGTCAAGAAATTAATGGAATAGTATAGAATTGAAGGATTTGTGATTGACAAGATTAAATTCTAATTGATGTGAAAGTAGTTGTGATTGACAAGATTAAATCTCTCTTTTTATCATTCCCGCGTACTCATATTAACAACAATTAATATCTTCAATATTAAATTTTCGGTCACACCTCCACTTCAATACCTTCTATATAGATTTTGAGCATTTAAAATCACGCGCCAAGCATTTATTGGTTGATTATATTTTCAATTCTAGCTAGGATTATAGACAAGATCATTAAATTGTGTAGTGTTTTTCTCCGATTAATTTTGGAGATAGATGGGTAAATTTGATGTGCAACTTAGTCAATTATTTAATTTATAATTATTTAGAATGGTAAAAAATTATTAATTGGTTTATAAAATAAATACAATCATTAAGGGAGTGTTTGGGAGAACTTTTACTTCTTGAAAAGTGATTTTTATAGAGATTATCTTGAAGTCAGTGAGAAGCTTAAGCACGGAGTGTTTGGAAATAGAAGCTAAAAGTTGATACATGGTAAAGTTTGAGTGTTTGGTGAATAATTGCTTTCAAGTTTAATTTTTAGTTAAATGACAACAATATCCTTAAACTATATAAATTATTTTTTTAATTATCTAAATATAATTTTGATACACCATCAATAATATTTTATATATTTATTATTATATTTTGAATATTATTCAAAATTAATTTTTTAATAATATATGTTTAAAAAAATATAATTAATAAAAATATAAAAAATGACAAATTTATATAAATTTATAAAATTTATATAAATTTATAAAAATTTATAAAAAATTATGAATATATAAATTATATGAAAATATAAAATTTTATTTAAAACTATGATGACAATTATATAAAATGATAAATTATTAAGGATATAAATGTCTACTTTTAATTCTAGACCATAAGCAAAAAAGCAGAAGCAGAAAAAAGCATCAAATTCTTGCTTCTAGTTTTTGGCTAAAAGTTATAGAAGTTAAAGCAGAATCTGGTATTCACAAACACTCAAAAGTGCTTCTATGTAGCTAGAATCTAAAAAGCAGCTAGCAGAAGTTCTCCCAAACACTCCCTAAATATATAATTAATTAGTAATTACTTAAAATATAATTAATTAATTTTAATATAACAATGAAAATTTAAAAAATAATTAATTAATTTAATCATTGACTTGAGAGATTAATTACACTTTTACAAAATTAATCGATTAATTATCGAATAGATAATTATTTTATTAGTTTAATGGCTGAATGGAGATAAGCATTAATTAAGAATAGGTATGCATTAATTATATTCTTAATTTATATAAACTTAATTATTATAAATAAGAAAATGATTAATAATTTTTTTCTTTAAGATTATTTATCTTTTTAATACTGAGTTTTATATACTCTACCCCAGGTTGTGAGGGAAAAGTCATGCTCCTAACCCTTCGCTATCACCGGGTATAAGAGGGGACCCTATTGCAGCGTTGTGACCTATAATCCATTAACGAAAAGTAGAACTGAGACTACATGATAGGGTAATGTGGCAAGTCTGACGACCTATATCAACTACCAGGGAGCCAATAGTCGTCTACGTATGTCCCTACTCCTGTAGCATGTATAACCACCCGTCTCAACCACTAGAGAGTCAAAGTTCCTCTACATATGTTACATGCAGAGATGATGCATGTTACTTTCTCATGCATCACCTACTATCTAAATTTACTATTATTATCATGATATGCAGTAGTTCAGGTAATAATCACGCACCATATCCTAACTCTAATGCTAGGTATTAAGTGTGTCGTCCGTAATCCAAAACACGCAATAAATACATGATAGTAAAGTAGTAAATCTAATCAAACAACATGTACCAAATGAAGTTGTACATGAACAGATATAACATGTATCCCTACTGCTATTCATATCTAACTATGCATAAAAATATGACTATACCTAATAAAAATAAGTCAAAGGTATCCACCTCCGATGCAGAAGCTGGTAAGCGAAGAGAACCCCCGCGTTCGATGCTTGTATCATGTATCAATAGGAGTTATTTAGCAACCAACACATGAAATAATATAGCTAAATTAAACTTCCAACCTAATTAGGGAAAACATAACCGAAACTTGGTCATCCACTAACCCTAGTTAAGGATTAGCTTCCCAAAATGGTAGCACATTGCACAACCCATAACTTGTGAGGTTAACCCACACTTGATACCAAATCCATAATAAACTACTGATTGGTCAGCAACTCATAATCCAAACAGATTCAAAACTTCACCACCCCAAAGGTTGCCCATGGCCAATCATTACAGTTCTAATAGAGCTAGGCAACGAAAGGAAACACATTGGGTAGGGTAAACCATCAACAACAAACAACCACCTAATCCAGAACGTAATCACCACATGATTGCCAATCAGAACCAACAATTCAACACACATCAATTCAAACCTGAAGAAGAACTACTACAAATCAGCCTTCTATCAAGAACTACAACTCAATCTGTGGTACATTGCCAAACATCACTCGCAATTCACCATACTATCAATGAACAGAAATCAGCTCCAAGAAGAGCAATAGGGAAGATCAAACACTAATTACAATCCACCCTTTATGTGAAATTCTCATACCAGAGCAAAAGATCAAACCTACCACTGACCTCACATGAAGCAAAACAGGACAGATCCCACACAGAATAAACTCATATATTCACAGATTCGCACAAATTTCTCCATGCAAGAAGACCTTAGTTCAAGAACAGAATAAGGTTCAGAACCAAATGCTCATAGCAGTTCGAAAATTAAAGTGAGCAACAAGGGATTTCTAAAACAATTCAGATTCTAGAAAATAGAGCGTTACAACTAAGAACTCAAATCCGAGAGAAAATCCAGATCCAATCAATCTCCGTCTACACTTCACGACACACAACAATGTTCTAAACCAAATCCATAACACAAGCTAGCAATCAGGCGATTCTTACCTAGGAACGCACCAACGCAAGCCCTTCCTCCTTTCCCCGTTTGGAAGAGGTTCACCAGTCAACACAGCAAAGGAAAAGTTGGAGCCGCATTCCTCATCTCCACTGTAAGACAATTGTCAGTTAAGATGATCGGCTCAGATTCGACTGAAAACAGGACTAGCAACAGAATTTGCCACAAATTAGGATGTCATCACCAAACTAGTATCACAGAACCTAATAGCCCTAGATCTGAAACCTACCTGATCGCGACCCGAAGAGAACCACCACCCAATTGCGGGCACCAAAGAGCGATCGATCAAGTGCTTAGTCACCGACGTGAACCCACAACGCCTTTCCTTGGCTCTGATCGCTTGTCCTAGATCTGGAGAGGAAGCAAGGTGAAGACAGGCCACTCGGTGGTGAAGAACTGGTCTCAGATTGTCGCTTTGGTGTGAGGGGGCTGTTACGAGATTAGAATGGAAAAACGACAACAAGAACAATAGAGAACACACCAGATTTACGTGAAAAATCCTTGATGGGAAAAACCACGGGCAGAGGAGGAAAAAATCACTAAGAACGACGGAATACAAAGTCGGCAACTCTTATATCATAATAAAGTAAAGAAAAGTAGAGAAAAGGAGAGGTAGAGAAAAGAAAGAAGAGATAACCAAAAAGCTTTCTTGATTGATTGATTCAACTTGTCTATGAGATACACAATTTATAGGGACCTTAGAATACTTAGTCAAATAAAAAATTAATAGCAAAACTGTTAATTAACAGATTTATAAAGAATATGCTAATTAACATATTAATAAGAAAATATCTAATAAATATTAACGGATTAAACAGAATTCGGGTCACCAAATTCTAACAGGTACAAAGGCATTTAAAGGGTGGTCATTATGCAATTTACCCCTTGCATTTCAGCCAATTACAACTCTACCTTAATTCTTTGGTCTTTACCCACTTACACCCCCATAGGTTTGGTTTAGAGCCAACAAATCCCTCCAAACTTCTTATTAATCTCAATCTCACCCCTTAACTTTCCCAATTAAACTCAAAGACCCTAAATTTACCCTACATGAAATTTTTCAAGAATCGGATTTTACTAACCATATTTAACAAGGTATACAGTGTCCGAAATGTAAAGTATAAATCAAATGCAAAAAATATACCTACGAGACATGATTAGAAATACCCATGACACATCAATAACCTACTCATATTACTGAGCAGATACAGATCAAATAATAAATACAAATCAACAACCACATATATGTATGTCAATCATATACAACAATCATAGCTCAAACAAATGCAAGATGCATCATATGTTACAACGACATGTGTCACTCCTACACAACAATATACAACCATCACATATACCTGCGTACCGACTGAGCAAGGATTAATCGTTAATTGGTTTCTTAATCCAATGATTAATCTCATTTGTTAACTTTTTAACGATTAATCTCTAATTATCAAAACTAATACTCTCATTTCGTAATTGGATTCAATTAAGCCTTTCTATTAACTTCATCACCACAATCAAATTATCTAATTTTATTGGATCAAATAAACAAACTCAAATTAGATTAGTTCTAATTAAATTTAATTTGTTATCCCTTTATTAATTAATCAACTCATTAATTAATTAATAATTTAATTAACCCATGTTAATTGATTACATGATCAAATCTTAATTATTCTCATTAATCTATTAATCCAACTATTAATGATTAACTTCTAATTAATCTCAATTCCTTGATTAAACTTGATCTAACCATCTTTTAATCCACTGTATACCATTCTAATCATCCTAAGAGCATAACCAATCATGGATTTGTTCTGTTAATTGAAACTATCAAACATTTAAATCAGCCTTCCAATTCAATTGAACTTATCACATATGAATCAATTAACTAAGGAAGATATATAAAAAAAAAATAGAACTGTCGCTGGTTATGGCCGGGGGAGGTGAGGTGGTGAAAAACCAGTCGCTGGCTAGGCTCTCGAGTAGGCACCGTGAAGAACTGTCGGCACTCGGGGACGAGATCTAGCGATGGTGATGGCTCTTGCCCATACCGATTATGAGCAAGAGGAAAAGGGCCGGTATCCTTTGAGGGCGGGCGAGAGGCAGCACGACTTAGGGAAGCGGCGACGATGTCCTTGCTTCTGGCCAAAGAGTGGCAACGGTGACAACTCCACTCGCGGCAGGGCTGGTCGAATAGAGGAGAAAGTGAACGACAATGGTCTGTGAGGCTGTGGGCGTCGGTGATCGGCAACGCAAGGAAGAGGAGTGGATTGGGGGGCAGTGCCGGTGATGGGAATTAGGCACGGGCGATCTCACATAACCGAAGAGGGCCTACGACGTCGACTGCCTTGGCGAGGGTAATGGGACTGCGCTGGCGGCTAAACGGTGCTAGTGAGGACGGTGTCATAGGCGATCGAGGCGGCGCGAGAGCGAGAGGGGTGGCCGATCGTGAGATGGAGAGATCCGGGGAGAGGAATGTTGCGGATGAAAATAGGGTTTGCAGTAGTTTGCGAAGGGTTTTGTAAGTTGGGTGGGAGTTTTTCAAATAAACCCTTGCTATTCAAAATCAAGTCCTTATTTTTGGTCTTTATGCATTTTAAACCCTCAAATTTCCTATATTTATTTTAAAAAAAATTAATCTCTCAGTCCTCCTTTTTCATCTCCGTTTCCTCCATCCATGGCATCGACAGTAGCTGTGCATTGTCATCCCTTGGCCTTTGCTCAACAGTGCTATAAGACAGTAAATTGGTGACAATTTGAGAATAAGAATGAGCTATGGGCTTTCGCCACTCCTCTCCTCTCGTTGTTAAGGGAGGGCAATGACATCGCAGTTCTCGCTGATAGCTTCGTCCTTTACTTGATTCCGTAGTTAATCGCCTACCATGTATTGTATCGGTGATTTTTCAACAACAATATTGTGTTGCTTATTTTCGAAAATCAGCAGTATAATTACCAAAAATGATTTGGAATTTTTTTTGGATTAACATTAAAATTGAAGAAAGACAAGTAAAAAAGAGTGAGAGAAGTAAAAGAAAGAGATTATGTTGTTTGAATATTTCCAAAATCACATATGTGATAGGGGAAAATACATAATCACTTAAGTTGTTTGACAAATTGCCAACTATCATACCATAGGATTACAATAATAATAGCAACAATTGAGTTATACAACAATTACACATTACAACAACTGTATCATGTAGTATCATAATAGGACAACAACTACAATTTGAGCATCCTTTAAATAACCAACCAGGACAATCGGTATCATGTAGTACCAGAACTTGAGGTTGTAAATTGAAAAAAAAACAACAAGGCAATTGAGGGATATGTAGCAAAGAATTCGTTTGATGTCGAGTTGTAGTTTCGAATTGATCGATTCATCTTTTATTATATATGTTAATTACCATAGCATTATCTAAGATCCAATGGAGAGCCATGTGAAGGAGGCTAGATCAGTGAAGGCTACCCAGCTGAAGCCGTTCCATGTGCTTGGGCAGTTCCCTACATCCCCATGAAAATGTACATGAATTGGCCTCCCACCATGATCCACCAGGGCTAGTTCAGCAACACGGACACATCGGGGAGGGCGAGGCTGACGTGGCCGACGAGGAACAAAGTGAGGACAACATGGAAGGCTAGAGCGATGGCGGCGACGCCGTCCTTGACCAAGACGTTGTTTCTCTATAGGAACTTGGAGATAGAAAAGTTGAGGCGTAGGCGAATAATTGCAAGATCAAGTAGAGGACGAAACCGTCAGCGGGGACCGTGATGTTGTCGTCCTTCTTGAACAGTTGGAGGAGAGGGGTTGCGAAGGTCCAAAGCTCAGTCTTAATCTCAAATAATCACCGACTTATTGTGTCCCTTTATGCTTCTGGATGGAGGAAAAGGGACGACAACGAACAGTCGTTGCAAGTGCTCCGATGATGGAGAAAATGGAGATGAAAAAGGTGGACTAAGTATGTTTGATTTATTTGTTTTTCATTTTCATTTTATGAGAAAATATGATTATATAAAAAATGGTATTTGATTTGTATTTTCTACCTCTATTGTTTAGAAAAAATATCATTTTTTGAAAAACTTAACAATATTTAAAAATTATTTTTCATAAAATAAAAATATGATTTTCTAAAAAATAAAACAAATTCAAACCGCTAAGAAATTATGAAGCCTCTTTTTTAATATGATTGTTTTACTTTAGAACTTATTTTACTTTTAATATAATTGAAGCCTCTTTTTAATATGTTTGTTATTCTTATATATATAAATTTAAATATATAAATTAAATTCTAAATTTTAATTTTTTTACCCATAATAAAAAATCATTATATGTTATACTCACGAAAAATTTAAATTTAACAAAAGTGTGGCTATAATCTATACCTACAGAAAATTAAAAATCATATCGCTATAAGCTATACCCACGGGGAAAAGACTTTTGCACTAAACTATATAATGATAGAATTATTTCTGTGGGTAATTACTTTGTGATTATTTATGACGGTTTTAAGTTCTGTCACTAAAACCTCTAGTGATACAATGAAATCCGTAGGTATAAGTCTAGGTATTTTCTGACGGTAATGAATACCATCACTATATGTTATACTGACGGCAAAAAAAACGTCGGTACAGGCATAGTAAAAATGACGGAAATGAACACCAATGGGTATAAGCTTTTGACGTCTATACCCACTATTTTCATGCTTTTACCTATGATTTTTTTATTGTGGGTATATGACAATTTTCTTGTAGTGCGAGTATATGATTAGACAAATAACATGGCATAATAAAGTTAGAACAAGTAGAGAAAACAACAAGTACAGTCTCTAAGAAATATAAGAATCGCTAAACATGTATAACATATAAAACAACATGACATAAAACAAAACGACAACTAAACATGTACGAAAAATCTCATGATATCACAATATCAAAACATATATGTATGTCAACCAAATGCAGCATACATAGCTAAGATAAATGCAACAACCAGAAGAAAATGCAACAAATACCACTAATACACGTGGTTGAGTGGACAGGATGCGGGGAGTCAACTGCTCCAAACCCCGGAATAAAAGGGGGAGCTATCAACAGCTCTAATGCTGGGGAGCCAACTGCTCCAAACTCCGGAATAAAGGGGGACCTATTAACAACTCTAATGCTAGGGAGCCAACTCCTCCAAACTCCGGAATAAAGGGGATGCTATCAAAAACAACGGTGAGGATGTCACTGTTTGCTTACAACTCCAACAGGGGCGGAGCCACACCTGGGCTAGGGTGGGCTCCAGCCCCACCCACTTCTCTCACACAATATATATATATATCACACAAAATTAATTTATTCTCTCTGCTTCCCCTCTGTCTCGTCCATTTTCGAAGAAACGACCAATCCTTCACCGTCGCGCCCACTGGCGACGGCGAAGGCCGCCACCCCCGAACAAAATTATAACCGGTGAGGGATAGGTGAACCCGTCGTCACCCGTCGCAATCGTCGACATTGCAGGAGAGGATCGGCCGTCAGAAGAGGATCGGCGAGCGAGGATAGGAGTGCGCTTCGGCCGCCGTCGGTGGGCGCGACGGCGAAGGATTGATCGTTTCTTCGAAAATGGACGAGAGAGAGGGGGAGGCAGAGAGAATAAATTAATTTTATAAAATTATTTTTAAAAAAATGATTTATTTGAGGGAAAATTGAATTTTGAAAAATAAAATAAAAACCAAAACGTATGTAGCGCATAGGAGCGTTTTGTCTAGTAGCGTACAATATCAAAACTATATATATAGAGGAATGATCAGGTGTGGACCGCGGGGTGCGGACCGCGTGTGGACGACCGATCAGGGACTTCCCTGATCGGTCACGCACGGCACGCACGGCGAGCGCCGCTCCCGTGTCGATCGGAACCATCGGCGGCCTTCGGTCGTCGCCCCCGAAAAAAACTATAACCCAGGGGGTTAGCGATGAACCCTAGGGGTACGGTGAACCCGTCGGGATACGAGTGAACCCGTCGGGGACGCTCTCGAGCCCCTGGTGGCCGATCAGGCCATTACCTGATCGGTCACTGTGACCGATTAGGCAATGGCCTGATCGGTCACTGTGACCGATCAGGCGTTGTTTTAGAGGGGTATATATATATATATATATATATATATATATATATATAATATATATATATATACCCAATCTAAAACACAATTCAACCCAATCTTTTTCAATTATAAAGTTTGATTAAATCAAAATCAACTTAAAAATTTTAATTAAATAAAAAATATATATTTTACCAATTAGGGCAAGTAGAAAAACTTTAATCAAAATCACCGATTAACTCCTCATCGCACACATCCGTTGCACGCCGCACGCCGCCATTTTTTGTTCTTCTTCACCGTCACAGGTAAGATGGAAAAGATTTAAATTTCTATTATAATATCTTCAATCATAGTTAGCCCCATCTAACTTGAAAGTCTGGCTACGCCCCTGAACTCCAACATGTGTGACATAATAGGACAGTTGTTCGCACTCTAGTAACTACCACGACAATAAGTGGTTGAGTGAACTGAGCAACTAAATGACTATCGACGGTTTAATCAAATGAAAGTCAATAGTCGTTAGTATGCAACGTGCAGATATAGTGTATGATACAAGATGCACGAACAACCGGATAACAACAATGCAACGATACAATCAACCCAGTATCAAAACCAACGATTATGCATCTACACTATTAGGTAGGATATTTCTAATGCCAAATAAACCTAATTGGGTTTAATGAACCTCTAAGTACTCACGTACAAGCGGTACTTACAGAACAAAAATTCAATACGAGACTGTACGGATACGGAATTTCGAATACTTGAAGAATCAACGAAGAAAGGTATCAACGGCGACATAATATAACAACAACAGGCTACAAGAAAATTGCCATATACACACGGTAAGCTTTAGCTACATATATACAAACTGTGGGTATAGATAACATATAGCCACAGATATATGAAATCGTCACTATAAGTTATAGGGACAGATATCAATGCTGTGGGTATTGGATATCTATACCTACACTTATATTTTGCTGTCACTATAATTTTTTTTACTGTGGGTATAAGTAGCGTATACCTACACTTATAATTTACTGTCACTATAATCTTTTTTCTATAGATATAAATAATATATACCCACACTCATAATTTACTATCACTATAACCTTTATATGCGTCATATGTGTTGTTTGGTTCGGAGGGTTTGGGTTTGGGTTTGTCCCCAACATCGGCGCCACCGTCTACGGCGATAGGGGAGGGGTTGAGGGTGTGGTCCTGAGTGCCCTCGCAACCATTGATGATCTTGATCAAGCTATGAATCGAGGTGACAATATTGTGCTAGTATACATTTTCTTTTGTTATTCCTATCATTTTTTGTTTTTGGAAAGATTTCATCAGAATTAGAAACTTCAAAAGGTTAGAAATATCTATCCCTTATCATAAACTATTTATTATGATAAACTTTATCTAAAGGATTATTAAAAAATTAAAATATCATATTAAACTATTTATTACGCCAAAACATTAGAAATATCTTTATATTATTTAACATCTTAATACGCACACTACAAGAAAATAGGGCTTCAGAAATGGATTTTTAAAATGGAAATAAAATCTATTTTAAATTTTAGTAAATTATAAATAGATTTGCTACGAAATTTCTAATCTATCTCATTTAAAGAAAATAATACGCGCAAAAAAAAAAATTAAAAGGGAATTTAAAATTAATTAAAAATGGAATGTATAAATAATTTTTTTAAAACCAAAATAAATATGGAATAGGAGGTTAAAAATTTGAAACAGTTATACGGAAAATTTTGGAATAATTTTTCTGAATTTTTGGAAATATATGCTGGGAAAATTAGTCCCGTGATTCTCCTCGACGCAAGCTCGACGCCAGCACAACCAGTCGCCGTCTTGTAGTCGCCGTCTTCGAGCACGCGAAGCCAGCCAAGGTCGCCGGCTTGTAGTGTAAAATACGGGGAAAAAATAAAAATAAAATAAAATAATAATAATAGTAAATAAATATATAGAATAAAATAATATATATAAATATATATATATATAGGAATATATATATAAATTTATATACAATCATCGTAAATAGAAGGTTAAAAATTAGAAACAGTCATATGGAAGATTTTAGAATAATTTTTTTAAATTTTGAAAATATTTACAGGGAAAATTGGTCGCTTGAGGTATCAATTATGAATTATTTAAGAAAAAATTTAATTTTTGGAATATATTTATATATATAAATAAGAAAAAATTTAAATTATAAACCCCTGACCTTCCGCCGAACCCTAAACCCGACCCCTCCTCTTTGCCCCCCTCCTTTCCTTCTCTCCCTCTCGCCCGACGCCGATGAGCTCCGCCCGACGCCACCCTCTTCGAGCACGCGGAGCAAGCCACACACGCGAAACCCTCCTCTTGCTCTCGATCGCAGCGAGTACAAGCCGACTTTCCCTCTTCTTCTCCTCTTCCTCCTCGTTGCAACCACCCCCTAAGCCACCGCCGACGGTAGGTTTCCCACGCAATCCCTCTTCCGTGCGGTTCTCTTCTTCGCGGAAGCAAGAGGATAGACTAATGGTGATTATGTGGTAACAGGGCTATCGTTCATGGACGTGGTTGAATCATGCCTAATGGTGATTATGTGGTGGCTATCTTGGAGGGTAGCCTTGTGGAAGTTCCAACATGCAATGAGATAGGCTGTTGAGGGACATCATTGGCGCATATAATGAAACCTAGGTTGGATGCAGTGTATGTGTTGGGGTAAGTTTTCTTTTACTTCTTATTCTTCTTCCTTTTTTTCGTTCTCCACCTAGTCTTGGTAGTGGTAGGCACTCATAGGGACCCCCTTGTATTCACAAGATATGTTGATCTTGTTGAATGGTCCTAAATAATCCAATTAGTTAAAATTGACAATGATACATTCAACATTCTGAGCCCTTCTTACAGTTTCTTTAGAAATGATATGTTGCATACTTAGTTTCATCCCTGTGTTGGATATCTTACTCGTACATAGCAATAAACATGAGTGCAACTGTGCAAGTAGAGAAGAGTGGCTTATTGAAGGCTATGGTGTGGTGGAAACAAATCAAAGCAAATGCGAGAAGAATGTGAAGATATTTTGATTAGTTTTCTTTTGATATGACTTATGATGTCTGAGATGAGCTTTTGGGACTCTAGGATCAAGCTTGTTCACATTAAAATGCTTCTTATTTTTCACATTAAAATGATTCTTATTTTACGTCTCACTAAGATTGGCTGGCGAGCTTTTCAACAACACGGTAAAACTATTGGGATTCTATCAGATTTCGTGTTGTATGCTTTATCTCATGGCATAACTCAACTATGATAGTATTTGACTACTCCCAGCATAGGATTGTTATATTTGCTTGTATGCCCTGCTTGTGCGCATTACATGTTTAGTGGTATAGTCATTTACGTCATACTAAAGTAGTGTGCATCAATTTTGGAAGTTTTTTGTTAGCTTAATATTGTTTTTGACAATTGTTATAGTGCAATTGTTCACTAGATTTCCTTGGTTCACAGCTAGAGATGGCTGAAGAATGCCTGTTGCATGCTATGGATTTAAGTGGATTGTTGCTCCTTTATTCGGCTCTTGGTGATGCTGAAGGGATAACTGAACTTTCCTCTCTTGCAAAAGAGCAAGGAAAGAATAATGTGGCATTTCTTTGCCTATTCATTTTAGGTAAATTGGAAGATTGCCTTCAGTTATTGGTGGACAGGTAATTTAATTTTGTAGCTGTTAATAACCAATCTGCTATGTATATTATTTTTTTCCCTACATCATAGTTTCTTGCACACTATTAAACCCCCATGTTTTGCAGTAATCGCATTCCAGAAGGTGCACTAATGGCAAGATCATATCTACCAAGCCAAGTCTCAAAGATTATTTTGAACGGATGAAAGTGGAGATTACATCACATGGGTTGGTAATGTCGAAGTGATTCTCAGCCTTTGATCAATTAGTTTTGAATGCTTTTGCAGTTACCTTACTTGCTATGCTTGAATGTTTTGAATAAATACTTCTATGAACTCAGTCAAGTTGTGTGGCATGTTATTTTTGAATGCTTGTACAGTTTCTTGAATGGAGACAATGGAAGCATGACTTAAAGAGAGTATTTGACCCCAGTAAGACAAAAGAAGAAATTGCTTCTACATTAATCTGATGATCGAGTTGATCCAGATCAATACCTCACTATAGTTCATCATTGGTTTTCAGAAGAAGGGCAAGTAAGTTGTTTTACATATATATGTATTTTATATAACATTATACATATATGCGATATTTTCTCCTAATGAATTCTTGCTTTGTATAGAAAATAAGTGGAATTAATAAGCAAAACCGTACTAAGCTTGAAGATACATATTGTATGTGTACAAAAAGTCTCCTAGTAGTGATTGATGAGAATGTCTGTTTGCATTCATTATAATTGAATTATAAATTTTTATGTGAAACTCACAATTTATTTGGTTTTAGAAAAAGAAAAACAAAGGAGTATTGCCTGAACATCATGTGGTATATATTGACACTCGAACTTGTAAAAATGGAACAATTGTCAATGACAAAGCTGCTGGTGTTATTGTAAGATTTTATTATATATGTTTTATTTCTGTAACTATTTTGTTTATTTTTACTTTGTTGTATAGATCACACTCTTATAAGTATGACTTCTTTTATGTATATGGTATTTCAGGATGAAATTAAAAAACACATACCCGAGGGTGAGACATCCCAAGCATCTCAAAGCAAACAAGGTTGCACATTTTGGAAGGATGACTTGCTTTCAAAAGTACAAGGACCTGAAAATGAAAAGAGAGGACGTGTGCGTTGTTTAGGCAAGATTCCATCAGCTAAAAAGTCAAAAATTTCATCGTCTACCGACGCAGATTTGTGTGAAGAAGTTAAGCAGATTAAGGGGTTGTTGACAAATGTGCTAAAATTAATGCAAAGTCGTTTGCCAGAAGAAGATGTGCAAAATATTTTACAACTTGCAGCTGAACAGGTATGTTAAGACTTATAATTGTGTGTTTAAAATGTACTAGGAATTTAGTTTTTTTTTTTTTTGACAAAAGCTATGGAGTTTTTTTAATGATGGGTTTTTTTGGTGCTATATTGTTATTGTGAAAGTCTATTTATTGGTATTAACTTTGTGACACATACTATTTTATGCTATTACACATATTTAAAATTTGTATATTTTTTTATAGGTTCTGGATGCATCAAGTAAACCAAATTATGATCAAAGCAATTCAGGATCTCAAAATGTCAATGATGACTATGAATATAGTATGTACTTAATTTTATTAATTTTCATTATGATTAATGTTAATTTTGTTAAATACATACACTAATATTAATGTTTTATTGTAATTTAATTTATAGGTGACAACTAGAAGTGAAGGTGCTCATCTTTATTAATCGTTGGTGATTCATGCCTATCATGTTTTAGAATTGTATTTTACCGGTTATGGGAGCATAACATGTACTTCTATTTGATTTTCTTAATTCCGTTTATTTGTAATATTGATACTTATTACTTTAGAACTTGTTTTACTTTTAATATAATTAAAGTTTTTTTAATATGATTGTTATTCTTATATATATAAATTAAATTCTAAATTTTATTTTTTTATCCATAATAAAAAGTTATTATATGCTATATCCACGGAAAATTTAAATTTAACAAAAGTGTGGCTATAATCTATACTCATAGAAAATTAAAAATCATATCGCTATAAGCTATACCCACGGAAAAAAGATTTTTGCACTAAAGTTTATAGTGATAGAATTATTTTCGTAGGTAATTACTTGGTGATTGTTTATGACGATTTTTAATTTTGTCACTAAAACCTCTAGTGATACAATGAAATTCGTAGGTATAAGTCGAGATATTTTCTGACGGTAATGAGTACCGTCACTATATGTTATACTGACGGCAAAAAAATCATCGGTAAAGGCAAAGTAAAAATGACGGAAATGAATGTCCGTGGGTATAGGCTTTTGAGGTCTATACCCACGATTTTCATGCTTTTACCTATGGTTTTTTACTGTGGGTATATGACAATTTTCTTGTAGGATCAAGGTCAAGCAGACCTATAAAGACATAATAAGTCATGCATTAAGATAAACGAACTACATGAGTACAAATGAGAAGTACCTGCCTTTTATATAGAACGTATACGAGAAGAGGACCTTCCACAATCAACTGAACGGGTCAGAATCAAGGGCCTATATCAATGTGAAAGTTTAGCTATTAATAGAATTATATAATTAGCTAAACTACAATTAAATAAAAATTTAGAATAAATCCTCGTTACTATATCCGTTTAATTAAATCTTAAACGACGATAAGCTCCTTCTTAACGTAATTTATCAAGATTAGGTTAAACACTACATTTTAATCCAAGGAACTCAACTCTGACTACAATCTAAATCCTCGGATCTAATATCTACCAAAAGTTCAAGGTATAACACAAGGCTCACAAGATTAGGAACAAAGTAATCTGAAAGAATCTCATGGCATTAGCTTAGCACTAAACAAAGCTAACCCCATAAACCCTACGGCCTCAACAAGGTCACCTAGCCAAACATCAATAGCCTTACTGAAACTCAGATGAAACTCCAACTTAGACATCAACAACACAAAGGATAGCTTATTGCAAACACACACCCTTCCACAGAACCATATCTAAAGCTCACGGCAACAACAAAATCAACGCATTAATAGGGAAAAATAAAACCCAATTGTGCTTGTAATCATGCACACTTTTCAAGAACAAAAATTGGCAAAAACGTAAACGAAACGGTTTCTTAGCCTATCGGTGGCCGAGCCTAGCTTGTCTAGAGAAGTCTAACACCAAACTCACGACCAACTCGCAACATAGACGATTGGTGAAGGAATTCTATCAAAACCACGCCTATTCCATAGTAAAACCTAACTGAGGCTTACCAAAACTGCAATAAGTTGGCTGTAATCGCATGGAGGAAGAAGAGGGCAATCGGCTAGGGCTTGCTCGCGCGAGAAGACTCTGTGGCGCGACTGGCTTGCACGAGGGAGGCGACGTCTCCTTCGTGTGCACCGACGAAGAAGAAGGAGAGGCTAGGGCTTGCGACAGTGGCGACGGGGAACCGACTCGCTGCGCGTCGGGGGCAGAGGCGATCGGGGGAAATTGACTTGGGGGAGGAAGTTTTAGGGCTTTTTAAGGTTTTTGGTGTTTTGCAAATATGCCCTCCAATTTCGGTAATTTCCAACTAGGTCCCTACTTTTGGATTTTTGTCTTTTTAACCCTTAAATTTCCAATATTTAACAGGAGGCACAGCGGGCCGATGAATCGGTCTTCCGTGGTATGATTTCAATTTATGCATTTCCTGATGAATTGCTTGTTGATACCGGTAGTTCTAGTTCTTTCATATCACAGTTATTTATAGGAAACATTAGTAGATTGCCTACCTTTAGATCACAATATTTGTTAGTGTCTCTATCATCCGGTGAGGTATTAAATATCACGCAGGAAGTCAAGGGATATCCATTTGATTATGGCGATTATATTCTCACCGTGGATTTATCGATTATCGAGATGGTGGAATTTGACATTATTCTGGGCATGAACTCGTTGGCGGCTTATCATGCCACAGTCGATTGCCAAGCAAGGGTGGTCACATTTCGGCCCCGACCCAACCCTCGTGGGGATTCATTGGCACTAGAGATGATGAGATTTCGATTATCTCTACGCTTCAGGCCCAGAAACTTATGTCGCACAGATATCAAGGTTTTCTATTGTCACTGATCAGCACAGATGACAGTAGTAGCCCTCAACTCTCGGATGTTCCAGTGGTCCGAGAATTTTCGAACCTATTTCTAGAGGAGCTTCCTAGTTTGCCTCCTAGAAGGCAAGTCGAGTTCATGATTGAGTTGATTCCGGGAACAGCACCGGCATCAAAGGCTCCGTATCGTATGGCGCCTAAGGAGTTGGACGAGCTAAAGGTTCAACGTCAAGAGTTGCATGACAGGGGATTTATCCGTCCTAGCGTATCTCCATGGGGTTTGTCTGTTCTGTTCGTAAAGAAGAAGGATGGTTCTATGAGATTATGCATCGATCACAGACAGTTGAATGCAGTGACCATCAAGAACAAATATCCCCTGCATCGTATCGAAGATTTGTTTGATCGTTAAACATACATCAGTGTATTCTAAGATTGATTTACGGTCAGGATATCACCAGCTGAGAATCAGAGATTCAGATATCCAGAAGACAGATTTTCGTACCAGGTACGGACATTACAAGTTTTTGGTAATGCCATTTGGGCTTACCAATGCCCCTGCAGTATTCATGGATTTGATGAATCGGGTCTTTATGGAGTATTTGCATCAGCTTGCTATCGTTTTCATCGACGACATCCTAATTTACTCCCGTTCTAAGAAGGAATATGTGCGCCATCTTCGCATCGTCCTGGAGATGCTCCGGCGGGAGCAGTTGTATGCGAAGTTCAACAAATATGTTTTCTGGTTGTCTTCTGTGTGTTTTCTTGGACACGTTATTTCCAGTAGAGATATCTCCGTAGATCCCCAGAAGATCGAGGCTGTCACCAGTTGGGAGCGGCCGAAGTCAGTTCAGGAGGTGCATAGTTATCTCGGATTGGCTAGTTATTATCGACGATTTGTTAAGGGGTTTTCCTGCATTGCTTCACCATTGACACGTCTGACCAGAAAAGGCATGAAATTCTTTTGGACAGAGGCTTGTGAGACAAGTTTTCAGGAGCTCAAGCGGCGATTGGTGTCTACGCTTGTTTTGGTGTTACCTTCGGGAGAGGACGGTTTCGTACTCTACACTGACACATCACATCAGAGTTTTGGCGCAGTTTTAATGCAACATGTACGGGTAGTTTTTTATGTTTCTCATCAATTGAAGGAGCATGAGAAGAACTATCCAGTTCACAACTTAGAGCTTCCAGCCATTATTTTTGCCCTGAAGATATGGAGACACTATCTCTACGGTGTCACGTTTGAGATTTTCACGGATCACAAGAGCCTCAAGTATCTATTCACTCAGAAGGAGCTAAATCTTCATCAGAGGAGATGGATGGAATTCCTCAAGGATTATGACTGCACTATTAGCTACCATCCAGGGAAAGCTAATTAATGTGGTTGCAGATGCACTGAGCAGAAAATCCTGGAGTGTTCTGGCTTGTTATCGGGTTATGGTCACAGACTTAGTTTAGAGCTTCACAGAGTTAGGACTAGGAGGAGCAGGGTCAGATAGAGAAAGGGTTGTTGGTGACTATGGTTGCTCAGCCTTCGATCAGGACAAGGATCCGAGAAGCTCAGGCCAGTGATTAGCATTTGTAGTTCTTAGGCAGCCGGATAGCCTCAGAGCAGCAGACTGACTTTACACGAGATAACGAGGGTATTCTATATTTCTGAGGATTGTGTGTACCTAAGTCACATCCGGTCTTGGAGGAGTTGCTTCAGGAGGCTCATCAATCTCGATTCACGATACATCCTGGCGAAACCCGTATGTACCGTGATTTTAGACGTTCCTACTGGTGGAACGGTATGAAGAAAGACATCGCAAATTTTGTAGCTAGATGTCTATTGTGCCAGCAGGTGAAGGCCGAGCATCAGAGACTTGTTGGATTACTCCAGAAGATCTCTATTCCTGAGTGGAAATGGGAGCACATCACTATCGATTTTGTTGTGGGGTTACCGAGGACTTGGAGAAGACACGACGCGATTTGGGTGATCGTTGATCAATTAACCAAATCTGCTCCTTTTTTGGGGATTCAAAGAACAGATTCACTGGATAAGCTGACAGAGCTGTACTGCTGTGAGATTATCAGACTACACGGTATCTCTCTCAGTATTATATCAGACAGAGACCCGTGTTTCACTTCGCGGTTTTGGCAGAGCTTGCAGCAGACCATGGGTACTGAGCTTCGATTCAGTATAGCCTTTCATCCTCAGACGGACGGATAGTCAGAGTGTACCATTTAGACTCTAGAGGATTTACTGAGATCATGTGTTATGGATTTTGGAGGCAACTGGGAAGATCGTCTGCACTTGGTTGAGTTTGCCTACAATAATAACTATCATTCGGCTATCCAGATGACACCATTTGAGGCGTTGTATGGTAGGGCTTGCTAGACACCCATCCTCTGGGAGGAGGTTAGGGAATCTCAGTTGCTAGGACCTCAAAGTATCCAGCGTGACACAGAGCTAGTCCGTATTATTAGACGTCATCTGTCAGAGGCTCAGGATCGTCAAAAGAGTTATGCAGATCGGAGATGCTGACCCTTGGAGTTCTCGTGAGCGATCATGTATTCTTATGAGTATCATGTTGGGGCAATCTATGGTCCGGAGTGACCATGTGTTTTAATGTTTGGGCAAAAGGTTTAAGTTAGGCTTACTCTCGTTATTTGATATGTGTGATTGAGTTTGTAGGACTTGGAGAATCACACATGGAGGACATATCCGAGGGATGAGAGCCGAAGGAAGAGGACTCCAAGGCAAGCCGGAAAGTGGACTTCAAAGGGCACACGTGAAGGTGGCATGGAGGCAAGCCGAGGGCTTGCGTACGCATCCGAGGGACGATAACCGGTGGAAGAGGACTTCAAGGGGCAAGCCAAGGGAGTGTACTTGAAGGCACACGTGAAGGAGGGTCTTCGGAGTGAGGAAGAGTATTTGTATAAGTTGGGCAGTCAACAGCTACGAGAACTCAAACTCACAGAATGTAGTCGTCCTTGGACCAGTCGACTGCCCTGGAAGCAGTCGACTGGTAGGTGGCTGGAAATTTGAACGTTGAGCCGCAACGGTCGATTTTCAGTGGGACTAGTCGACTGCCCCTGGGAGCAGTCGACTGGTAGGGTGTTTTCCAGCTTTGACCTCTATTTAAAGAGGCTCAGTTTTGGCTGGAAACCTTCGATGAAATGAGCTTGGTTAAGCTCATTAGTAATTTCAGTGCCAATAGTGTGTTCAAGGTTGTGGTGAGGTTTCTCCACCCACAAGGAGCTACACGAGCTAGCCGGAGGGCATCCGGGAGTGATCCGCCGAAGGATCGAGGGATCGTCCACCTTACGAACTGTCGTGGAGTAGAGTGTCATCTTCGAACCACGTAAATAGGTAACGTGTTAGCGTTTGGTAATTTTGATTGTTATTGTTTCCGCTTGCACACGCTAACGATTGTCGGAAGAAAATCGAAAGTTGCTATTCACCCCCCCCTAGCAAGACGTACATGATCCAACATATCACCCACGAAAGGGGCGCAGAGGTTTGGTTTGCAAGGTAAGCTAGCTCCACGCTACATTGGGCCTTTTCAGATTTTGGAGCGGATCGGAGCAGTAGCTTACCGTATGTCATTACCACCGTCTCTTGCTGGACTTCACGATGTGTTCCATCTATCCATGCTGAGGAAATATGTACCAGATTCTACACATGTCTTATCGGAGATGTCGATCACACTCTAGCCAGATGCGACCTATGAGGAGGTGCCTATGCGAATTCTGGACCGCTAGGAGCATCGAAGGAACAAAACAATCTGGTTGGTCAAAGTTGGTTGGCAACACCATTCTGATGAGGAGACTACTTGGGAGCTCGAGGATATGATCAGAGCTCGCTATCCTCATCTATTTATCTGAGGTGCGTATAGTTGGTTTTCGTTCAGTATTTATAATGTACATGAAGTGTTCATATCTATTGTGTTACTAGCTAAATTTGGGGACCAAATTTGTGTTAGTGGGGGAGAATATTATATATAAGGAATTCATAGGGTTTAAATGCATAAAAATCCTTAATTAGAGGTGTGGTTCAAATTGTCCAGATTTGGATGGTTCTTCTGCAAAGTTATATTTAATTTATAAAACCCTAAAACTTTTCCCAAAAAAAAATTGATTTCTCTACTCACCTCGTCACAGCCCGCTCGCCCGCCCGAAACCGCCGCACTCTTCTTCCTCACTGGACCTCGCCGACGTCGTCCTTCTTCCTGGTTTCATCATTGATTTTTCTTGTAGTGCCTAATCCGGAGGGAAGGCTTTTTGCACCAACTACGTTTTCATAATATTGATTGATAATACCATTTTATTTCCATGTGCTATACTTGTTAAATACCGGATTTTTAAAGGGTTGAAAAGGTAAGTTTTCGAAAAATAGAGACCTAGTTGTGAATAGCGTAAATAGTTGGGCTTATTTGCAAAAGGTCAAAAAAAACTTATATAAAACTTTAAAAGCCCTAAGTTCTCCCCGACGCCGGTTGAAACCACCCCCGATCCTCTCGAAACCGCCCGACGCCCATCTCCCCAATTCCCTTCTGCCGTTTTCTTTCCTCCCCGACGCCGCCCCTTCTATTTCGCCTGCCGACGCCGACTGTCACCACCTCTGCCGAGTTTCAACCTCACAGTTTCTTCATCCTTTTTCTCTTCGTCTTCTTTGGCCGAGCGAGAACACAAGCTCCAGTTTCCCTTTATTCGCGTCGTCGCGCCTCACGCCGCCGCTCTTCCGGCGAACTCCGACCCCATCCGCCGTAGCACCTTCTTCTTCCCTTTTCCCCTCTTCGGCGCGCACAGAGTCGACGCCGCCGAGCCCTAATTCCTTCGCCTCCCAGGTGAGTTGTATTAGGGTAAGGATTAGGGTAAAGATGAATAATTTGATTTTAGTAATACTTGCTATGAATTGTTGATGTTAGATGTGGTGAAGCCGAATTTGGATTTTCCTGCTAATGCTTGGATATTATGTTCTCTTTTCTGTTGCCGTGAGTCTCCATGATTGGTTTGTTAATCTGACCTTGAGCATGATTAATTGCAGTAGAGTTTAGTACTGTTTGTTGGATGAGAGCTTTTGCCATGGGAGTAGTTTAGTTTGGCAAGATTCATTTGGCAAATCTATTTGGGTGCTTGTTATTTTGTATGCATGGTAGATAGATTGCTAAGCATGGACATGGATTTATTGTAAGGGTTACATCCATTAAGATTAGTAAGGGTGAATTTGTGAAGCTTATTATATTGAGTTTCAATGTGGTGTAGTGAGCATCAAATAGGGTTTATGTTTGGCCATGAGTTCCTCTTTTTCTATTCGGTTAATTTAATAATTTTATAAATAGCTAAATTTAGTCCTTGATACAGGACCTTGACCTTGGACTCACGTCGTCAATCGTGGAAAGTTCTTCTTGTTTACGTTCTACAAATAAGGCGGGTATTTCTCTTTTGTACTCGAGTAGTTTCGTTTACCTTAAAGCATGACTATCTTATGTCTAGTAGGTTGCTTGACCTTGTTCTTTGTCGTTTGTTATTTTAACATCGCCGTTGATACTTACTTTTCGTTGATCTTCGAGTATTCCAAATTCGTTTCTGTACAGTCCTCTATTGGTTTTCTATTCTGTAAAGTGTCGTTTGTACGCGAGCATTTAGAAGTCCATTGAACACAGATAGGTTTATTTGATATTAGAAATATCATACCTAGTAGTGTAGGTGCATGATCGTTGATTTTCGATTTCTGGATGGTTGTATTGATGCATCGTATACTCGTTGGATTTTATTGCATCGTTGTTTCTCCGGTTGTTCGTGCATCGTATAGCATGCACCATACTTGCACGTTGCATACTAACGACTGTTGGACTTACATTTGGTTAAGCCGTCGTTAGTCATATTGTTGCTCGATTCACTCAACCACTTGTTGTCGTGGTAGTTATTAGAGTGCGAGCATCTGTCCTGTTATGCTAAACAGTGACACCCTCATGACCGTTGTTTTTAGAGGGATGAACTGTTGGTGGCTCACCCTCACCGTTATTTTTCTAGGGATATTGTAGCTGTTGATAGCTCCCCCGATGTACCGAGGTCTGGAGTGTGGACTCCCCAGTATCCTGTCCACTCAACCACACCTTCTGTGGTATTTGTTGTTGGAGTGGTACAGTTGTCACAGCCTTACCCACTCGGTCACACAGATGGGATGTGTTAACGGCTTGACTGGCGTCAGGGGTGACACATGTCATTGCATCATGTGCATACGTATTTCGTTTATGCATTTTCTTGTGATTGTTGCATTTATATGAGCTATGGTTGTTGCACATGATTGACATGCATGTATATCTTGACTTTATTGTTATTGCATCGTTTTACACCTGTTTAGTTATTATTCGATTTTATACCATGTCGTATTATATTGGTTATGCATGATTAGGTAAATTCTATAATTCTTATGGACTGTACACTGTTGATTTCTCTACTCTGTTTATCCTTTATTATGCTATGCTTATTGTCTACTCATATACCCGCAGAGTCCGCCCGGACTCTCCACCGCTACCTTCCATTTTTGTTTCAGGTATCAGGTAGACGTAGTTTGCTTGGAGCCAGGAGATGATCCAGTCGCCAGTCCCCGAAGTTGAGTTATTTTCCGAAATTGGGTTTCGTTGTTTTAATTCAGTTTGGAGTTCAGTTTTTCACATTTTATTTGTTTATCGGTTTAGCGGACGGGTTTTGTTATTATTGTTTCGGAGACATTTGAGTTCTCTTTTGAGTTATGGTTTTCTTTCATATTTAAGGTGGTTGAGCCACCCATTATCTTTTATGCTAATATAAACTGCGTGATTGTGTTTACTTCTATATATGTGATGCTAGCCGCATGTGGCTAAGCTTTTATAGTGAGATATATGTATTATTGTCCCATATTATCCGCCATACAGGAGAGATGTTGTTCGATTTTTGAGGAAGCATGTGCCTCTGGGACGTGACAATACTTCTGACATTTTCTTGATCCAATACTGTAATGTGTGCTCAAGAATTAGAATTCTCATCGTCGGTTCATAAATTGTTGTTAGATAAAACATTTGCTTCTTGGTTTTCATCTTGATTAGGTTCAGAAGGAATTCATAAATTAGTTGATGTGATTTTGAAAAAGATTTTAATTTATACATTATCTGAGGTCGTTAAATGAATTGTCTATTTAATTATCTGAGATCGATTTTATGAATATAATCAAGAATCATATAAATAATAAAACTATAAATTTTATCCCAGGGCATAGTACAAATACGGTGGACGCATGGTATATTTGATTCTTAGGAATTGATGATCTATTTTCATTTCATTTTACGTATAACACCTGTGTATATGAATTAATTTTTTTTTATATCCGTGGAATAAACTCTAACATAGAAGATCTATTTTTTTAATAGAACTTTGAATTTTTAATTTTTGACTATGCAAAGAAAGCTGTTTTTTTAAAAAAAAACTAGAATTGAAATACGATGTTTTTATAACTTATTTATTTCTTTTTAAGAAGTAATTTTTCACTATATTAAATTGTATTTAAAAATCAGGTTTAAATATTGAATAGTCTACGTCAGACTAAATTGTATTTAAATAAGAAAGTAAATTGTAGTTTAAGTTTTGACTGTGTATAAAATTAGAAAAATTGGGGTTCCTCATTTTTATTTTTTTTATCACGTCTTATAATTTGATGATTAATCATGGGACAGCTATCAAATAAATTCTAAAACTCCGAGACAATTTAAGAAGTAAATCTGAGAATTGAATCATAATTGTTTCCATGTATTTTATTTTTTATCATCGTATCAAGACTCCGAAGTAATTTTTTCATTTTTATAAAAAAATTATAAATCTAATAATATTAAATCTAAGTTCAGACCTATCAAGATTTCTTATCGGCCCTTAGATAAATCGAGAAATATTCAAGACGAATGATTATATTTCATTTGAAGAAATTTTTTTTTATAAAATATATCAAAGTTGAGAATCGAATAATAGATGTCTGAATATCAATTTAATACTTTTCATGCACAATAATCCCGAGGGAAATATTTTTATTTTTGTTTTGTAAAAGGTAATACGTTGACCCAGACATCCGTTAACTTCATAGCTATTTATAAAGAGATAAATTAAAAAATTAAATATGTCACCATATGAAATGATATTTTTTTCCGATTTCATCCCCTTACTTTCTACCCTTGCTTCATTCTAATATTCTATTTTTATGATTTTTAAGGAAGTAGTCTATTCTTTATTTACTAGATTTATTGAAGAGGTTTAATTTTCTTGTACTTATTATTAATAAAACATTCAACCTTTATTAATTTAAATCGCTGACTACTAAATAGATTTGAACGTATAAAAGATTCGTGTTTATATATATTTTATTGTTAATCATGATAATTATTTTTTACTTTTTTAACTCGATCATCATTAGTAGAATTTAAATGATTAAACTAGTTATTGATAAGTTTGTACTCAGTTGCATGAGAGATGATTTTATTTATTTAATATTACATGGATTATGAATAATTGTTTTATAATTCTTAAATAATACTTTTAAAAAAATCAATCCAATTATAATTACAATCTTGATACATTTATTTTTGTTTAGATAAATAAAAATGAAATATACATGCATATTTATAATATTATTCGTGTAGATTATTTTAATGTCTTATTAATTTTCTAATTATTTATAATATTAAAAGTAAATAATACAAAATTTATTTTGTCTGAGCCTCTTCAAGTCGTTGTAGTATAGTGGTGAATATTCTTTTTATGTCCTCCTTCAATCGATCCTCACCGTCGATCTGCAAAATCATACAAATTTTTTAAGTTCAGATCACAAATTTTTTGGTTTGAATATGATAGTCCATCTACTAATCTCCAAAGCCCCGACCTCGCCGTCGATGCCCAATCGTATGTGATGCGGTTCTTATATTGCCGGCCACTATCGGTTGTTCATGTTACCCGATCGACCCACCCCAACAAGGTTTGTCGATTCGGTTACAAACCACAAAGATAAAGTCGAAAATGGAAGAATTTTCTGGGTTTATTGCATATCAAAGTGTCACTCAACTTTTGTTTGTTCATTTCAAGTGATGTTAGTGGTATATTCTATTTGAGGATACCACAGAGGAGTAGAGATATTTTAGTGGTATATTCTATTTTTTCTCTATATTTTTTCAGTAACAATGGATTGAGTTATTATATTCATAATGATTGCTTTCTTATTACTTCATTTCTGTTTACAGATTACACATCATCAGAGTTGAATTCAGATTTCTTACTTTGCTTGAAAGGTATGCATATTGGATATTATTACTTAATTGTTTCTTATTTGTTAATTTTCATTTATATATTTAATATTATTAGAGTTATATTTAAATATTAATTCTATTTAACTTTTATTTATCTTTTATTCTGCAGAAATATTTTTCCTTTCCATCCATTATTCACTCTGATATTCAGGTACGTAATGTTTCACTACTAAACTATGATTTTTGGTGTATATAGTTCTTTCCATATACTCTGACTTATGTTTACCTTCTTTTGATGTATACATTTGGATATTTAGTCTTATTTGGATTGGACATTCGAAAGGATAGTTTGGATGTTTACTCTTCTTTCAATGTTTGGATTGTATAAGTTTGGAAATGAAAGTTTGGATTGGATAGTCGATTATTTACTCTTCTGTGAATGTTGGATGTTTGTCTGGGATGTTGTAAAATACTCTTATTTGATGTTTGTTTGGATAATTATCTTCTGGGATGTTTGTTTGTTGGGATGTTGATGTTTGTCTGGGATTATTATCTTCTGTATATTATTGATGTATCTATGGGAAGGGGAGAAATAGCATTAGGCTGTGAAAATTTTTCCAGATTTTGCGACGGATATTTTTTAAAATCCGTCGCAAATAGCGACGGATTATTGACTTTTCCGTCACTATCACGATCGATTAGCGATGGGGTTTGACTGAATCTGTCGCTAATACGATAGATTAGCGACGGAGTTTGATCATATTCGTCGCTATTACGAAAGCTTAGCGACGGATATTTGACCGGCCATCGCAAAAAATCTCCGGGACACGTCACCCCATTTTCCCCGATTTTTGCGACGGCCTTATATGTCCGTCGCTAACTTAGCGACGGAGTTTTTTCCCCGTTGCTACCTAAGCTATGCGACGGGTTTTCGCCAGACGGCGCTAACTCCATCGCTATTAGTGTTTTGCGATGGAATAGCGACGGATTACGACCGTCGCTAGTCGCTATTATTTTTGTAGTGAGGTATGTTCTGATAATTTGTGTGACCTCTTTTTCCATTCAATGTGGTTATTTTCTAAGTGCATCCATGAATGTGCATATATATATATATATATATATATATATATATATATATATATACACTTGCATTTGCCCTATGTTTATAAGATTACTAGTCAGCCTACCAGCTAGTTGTTGCAGTATATGACAAATAGGAAATGGAATGATTGGTTCACATATTTGTTTGCTCCAAATCACTGAGAATAGATAATGATGTGTGAAGATACCTTTTGTTGTAAATGTGATATCCTTTTCTCATCAAACTATTACAAGTAGACTCTGATGAACTTGAACATGGTGTGTTCTTTTGGTACTTAATCAATTCAATCAACCATGGACTCTAATCTTTATCTACCCCTAGTATTCCATTGTTGGATATTGACAATTGGACACCTGATTTCAGATCGCAAATAATTGATCTTGCGGTCCTTATTTCCTTCTTCGGATCACAAATAATTGATCTTGCGGTCCTTATTTCCTTCTTCGGATCTTCTTCCTCACTTAAAAACCTACTAATTGTCCCTTATTATTCACTCTTTTTGTAGTTCCATCGATAGTTTGCATCTCTGCGTTGTTATTATCGCCCGTTTTTCAGATCGATTCTTTGAGCAAAGTGGATCAACATTAACTAGGATGGACCAAGGAGGAACCAATTAGAAGGAGAAAAACTACTTAGAATAATATTTAATCTAAAAGAATTGAATATCCCACCTGACACATTTAAAAATCATATTAATAATACGAAAATGTTGCTAGTTCATCAATATTTTATAATTTAGGAGGACACTATGGATAAAGAAGAACTATCAACAGCTGAATGACACGGAGAGTGATAAGGGAATGCCAATCAGTGTTCGAGACAATGACATGCAAATTATAACAGGCGTTTTGGTGCACACTGAACAGGCACTCAATTTATATTGGAAAAAGAAGACTTGAAAATGAGTCAATCAGAGATCAAAAGAACATGGGCATGCTATTTTGACAATAATCAGCTCAAGCTGCATGAAATTAAAGGATGATAAGGAAGGGAATTCTTATGCTGGCTATTCAAATTCAAAAAGCTAACAATCTAATTTTTGGGTTGATTCCTGGACGCATTGATACTCTTTTTACCTTTGCATGCATGTGGCTGCCTATTTAGTCGACATTCTCCTTTGTTAGGAGTATTGTTGCGATAACTTGTTATTTAATGGCTGTGTATTCTTTCAGTACATAATTCTCATGAGACTTTCACTCGAACCCCAACTTACTTTTTAGTTGTGATTCTCAAAATCAGCTGAACTTTATTCATCAACAGAAAATATGAATGTACGTACTTTGGATTTTATCTAATTTCTACCAACATCTTTGATCTCGGGCCAGCTTGCTATAGCCTGGCCTGGCAGCCTGGCGCCTAGTCAGAAGGAAGATGGGTAGTGGGCTGGAAAGGCTCGTCAGATAGGGGTCGCTCAGATTAAGGCCCCCTAAGCGGACGCGTAGCGGCCCACGCTCCTTAGCATCGGCCTGATCCCGAACTGGGTATTCATGCTCAAATACCCCTCCGGGTTTGGCTCCCCGCCGACGCGTGACGGACCACGTTCCGGAGGTAAGCTCGAACCCGAGGGAACATTACTCGATGCTTCGTCATTTAGTGCCCCAGTCGGCACCCTCATAGGCCCCCAGTCGGCACCCTTATAGGCCCCAGCCGACCTCGTCATTTAGTGCCCCAGTCGGCATAGGCCCTCAGCCGGCCTCGTCGTGCAGTGCCCTAGTCGGCACCCTTACAGACACTTAGTCAGCCTTAGCAGACACAACCACTCCCTGACACCAGACTACTAGAAGCTGTACGGGGTCGGGCCGGACTGAAGCCATCCTGGTTTCAAACGACGGATATCCCGTCGAGGTATTGATCTTCCTGCCATACCCTGTCCACCCGTATCACGACCACATACACTGATCTCAGGCCGAGCGGCATCCAACTTCGCCAACCATTAAGTTGACAGTGCCCCTTTCCTTAATACAGTATGTGCTAGTTTATCCTGCCACCTCTGGGCATGCATTACCTTGTCCTCGCTATATGACAACAGGTGGCAGGCGGGGCAGGAGCTGTCTGTCACACCCCCAGAGGCTTATACTTCCACGAAAATCGGGCAGCATCTCCCCTGTACGGAGGACAAGTTGAGACATAAATACATAACACTCTCATCATAGAAGATGGCTCAGCCATCATAACAGCAAATAAAACATCACCACGCAGTTTATATTAACATAAAAGACAACTAGTGGCTCAACCACCTTAAACATAAAAGAAACTATAACCCAAAGAGAACTCATATGTATCTGACAACGACAAAACTCGACAACGAATAAAATGCAACTTCAAGTACTGAAAACAAAACAACTAAACCAAATACGGAAAAATAACTCAACTCAACACCGGGGACTGGGAACTGGATCCTCTCTTGGCTTCAAGAAACGCAACTACCTGCTATCTGAAACAAAAAGAGAAAGCAGGGGTGGTGAGTCCGGGCGGACTCTGCGGGTATATGAGTAGACAATAAGCATGCCATAACTAAAGATATAAAAAAGTAGAGAACCAACAGGGTACAGTCCATGGGGAATATAAGAACACCTAAACATGCATAACATATATAAAACGACATGGTATAAAATTCGAATAAGAACTAAACGTGTATAAAACAACACAACAACGGTAAAACCAAGATATACATGCATGTCAATCAAGTGCAACAACCATAGCTCATATAAATGCAACAATCACAGGAAAAATGCATAAACGAAATACGTATGCACATGATGCAATGACATGTGTCACCCCTGACGCCAGTCAAGCCGCCAACACATCTCCTCTGTGTGACCGAGTGGGTAGGGTTGTGACAACTGTACGCACTCCAACAACAAATACCACAGAAGGCGTGGTTGAGTGGACAGGATGCTGGGGAGCCAACTACTCCAAAGACCCCGATACATAGGGGGAGCCACCAACAGCTCTAATATCCCTCTAAAAACAACGGTGAAGGTGAGCCACCAACGGCTCTAATATCCCTCTAAAACAACGGTGAGAGTGTCACTGTTTGGCATAACAGGACAGATGCTCGCACTCTAATAACTACCACGACAACAAGTGGTTGAGTGTATTGAGCAGCAATATGACTAACGACGGCTTAACCAAATGTAAGCCCAACAGTCGTTAGTATGCAACGTGCAAGTATGGTGCATGCTATACGATGCACAAACAACCGGAGAAACAACGATGCAATAAAACCCAACGAGTATACGATGCATCGATACAACCAATCAAAAATCGCAAACCAACGATTATGCACTTACACTAATAGGTAGGATATTTCTAATGCTAAATAAACCTAATGATGTTTAATGGACTTCTAAGTACTCGCGTACAAGCGGTACTTTATAGAACAGAAAACCAAACAAAGGACTGTACATATACGAATTGGGAATACTCGAAGATCAACGAAGAATAAGTATCAACGACGATGTTAAAATAACAAACGGCAAGGAACAAGGTCAAGCAACCTACTAGACATAAAATAGTCATGCTTTAAGGTAAAATAAACTACTCGAGTACAAAGGAGAAGTACCCGCCTTTATTTGTAGAACATGTCTAACTTAATCTCTTCACGATCAACCGTGCGAGTCCAACTCAAGATCCTATATCAAGGGCATAAATTTAGCTATTTTTACAATTATCAAATAGCCAAATTAAATTCTAAACTAAATTAGGAAAATTCTCAATTATCGTAATCAGTTAATAAATCCCTAGTCCACTGAATCGTCGTGATTAGGCTTATCACCAGTTTAGCCTAAGTCCACCCCAAAAGGTCATCTTGAGTAAAAACCAAATCCATATAGTACACGGCAAGAACTCAAAACCCAAAATAACACTTCAAGTACAAGGTCAGAACCCAAGGTTGACCCACTCTTCCCTACCGAAACCCAACACATAATACATCATATCCCACGACAACACTCATAGAGCCAACTAACACACAACCAAACACAAAACACATCTCTACCAAATATAATCCAACCATGGCCGACCAACGCACAAGTTCATCCACTAATCTAAATCAATTCACAACCAAGACACCCATCTGAGAGGTTTGATAAATTACAACCTAGGCTTCCTCGGCAGAAAAGAAAAAAGAACAAAAACACAATTCAACAGTAGATTCATGAAGGAAGAAAACCCATCATCAGTTTCCCAAACCTCACACCAAAACCTAAAACAAGTATCTCTATGGAAAATTAAACTCACAACCAACTCTTACCTGATTTCGGCCGGCGACGGTACAAGCAAAAGCGAGAGAAGAAAACGAAGAAGAGCGACAACGGCGTTGGCGTCGGCTCAGGTTCCATACGAGGAAGAAGGGAGTCGCAAGGGAGAGGGGCTGACGCCTAGGGTTTGTGCGAGGAGAAGAGGATGAAGGAGAAAGAGAGTAGAGGACGCGACGGCTGCGGTCGGCGTCGAGGTAGAGAAGGGAAACAGCGAAGAAAAACTGAATCGGGAGGAAAAACTGAAAGGGGAGAGGGCTTTTACATTTGTTTTGGCATTTTTGCAAATAAACCCTACAAGTTTGGGAAATTACAACTAAACCCTTTAAAATTTTGGTTTTCAACACTGTCAGCTTTCCTGGCTATATAAGCCTCCTCTCTCCGCATCTCTCAAGTACGCGCAATAGTACAATTCCATACTGTTTTATTGCTTTCCATTGCCACCGTCGAGTACTGACTTGACGGTCAGAGTGCCTGGCCGGGGACTTTTCCCGACGGGTTCTAACGGTCTCTGTCTTGTAGGCTAGAGGCAATCCAGCTCAGTAGGCCACCTCGGCGATCTCGCTCTCCCAGGAGGCCCATCTAGTTGTAGGGGCGTCCAGCTCGCTTCGCGACAGGATCATTCTTTAATGTCATTATCTTTTCTTTGAGGTGATTTTATTTGCTCATCGTAAGCCTAAGAATTGTAAAGGGAACTCAGTGAAGCAGCTAAGAATGAGGTTATTGACTGGCTAAAAACCTTTACATTGGCCGACCATTTATAACATGCATGCGTTGGAAGAGTTCTCCACTCTAGTACATTTTCCACGTCTCAGGGTTCTTCGCATGCAAGGAATGAGGCTATTGAAACACATTGATTTTGCAGCATCCGGTACCATAGAAAATTCCTTGTTTCCTATGCTAGAAGAGTTGGAGTTGATAGGCATGGATGTGTTGGAAGAGTTTTCCAATCTAGGACATTTTCAACGTCTCAGGGTTCTTCGCATGATACGAATGCCTTTGTTGAAACACATTGGTCTTGCATCAGTTGACGCCAGAGAAAATGATCTGTTCCCTATGCTAGAAAAGCTACAACTGATGGACTTGCCAGTCTTAGAGGAGCTCCCTGATCTTGGTTCACTTCCATGTCTCAAGTTTCTTTGCATGAAAAGGATGTCTTTCTTAAAACATATTGATTTTGATTTCTACGGTGCGACAGACAAAATACTACTTCCAAGGGTAGAGACGCTAGAATTGTATGACCTGGAGGCACTCGAGGAGCTTCCTAGTAATCTCGGACGACTTCCATGTCTTAGGGATCTTAACATTGCAAATATGTCAGCAGTGAAACAGATAAGCAATGGGTTCTTTAGCATTGAAGCTATATCCAAGTGTTTTCTTAGCTTGGAAAGTCTGTCGATCAGCGACATGCCGGCATTGGAATGTTGGTGTTGGATCGACGGCAGCGAGCTATTTCCAAGCTTACAAAGACTTACTATCAATGGATGCCCTAAGCTCGAGAGGTTACCTCCTCTCCCTCCTTCGCTTACAGATTTAACAATAAGAGAAGTTGGGTTAACAGAGCTGCCAAGGAAGATCTGCTCTCCCTCCTTCGACAAATTGTTCACATCCACACCGAAGCCGATCTCCTCTTCTTCCTCTCCCTCTCTCGCTCTCTCTCGCTCTCTCTCTCACACACGATTCAGCAATCGCGAGCAAGATCTCCCCCACCGGTCGACGGCTTCGTGCAGGGCAGCTAGGGCTAAGGAAGATCTGCTCTGAGACGGGACCATGGAGGCAAAGGTGGATGAGTCGCGGAACACATCGCCTACTCCGGCCATGGGTTTCGTTCATCGCCGATCTTTAGCAAGGGAAAACGGATCTAAGCTAAGGATCAGGGTTCGCTTGTGCGGGTGCAAGGACGGAGGCATTTGGTCGTTTGAGGTGCCGATCGCAGTGATTGGGGGCTGCTAGTTTCGGTGAGGTTTCTTCTGTTTGTTGTTTCCTATCTTATGTGGAATGAATTGCAATTCGTTAGGTTTGGTTTGATAAATCTACCTTAGATTCTATTCTTGGGAATTCTGTTTCGAAACTGACCTGGTGTTCTTGAATTTGTCTTGTGGTAGGTTGCTCTAGTGTCTCTGATCAGGTTGATAGGATTTGGTCTATTTAAATCATTTTCGTGAGTTTTCTTTGTTGAGCTTGGCTCTGTTTTCTCTGAACATGATACCTTCATCCCGTTGCGAGCTTTACTGGGATTGCATTATTTTCCTTGGTGTTATGTAGAGGATGTTGTTGGTAGTTTTGGGTTTTGTTTCTTTGGGCAGGTTGGATTTGAGTTAATTGAATCTGTTTGGGAATTTGTCCTCTGCTCGATTGACTGGAGATTTTAGTATTGAATTGGTGTTACTTTGATCTGTGTTGCTGTGGAATTGAGTTCTGATTGGGTTGCTTGGTGTTGGATCGATCTGAATTATAGGTTAGGTGATGGTTTTGATGTTCTGTATGCGTTTTGTTGTTGTTCTGAGTTCACTGTGAGCTAAGTCTTAGATGAGTTCTTGGATTCCCCTTTTGATTCTTTTTCTTTGTTCTGTGATGGATTTGTGTCCTCTATTCTCTTCTTGCTTTCTTTGTGGTTCGATACCATTTAAGGTTTGTGATGATGCTGGTTCACCTTGTTGATGCTTTGACTCCCTATGTCGCGAATCTTTGATTTTGGAGTTTGATGGCTAGAAATCTAGCTGCTGCTGTGAGTTTCACTGTTTGATTGGATTTCAGTTCTTGTGCGTTGGATTAGTGTTATGTTAGTTTTGAGCTCTATGTGTTGATTTGGCTCCCTGCCGTAAGCACCCATTGGGAGGTTGGTTTAGAAATGATCATGGTGTATAACTTGAACCATAAACGAGTTAACTTGTAGCTATATCAGTTGTAGTAGATCTGAATGGCCTTGTTGTCACGCTCCTGGAGGCCCATACTTACTTAAAAATCGGGCAGCATCTCCTCTGTACGATGGACAAGTTGGAACAAATATACATAACTCTCACTACAATATAGCTCAGCCTCACACGACTGACATCTTAATAACAGAATAAATTCACAACCATACAAATAATATTGATATAAAAGATAGACATAAACATAACTAACAGTTTGTACTCAGTTGAATGAGAGATGATTTTATTTATTTAATATTACATCGATTATGAATAATTGTTTTATAATTCTTAAATAATACTTTAAAAAAAAATTATTCCAATTTAATTATAATCTTGATACTTTGATTTTTTGTTTAGATAAATAAAAATGAAATATACATACATATTTATAATATTATTCGTGTAGATTATTTTAATGTCTTATTAATTTTCTAATTATTTATAATATTAAAAGTAAATAATACAAAGTTTATTTTGTCTGAACCTCTTCAAGTTGCGGTAGTATAGTGGTGAATATTCTTTTTATGTCTTCCTTCAATCGATCCTCACCGTCGATCTGCAAAATCACACAAATTTTTTAAGTTTTCAGATCACAAGTTTCTTGGTTTGAATATGGTAGTCCATCTACTAATCTCCAAAGCCCCGACCCCACTGTCGATGCCCAATCGTATGTGATGCGGTTCTTGTATTGCCAGCCACTATCGATTGTTCATGTCACCCGATCGACCCGCCCCAACAAGGTTCGGCGACTCGGTTACAAGCCACACAGATAAGGTCGAAAAAAGAAAAATTTTCTGGGTTTATTGCATATCATAGTGTCACTCAACTTTTGTTTGTTCATTTCAAATGATGTGTATGAAATTCTAGTTGGCAATACTTAAAATTTGTATATTGATCAGGTTACTTGTATGGAAGATAAAAGGGAAAGTGATAAAAACAATAGCATAAATGATGGAACTTCCTATATAATTTTATGATTCTATCCCTCCTTTTTCTCATCTTTTCCATTCCAACAATCGGACACTAAGAATAACTCTGACTATGGTGATTACAAGTAACAGATTAGGAATTCTGCTACCATATTTGATCCTGTTTTGTGATCTTGTTAAGAGTGTTCCTGAGTACTGTAATTTGGTTATATTATTTACTTCTGATAATCAGTCAATCAGGCAATATGAAACTCACGTTGCATTACTGCAAGCGATAATTGCATTTGCAATATACCTGATTGATTTATCACCCCAAAAAGGTGTCCTTTTTTAATCACCGGAAAGCATGCTATACTGAATTAAGAATCACAAAGAATGCAAAAAGGTGGAACCGTCACCTTAGCGGCCCATGGTCCCGGCCCCACAAGTATCCAGAGGGGGTAAATCATGATTTTATTTGTGGGGTAAGGCGCCTGGGATCGAGAGGATTTAAGCCAGCAGACCAGGTTTTTACCCCGTGTGCGACTGGCGACTCTCGAACCTGAGACCTCCGATGCAAGCAGCCAGACGCCTTAACAACCGAGCCAGAAAGGAGGTCCTATAGGCGATTACCTAGCGCATAGTAACTTTGAGAGAAGGTATGTCTTGATGATTTGTGTGACCTCTTTTTTCCATTCGGTGTGGCTATTTTCTGAGTGCAGTATATATATATATATATATATATATATATATATATATATATATATATATATATATATATATATATATATTGTCACGCCCCAGAGGCACATGCTTCCTCGAAAATTGGGCAGCATCTCCCCTGTACGACGGACAATATGGGGCAAACGTACATACACTCTCCATCAATATTAGCTCAGCCACAAGCGACTGGCATCACAATAATAATTAAAACACACATCCACGCAGTTTATAACGAAATAAATAAATGGATGGCTCAGCCATCATTAACATAAAGAAAATCTACATACCGGTAGTAACGACAAACCAAATATATACTCGACAAATAAAATAACTGCGGAAATAAAGCAGACACTAAATCAAACCAACCCAAACTGACACGGTGGGACTGAGGGACTGGGGGCTGGCAACTGAATCATCTCCTGGCTCCAAGAATTACGTCTACCTACTATCTGAAACAACAGAAAGGAAAGCAGGGGTGGTGAGTCAGGGCGGACTCTGCGGGTATATGAGTAGACAATTAGTATAGCGTAATACAAGATAACCAGGTAGAGAATCCAACAGGGTACAGTCCATAAGAAAATATAGAAATCTAATCATGCATAACATATAGTAAAACGACATAGCATAAAATCTGGATAAGCACTAAGCAGGTATAGAACAACTCAACAACAATAATATCAAGATATACATGCATGTCAAACATATGCAACAATCATAGCTCATATAAGTGCATTAAACACAATCAAATGCATAAAAGAAATACGTATGCACATGATGCAATGATATGTGTCACCGCTGACGCCAGTCAAGCCGTCAACACATCCCATCTGTGTGACCGAGTGGGTAGGGCTGTGACAACTGTACCACTCCAACAACAACAATAATAATACCACATAAAGCATGGTTGAGTGGACAGGATGCTGGGGAATCTACACTCCAAACCCACGGTACATCGGGGGGAGCTATCACAGCTACAATATCCCTCAAAAAAACAAACAACAGTGAGGGTGAGTCACCAACGGCTCATCCCTCTAAAACAACGGTAAGGGAGTCACTATCTGGCATGACAGGACAAACACTCGCACTCTAACCACTACCATGACAATATGTGGTTGAGTGAATCGAGCAACAATATGACTAACGACGACTTAACCAAATGTAAGCCAACAGTCGTTAGTATGCAACGTGCAAGTATGGTGCATGATATACGATGCACAAACAACCGAAGAACCCACGATGCAATAAAATCCAACGAGTGAAACATGCATCGATACAACCAACCAGAAATCGAAATCCAACGATTATGCATCTACACTACTAGGTAGGGTATTTCTAATGCCAAATAAACCTTATGGTGTTTAATGAACTTCTAAGTGCTCGCGTACAAGCGTCACTTTACAGAACAGAAAATCAATAGAGGACTGTACGGATACAAACTTGGAATACTCAAAGATCAACGAAGAATAAGTCTCAACGGCGATGTTTAAATAACGACAAAGAACAAGGTCAAGCAACCTATAAGACATAACTAGCCATGCTTTAAGGTAAAAGAACTACTCGAGTACAAAGGAGAAATACCCGCCTTTTAATTGTAGAATCCGTAGACGAGAACCTTCCACAATCAATCAAACGAGTCCGAGATCAAGATCCTGTATCAAGGACTAAATTTAGCTATTGCATAATTAAGACAAATAATAGCTAGGGCAAGAAGAAGATGAGAAACATACATGATGCATGCATCTGTATTGCGCAGGTGCACTAAAAATGTTGTCCAACATCACTTTGTGATAGTTTAGTGTGCATGTAATAAGACAACGATAATGAGCACAGACCTAATTAAAACAAAAAGGATGCCAATGCATAACTAGAAGACTAAAGTCATATTAAGAACTAATCTTTGTATCTCCATTCTATCGTATCTCCATTCTATCAAGAACTCTTCAGAGTTAAAAACAACATGGGCCATAATTGAAGAATTGCATATGACTGTCTGATGCACTGATCCAGTGCAGTAATAGGACCAATTAATATTGTGTTCCATCTAGACCACTTTGATTGGTAGAACTTCTCAAAACTGGTAAAACTAGAAAGTGCCTAGCATCTAGTTACATCCAAACTAATCCAAAACAGAGCATGTATTGAAGCAAAAATATATAGCCAAACTAGAGAAATTTCACCACGAACTTAATCACCTTCAACATCCAAAACTAATGTAGGCTTAGAACAAATCTTTCCCTGAACTACCACCAGACCTAATTGATTCAAGGAAACTTAATACACAATCTAACCTTACCTGAATCGGCAGGAAGAAGAAAAGGGCAGTGATCGAGAACCCCTGATGGATGGTTGACGCAAGCAACAGGACGAGACGAGGAGCAGAGGTAGGCTAGTAGTGGCGCCTTTGCTCTTGGCCGGAAAGGATCTGGCAGCGTCGACACACAAGGAAGAGGCGCTCGCGTGAGGGCGGCAGCGCGTTCAGGGAAACTAGGCGTGTGGCTTCCTGCTCGTGTGCGCTGTAGCAAACGAAGGAGAAGATGAAGAAGGGTAAGGAGGAGAAGAAAAGGGTGAAGTACCGGAGAAACGAGGCGCGAACCGCTCGCGCACGGGAACCGCTTGCGCTCGGCAGAAGTTGACGTCGGCTAGGGCAGAACCGAAGGGAGTCAGGTGCGTTTCGAGAGGAAATAGGGGAAGTTAGGGCTTTAGGGGTTTAAATAGTTTTTTTTTGTATTTTTGCAAAAAGCCCCTCCATGTTTCGGAAATTACAACTAAGCCCTTTAAAATTTCAGTTTTCAACATATATACACGAATTTGATATCCTGCGGACAACGTGCGTAACAACGCCTGATCGGTCACCGTGACCGATCAGGCAAGTCACCCAACCCCTCGGCCGCTAATCTCCCCCTGCGCCGGCGATTCAACCCCTCGACCATCGGTCACCCAACTCCTCGGCCGCCGATCTCCCCCGCGCCGACGATTCAATCCCTCGACCGTCGATCTCTCCACACTCGGCCACCGATCTCTCCACGACGTGACCGATCAGCAAGTTGCTGATCCGTCAAGATGACCGATCAACAACTTGCTGATCGGTCCCCTTGACCGATCAGCAAGTTGCTGATCAGTCAAGGGATCAGCAACTTGTTGTGTCACGCCCCGAGAAGCCGCTCGTCCGATACCGACCGGACAGCTACTCCCTCGTCCCGGCGGACAATCCAGAAACCTAACCACCACAACTACCTCAGCCTGCTTGTACCACAGCCTATAGGGCTGGAACAAGCGACTGTATAAATCGATAACAAAACGACAACGACGACAAAGCTGCGTACCGGCATGACTTACGACAAACGCAAAGCACAAGGCCTCCATGGCTCACAAAAGTACAACTATACTGCCGTAACAATACACGACACAAAAGAGTATAACCTACCAACAGCGGAAATGAAAAGAAATACACTGAATAAAAGAAAAGGGTACCAACATGTACCACAACCCAAAAGACAGGCGGAAATCGTCTCGGAGACACATGAACTGGGACAGGCTGCTGAACAATCCAGACGATCATCCTGATAAAAGAAAAACATAGCCAACGGGGTGAGTCCTAAGAACTCAGCGAATACAGTCTAATGTACATAGGAAGAAATAATAGCAGTAAGTCACCGTCTATCTATCTATCATAGTACTGAAGATATCTGCAGTAAAAAGAAGTGCAAAACTGAACCATAAGCTGTAAAGGAACTACATACCTACCTGCGTCGATCCAAACCCGGTAGTATGCATGTCAACCAAGTGCAGCAATCAAGTGCAACAAACACAACCAAGTGCAGAGATACAGAGCATGCTCATGTTACAACATGGGTCACCCCTGACGCCTCGGTCAATAATGCACACGCGGGACCATATGGGTAGGGCTGTGACCTGGTCTTCCCTGCACGAACAGACGGTCGATAATGCACACGCGAGACCGAATGGGTAGGGTCGGAGACCATAAACGTACCTCACCATCGGGTGAAGTACGCTCTAAACGTCCCTTGCTATCATCGGATAGGTAGGACGAGTAGCAAGTACGACGACCCATCTTAACCTCCCGGGAGTCAAAGGTCGTCCCCTATGCTACGTGCAATAATGATGCATGTCGCTATCCCATGCATCAACCATTATCTATCTCTACTGTCATCTATATGATATGCAGTAGTCCAGATAACCGGTATGCACCAATACCTAAATCCTAGAGTAAGGTATAAGGTAAACTGTGCATCGTCAATTCATACAGATATAGTAAGCAGTAAAGCTAACGGATACAACTACCGAAGCAAAAGCACAGAGATAAAGATATCAGATAACCCTACTGCTAACTATGTCTAGCTATGCATAAACAGAGGTACCCGCCTCGATATGAAGAAATCCAGGCGTCGAGAACCCCCCGTCCAGAAATAATAGCCGCGATGAAGATAACCGCGACACTCAATATCCTGCATCAAATGCACAATCACTTAGCCAAATATAACTTCTAATTTAATTAGGATTAATTCTAATTAATTAATCAATTAACCCTAACTTCTTAGCCAATACATTAATTAGGGTTAATTAAGATTAATTAATCCCCAACTAATTCCCTTAATTCCAATCAAACCTCACCATAGATTCATCCCATCGAAATCAACCTGCAGCAAGATCCAAGATCTAGCCAAAACAATCCAAAATATCCGCCCAACTCAATACTGATCGCATCCCACAAATTCCATTCTAAACCAAATCGATTTCACCGCAAGAACAATTTCTTCGTTAGGATCCAACACCCCAGAAAGTTCAAGCAACATCTAAGACCTCCAAATCAAGATCTACAGACTGTATCAAACGAAATCTAAACACATGATATACACCAACTAGGTTCAAATCCATCAGCAATCGTAAATCACTACTCCTACATGGGAACAACCTCAAGCTCATCTACAAGAACAAATTCAAACTACACAGAACCTAAAGAATCAATCCACGCAACATTCATAATACAAAGGGCGAAGATCAACAGAGAACTCAAGATCTAACCCATAGAATCAAGATCTTACCTCCTAACTCACGCGCGCGTGGATCGTCCTCCGCTCCAATCGACTCCAGATGGAACCCAGCCGATTGATCAATCCGGATCCCAGCTACCCATTCCAATCTGCCAAGAACAGGAAGAGAAGAAGGATTGAATCACGACTAGCCCTAATTTGCAGAATCACACAAGCTCAGTCGACGATTAGGAGAGGAATCCTACCTGATCGAAATCGGTCGGCGCAATGATCCACCAGGGAAAACAGGGTCGTGATCCCCCGAGTACCGACGAACGACGGTGGAACAGGCTGGGGGGGGTCACCGGCTCGCCGAGACGCCCTAGATCGCTCGGAAGAGAAGAATCGCACGAGGTCGCGAGGCTTGATGGTTGGGAGGAGGAGAAGAAAGATCGAGAAGGTTTGCGAGGAAGAAGAAGAAATGCTCCGGCCTCTCTCCTGGCCGCGGCGGAAGGCGACGAGGAGAGGAAGGAATCGAAAGTTTTTGCTACAGCTAGGTCACGCAGAAATGGGGAAGGAAAAAACTTTATAAGGGATGGCCTTTTTGCAGAAAAACCCATTCAGCTTTTCGAAATCCCAACCATGCCCTTAATTTCGAATGTTTTGCCCTTTTAGCCCTCAAATTTCCCAGATTCTCACATGTTGATCCCTTGACCGATCAGCAACTTACTAATCGGCAAGGTGCTGACGGGGTCATCGTTATCCCTAGGGTTCACCGTGCCGACGGGTTCACCGTGCCGACGGGTTCATCGCTACCCCCTAGAGTTCATCGCACCCACTAGAATTATAGTTTTGTTCGGGGGAAGCGGCCGAAGACCGCCGATACTGTCCGATCGTCAGCGCAACACCGTGCGTGACCGATCAGGGACATCCCTGATCGGTCATGCAGCGCGGTCCGAACCCCGTGGTCCACAGAGATCAAAACTCTCTCTCTCTCTCTCTATATATATATATATATATATATATATATATATATATATATCCACTTGCATTTGCCTTATCTTTATAAGATTATTAGTCAACCTGCCAGCTGGTTGTTGCAGTATATGACAAATAGGAAATGGAATGATTGGTTCACATATTTGTTTGCTCCAAATCACTGAGAATAGATAATGATGCGTGAAGATACCTTTTGTTGTAAATGCGATATCTTTTTCTCATCAAACTATTACAAGTAGACTCTGATGAACTTGAACATGGTGTGTTCTTTTGGTACTTAATCAATTTAATCAACCATGGACTCTGATCTTTATCTACCCCTTGTATTCCATTGTTGGATACAGCGTAATTGCAGGAATTTTTCCTCCAAATAGGGGCGGGAACCCTGGGACGCGGGGCGCGAACCCTGGGACGCTGGGCTTCTAGACCGCCCACTGCGAGCGCTTCCCGATTTACCCTGGCGACCGGTGGAAAACTTCCGTGTGGCCGGGCCGGTCGCTCGAGGTTGGTTAGAAAAACCTCGTTAATTATTTTTTTTTTGTTGGATACTGACAATCGGACACCTGATTTCAGATCGCAAATTATTGATCTTGCGGTCCTTATTTCCTTCTTCGGATCTTCTTCTTCAGATCGCAAATTATTGATCAGGCAAGTCGCCCAACCCCTCGGCCGCTGATCTCCCCCCGCGCCGGCGATTCAACCCCTCGACCATCGGTCACCCAACTCCTCGGCCGCCAATCTCCCCCGCGCCGACGATTCAATTCCTCGACCGTCGACCTCTCCACACTCGGCCACCGATCTCTCCACGACGTGACCGATCAGCAAGTTGCTGATCAGTCAAGGGATCAGCAACTTGTTGATCCCTTGACCGATCAGCAAGTTGCTGATCGGTCAAGGACCGATCAACAACTTACTGATCGGTCACCTTGACCGATCAGCAACTTACTGATCGGCAAGGTGCTGACGCGGTCATCGTTATCCCTAGGGTTTACCGTGCCGACGGGTTCACCGTGCCGACGGGTTCATCGCTACCCCCTAGAGTTCATCGCACCCACTAGAATAAATGGAATGATTGGTTCACATATTTGTTTGCTCCAAATCACTGAGAATAGATAATGATGCGTGAAGATACCTTTTGTTGTAAATGCGATATCTTTTTCTCATCAAACTATTACAAGTAGACTCTGATGAACTTGAACATGGTGTGTTCTTTTGGTACTTAATCAATTTAATCAACCATGGACTCTGATCTTTATCTACCCCTTGTATTCCATTGTTGGATACGACGTATTTGCAGGAATTTTTCCTCCAAATGGGCGCGGGAACCCTGGGACGCGGGGCGCGAACCCTGGGACGCAGGGCTTCTAGACCACCCACTGCGAGCGCTTCCCGATTTACCCTGGCGACCGGTGGAAAACTTCCGTGTGGCCGGGCCGATCGCTCGAGGTTGGTTAGAAAAACCTCGTTAATTATTTTTTTTTGTTGGATACTGACAATCGGACACCTGATTTCAGATCGCAAATTATTGATCTTGCGGTCCTTATTTCCTTCTTCGGATCTTCTTCCTCACTTAAAAACCTACTAGCTGTCCCTTATTATTCACTCTTTTTGTAGTTCCATCGATAGTTCGCATCTCTACGTTGTTATTATCGCACGTTTTTCAGATCGATTCTTTCAGCAAAGTGGATCAACATTAACTAGGATGGACCAAGGAGGAACCAATTAGAAGGAGAAAAACTACTTAGAATAATATTTAATCTAAAAGAATTGAATATCCCAACTGACACATTTAAAAATCATATTAATAATATGAAAATATTGCTAGTTCATCAATATTTTATTAATTAGGAGGACGCTATGGATAAAGAAGAACTATCAACAGCTGAATGACACGGAGAGTGATAATGGGATGCCAATCAGTGTGTGAGACAATGACATGCAAATTATAACAGACGTTTTGGTGCACTGAACATGCACTCAATTTATATTGGAAAAAGAAGATTTGAAAATGAGTCAATCAGAGATCAAAAGAACTTGGGCATGCTATTTTGACAATAATCAGCTCAAGCTGCATGAAATTAAAGGATGATAAGGAAGGGAATATAATTCTTATCCTGGCTATTCAAATTCAAAGAGCTAACAACCTAATTTTTGGGGTGCATTCCTGAACGCATTGATACTCTTTTTATCTTCGCATGAGGCTGCCTATTTAGTCTACATTCTCCTTTGTTAGGAGTATTGTTGCTATAACTTGTTATTTAATGGATGTGTATTCTTTCAATACATAATTCTCATGAGACTTTCACTCGAACCCCCAACTTACTTTTTAGTTGCGATTCTCAAAATCAGTTGAACTTTATTCATCAACAGAAAATATGAACGTATGTATTTTGGATTTTATCTAATTTCTACCAACTTCTTTAATGTCATTATCTCTGCTTTGAGGTGATTTTATTTGCTCTTCATAAGCCTAAGAATTGTAAAGGGGACTCAATGAAGCAGCTAAGAATGAATCACCTTCATGACTGAAAACCTTTACATTAGCCGACCATTTATAACTTGACCCAGAAAATGCTAATTCCTCTTAATAATCCTTTATTATGTTTGTTTAATTCCATCTGTTCTAACAAGGGATTTAATCCGGGACGGAGTCAGAAATTTAATATTGAAGGGGCAAAAAATATATGTTTATGTTGAAGGGGATGCGATCGAGTCGGTGCCCCCTATTTATCCTCTATGCATCCTTTATTTTTATATCTATACATCCATCGCACTAAACAATCGAAGGGGGAGGGCCACCACCGCCATCACCCCTCCTTTGGCTCCATCCCTACTAACAATTGCGCACTAGCCTGATTCAAAAGGTGAAAAATAAATAAACAAAACAATGATAATATTTTGTCAATGATAATTCTTTGCAACACCCATATAAGGAAGAGGAAAAAAGATATTTTGCAGTTGCTTCCTCCTCCCTCCTTAAGTGCCTTTGTAAGGAGCCTCGTATTTTGTGGAAGGGCGATTAATCATTATCTTAGACATTCGTATTTCGATTCTCAGCTACGACATATTTTATAGAATTATTTTTTAAATGGGACACGAATTCTAGGACGTTGAACTTCTGAATTATTCATTGTGAATATTTCTTGATTTACCTATGAAAAATTTTTATAGGATAGAATCGGTCGTTTGAGATTTGACATTATTTAAGTTCGTTAATTTTTTTTCTTCGCAAGGAGTCTCGTGCTATGGTTTCTACATTTTGAATTTTACCGTCAAATGATTTTTTGTCAGAATGTGTCTCGAGTTTTATGCACCTTGCTCCCATTCGTTTATATCTGCTCTTCTTGTATTAAAAAATTCTAATCCCTCCACATTCCCTGCCAAAAAAAAAAATTTTTGAGAGGGCTAGTTAGAATTAAGCACTTTTAGTTTAAAAAAAACAACTTAACAACATTGATTTTTGTTTAATTTACAAGACGTATCTAGGCTTATGCTCGACTAATCCGCTTAACTGACTGGTCCCGCCCCACAGTTTTCAATGAGAGTTCCCACCAGTTAACGAGGATAAATTACGGGACAGAGACACGTGGCGCATTAAATATTTTAGATTTATATCAAATGGATACTATTGTAGGACTTCTCTTCAGTTTGTGAATATTTTTTTTTCTAAATTTTAAGTTGTATAACACCATCAAACATTTTTTGTTAGAAATATTTAATAATTCTAAAGATCTCTTATATTGGGGCAATTCCCTTAATTAATCGTATGGTACGTAGAGACCATCTTTTGGTCATGATCAGAATAATTTAAAATTTTATTGTGGCGAAATGATGCTTTATTTACTCATAACAATCCACAATTCTAATTATTTGGTCACTTTTCTCAAGGCTTAGGAAAGGAAATAATACTTGAATAAAAAGAAATAACATTCATTTCGTTCGATTTCAGATAGATAACAATATTAAAACAATAATCCACTCCTTGCGTTTATTATTTTATGTCTAAACAAATAAAGAATATGCAATTTAATATTTTTCTTTCTTATGGAAGGCGAACAAAATTGTTTTTAGGACGATCATACTGTCATCTACACTTTTGTCTCCAATAATTCATCATGACTTGTCTCCAGTAATTGATGGCAATAACTCTTTGTCTCCAATAATTCATCATGACATTTGTCTCCAATAATTCATAGCAATAACTCTTTGTCTCCAATAATTCATGCCTTTTGCAGTCAGTGGACGGATGGTGGATTGGCGCTCTCAATTTTTTTTTAAACTCCCTATTTAATTTGGAATTCAATCTTTAAACTCCTAAACTTAAATTTGAATCCGAATTCAAAAAAATCGATTTAAAATATTTTTTTAATTATTTTTTTATAATTTCTTATTTTTATTTTTATCTTGATACTTTACTATTATCATATTGATAATGATATTAATATACATAAAAATATTTTAATTTTTAAAATAAAATTCGATTTAATCTAAAAAAATCTATTAAATCTTAAATTTGGATCAATTTGAATCTGAACCGAACTCAATCCAAAAATTTTCAACTCGAAATCTTGTAATCCGAACTTGATCCGAGTTCAAAATTTTTCAATCCAAACCAAACTCAAACATAATTTGAAAATTTTCAATTCGAAACTCTCAAACTCGATCCGAATTTGAAAATTTTCAACCCAAATTCTTTTTTTGAAATCGATTTGGATCGGATCCACTTTATTTTTGGAGCTCTGATACACTCAGTGAAAAAACTCAATAAAACACTCAGTAAATAACGTGACACTTTGTATGTACACGTCCGATTATCGCTCGGACACCATCGACGGCCTTCGGTCGCCGCCCCGAATCAAACTATATCCTAGGAGGCACAACAAACTCGTCAGGGATCACTGCATACAAAATGTCACGTCATTCACTGAGCTATTCATTGAGATTTTTCAATAAGCATATTATTTTCCTTATTTTTGTCATCCCTAATAGCCAAGATCTCTTTTTGTTGTTCATTCTCTCTCATTCACACAGCTACAATCCCACTTCTCTCTTGTGAATTGGATCGGCTTCGTGAAATCAAGCTCCTGTTCTTCTTCTTCTTCTTCTCAAATGGCGGGTGTAGCACTAGAAGTTGCAGGATGGCTAGCGCAGCCTGTCATCAACATGCTTGTCGACAGGGTGTGCAAGCTCATGAGTGAAAAGCTGCACGGCCTTCAGGACGATGACTTGCAGAAGCTACATATATCTCTGCTTAACATTCAGACGATCGTCGACAAAGCAGGGATGAGATGGAGCAAGGACGCAAGGTTAGTCGAGATGATGGAGCAACTCCAAGATGCCGCTTACGACGCCGAAGACTTCCTCGATGAACTGACGTTCCATGGCATGAAGCAAAAGATTAAGGAAGAGGCAAGTCACAAGGCACTTAAACTCTTTTCTAGAGCTATTAGGAACGCCAAAACTAAATTGTTCAGTAAACCTGTCGAAAGACTGAACGAGATTCAGAAAAAGTTGGATGTTATTTATGCTGCAATGGAGAAAATGTGCCAATCATTACAATTAGTGGATGCATCTGATGGGCAATATCAATCTGATTCGGCGTCGGCCACACGAGAAACAAGCTCTTTCTTGAACAGCAAAGTGCTTGGCAGAGAGGAAGAACACAAGAGAATAATAGAGCTATTACTAATCAGATCAACAGACGAGTCGGCATCATCAAGTGACAACAGCAATAGCTTCTCGGTCATACCTCTTGTCGGATTAGGAGGTGTCGGGAAGACTACTCTGGCTCAGCTTGTTTACAATAATGAAGATATTCAGAACCATTTCGCCATCAAGATTTGGATTTGTGTGTCCGAGAATTTTAATGTGCAAAGACTCACCAAGGAGATCATCGAGTCTGTAACCCTGAGGAAATGTTCTTCGCAAATGAAGTTAGATGCTCTCCAAAAAAAGCTAAAAGTTAAAATTACATCCAAGATGATTCTGCTAGTCCTCGACGATGTATGGAATGAAGACGAGGAGAAGTGGAGAAAGTTGTGTGCGCCGTTCATGTATGCTGCTGCAGGAAGCAAGGTCGTAGTGACAACTCGGAACATGAACATTGCCAAAAAAATTGGTACAGTGGAGCCGATTATTCTTGGCGATTTAGATGGCATATCTTTTTGGGAGTTGTTCAAGCAATGCGCATTTGGTTCTTCCAAACCTGAGGATCACCCAGAACTCGAGGACATCGGGAGAAATATAACTTTGAAGTTGAAGGGCTTGCCACTAGCAGCAAAAATTGTGGGAAACTTGTTAGGATCCAACATGAATCCACACCACTGGAGAAGTATAATGAAGAGCGAGGTATGGGAATTGCAACAAGTTAAAAATGATATTATTCCAGTCCTGCAACTGAGCTATCAATATCTTAGTACACCTCTCAAGCGGTGTTTTGCCTCCTGTTCTCTCTTTGAAAAGGATTACAGGTTTTCTGAAATTGAATTAACAAGATTTTGGATGGCTGAAGGGTTCATTGTAGCTCAACGTAATGAGAGGATGGAAGATGTAGCAAGTAAGTACTTTCATGAGTTAGTCAACATGTCTTTGTTGCAACAAGAAACATCTTCGGGCCTTGATTACGTGATGCATGACCTCATACATGATCTAACACTGTCGGTTTCGGTTTCTGTGGGCGGAACAAGTAGGATGGATAATGGTAAGTCCAATCAGATATCAACCACCGTTCGTCATCTAGCAGTTACAAGAGAGTTCGTAGTGACTAAAGAATTGAGGTCTAGATTCAATAAATTACATTCTCTATTCTGCAAATATCTACAGTCACCACCTCTTGACTTTATTGAAAAATTAAGAAGCATTCGTGTATTGGTTTTGCCTGATTGTGACTTGTCGATGCTGCCTATGAGTGTTGGTGAATTGGTACATCTCCGGTACCTGGACATTTCATACAATGAAATTGAAGAATTGCCTAAATCACTGTGTAAACTCTACAATTTGCAAACACTGAAAGCAAGAGGCGACTCACTAATCTCTCTTCCAGAAGATATAAGTCAGCTGATTAACTTGAGGCATCTTGATGTTGAAGATGAAATAGTTGTAAAGATAAAAATGATAGGAAGGCTAACCTCTCTTCAAGAATTGTCTGAATTCCAAGTGCGAAAGGAAGATGGATTCAAGATCACAGAGCTAAGTGGTTTGGAGAAGCTTCATGGAGAACTCAGAATTACTGATCTGGAGAATGTTGAAAGTAAAGAACAGGCTGAAAAAGCTCAAATGAAGAACAAAGAGTACCTTGATGCTCTAGAGTTGGTATGGGTCTTTGATCCCAAGTTGGAGAACAAGTTAGTTGCCACGGAGGAGGTACTTGAAGGACTCCAACCACATGAGTCACTAAAACGATTATATATCTGGAGGTATTGTGGTGCCAGATCACCCAGCTGGATGAAGGAGTTATCCAACTTGGAAATACTTCATTTAAGTTGCTGTGAGAGTTGGAAAGATATTTCCTGCACTGCATTTCTGCCGCACCTCAAGGTCTTCAAGATAGATGGCATGTGGTTCTTGAAATCATGTTTTGATCAGGTATGTGGTTCTAGAGAGAGCAAATTATTTCCTATGCTAGAAGTGCTAGGGATGTGGAACATGAATGCATTGGAAGAATTACCCAATCTTGGACGATTTCCTTGTCTGAGGTATGTTCGAATGGAAGAAATAAAGTCATTGAAACACATTGATTTTGCAGCATCCGGTACCATAGAAAATTCCTTGTTTCCTATGCTAGAAGAGTTGGTGTTGCTAGACATGGATGCGTTGGAAGAGATCTCCATTCTAGGACATTTTACACGTCTCAGGGTTCTTCGCATGAAAGACATGCCGTTGTTGAGACACATTTATTTTGCAGCATCCGGTACCACAGAAAATTCCATGTTTCCTATGCTAGAAGAGTTGGTGTTGATAGACATGGATGCGTTGGAAGAGATCTCCATTCTAGGACATTTTACACGTCTCAGGGTTTTTCACATGACAGGAATGCCGTTGTTGAGACACATTTATTTTGCAGCATCCGGTGCCATACAAAATTCCTTGTTTCCTATGCTAGAAGAGTTGAAATTGAGACACATGAATGCGTTGGAAGAGATCTCCATTCCAGGACATTTTCCACGTCTCAGGTTTCTTAGCATGGATGGTATGCCGTTGTTGAGACACATTTATTTTGCAGTATCTGGTGCCATTGAAAATTCCTTATTTCCCATGTTAGAAGTGTTAGAGAAGCTAGTATTGCAGGACCTGGAGGCACTCGAGGAGCTTCCTAGTAATCTCGGACGACTTCCATGTCTTAGGGATCTTAACATTGCAAATATGTCAGCAGTGAAACAGATAAGCAATGGGTTCTTTAGCATTGAAGCTATATCCAAGTGTTTTCTTAGCTTGGAAAGTCTGTCGATCAGCGACATGCCGGCATTGGAATGTTGGTGTTGGATCGACGGCAGCGAGCTATTTCCAAGCTTACAAAGACTTACTATCTATGGATGCCCTAAGCTCGAGAGGTTACCTCCTCTCCCTCCTTCGCTTACAGATTTAGCAATAAGAGAAGTTGGGTTAACAGAGCTGCCAAGCCTACAGGAACTAGAAACAAATGAAACTAGAGGCAATCCAACGACATCATCTCTCTCATACTTACATGTCAGTAAATGCAACAATTTGACAAGCTTAGAAGAAGGGTTGTTGTTGCAGAATCTGTCAAATATTAAAGGCATTTCTGTAGCAGGATGTAAGGAACTTATGCGGATGCCTCTCAAGAGATTTGAAAACTTCACTTCGCTCGAGAATTTACGGATAAAAGCTTGCCCCGAGCTTAGCCTGACACCAGAAGAGGAAGCCGCCCTCCTTCCACCGTCCATCAAACTTTTGATATTGGACGACTGTGGCGATCTCGACAAAATGTGGCTTGGCAACCGCTCACAGCCTCACACGATGGCTTGATGACTTTTTAGGTCGTCCTCCAATCCTCACCGTCCATCTTCAATATCACAAATTTTCTAGGTTCCGATCCCAGATTCTTAATCCGACCGTTCTTATTTCCTTCTTGGGACCTTCTTCCTCACTTCAAAGCTGGTTATTGTCATTAGGTGAGATATTCACTCTCTTTGCTCGTTTCATCGATAGTTCTCATCTCTCCGTTGCTGTTATAGCCCATTTTTTAGATCGAGTTGATCCATTTCGACCCATGATGTTTTTTTTTTGGTTTGCAGATTCCATCTAATTTTGTTTGTCATGGAACTGAGGTTTTCTCCCATTGCGATTGATCGTCTTTGAATTTGCTATGGAGGAAGAAACAATCGGAGCGGTTCTTGTAGCGGGATCAGGTGGTGGGAGTATTGCTAGCTACTGTCGATTGATCGTCTTTGAATTTGCTTAGGAGATTACAAGTATGTGTCAGAGCTATGGAGGAAGAAACAATCGGATGTGAAAGCGGTTCTTGTATCGCTAGCCACCGTCCGTTGTTCCTGTCACCCGACAAGGTTCGGCGACTCGGTTACAAAAGCAAGCTGGTAAAGTCGAACAAGGAAGCTTGTTTTGGGTTTACTGCATATCGAAATGTCATTCAACTTTTATTTGTTCGTTGAGCATAAATGACGGAATTGATAGAATTCAGGCCGTGTTTGGTATGTTTAGTATGGTTGTTTTCATTTTTTATTTTCTGTAAAAAAAATATGATTTTTTAGAAAATGTATTTGGTTTGTATTTTTCAGTCTTGTTTTCTAGAAAAAGATATAACGTTTTCTGAAAAACTAAAGAATAAAATAAAATCATTTTTCAGAAAATGAGAAAGACGTTCGATATGCTTATTTTTTAATTTCATTTTCTGTAAAAAATTTAGGTTTTTGGAAAACGTGTTTGGTTTGTATTTTCCAGTCTTGTTTTTCAGAAAAATATATAGTATTTTTTGAAAAAATTAGAGAATGTAATAAAGTCATTTTCCAAAAAAATGAGAAAATACGATTTTTTTTGAAAAATGAAAATAGAAAATGGAGCAAACTAAACGCCCCCATAGATTTTTTGAAAAATTAAAATAAAAAATAGAGAAAATCAAACGCCCCTAACATTTCTTTATGATTCTATAATTAAATAATATTATTTAGTCCCTTGATCATTATGTATCCAAGAAAAATATTTAATGCATTTTTATAAAAATAATGATTGGGAGAGTGAAAATGGGAGAGTAAAAACTATAGTGAATGACGTGGCACATTGCATGCACGATTTCCGACGGATTCACCGTGCCCCTCAGGGTATAGTTTGATTCGGGGCGGCGGCCGAAGGCCGCCGATGGTGTCCAAGTGATAATCGGACGTATGCATATAAAGTGTCACGTCATGCCACGTCATGCCACATTATTTACTATGATTTTCACTCTCTCATTTTCACTCTCTTTATTATTGCTCTTTTTATAATTCACTCACGTATTTAATGCATTAATCAATTGAAGTTTTTTTTATTTACTGTTTCTGCGAAACCGTTTATTCGTTTATTTTTTTTATTGTTTCGAAGACTGTTTTATATATTAAAACATAACAAATAACTTCAATTGATTAATTCTTAATTCTCAAAATTAAACCAATTAAGATTATTAATTGATTGATTGATCAATTTTAATTCTCTTCTATTTGTTATTTTAGATTCGATAATCGATCAACCGATCAAGCAAATCGATTGAATCATACTGATTCGATTTAAAAATTAGGTTAAATTCGACAATTCTTTTGTCATTTTCATGTTCTTTACGTAAATATGAAAAATTTAGAAAACAAATATATCATAAAATTGTCTTTTACATGATTTTCAATGATCAATAATTGTATTATATTAAGAAAACTTAATCTAGCATACAAATAATAAATCGACAAAAAATTTAAATTTTATTACCGTAAAAAATAATAAAATAAAGTCAAGGCTATGATACAACTTGATAGAACTTGGGTTTTCTCCTAGCCATATGAATTCTAGAAATAAAATAAGAACTCGAAAGAGAAAACACAAGACATATGAGCATAGATTTATTATTTTTTCGAATCATGGCGTAACAAGAATAACAGATATAAATTGAAAGACAAAGAACCTGATTGAATTAGAATTTTGGTTAGACAGTGTTGGAGATAGTCGAAGAGAATAAATTAAATTGAAATTACATAAATAATTTCAATTTATCTGTTGAGTGGTCTAAACTAATAATTTCAAACTGCCTAATAGTGAAGAGCCATTTGAAAAGAGCTATTTGATATAATTGAGTTGGCTAGAAAGACTGAGTTGCTTTGTATGCATAGTTTAGACTTTAAAGTCTAAGTACAAACTCCCGAGCAAGAGATTCCCGAACTGGAAACTCCTTAGCTGGAGATTCCTGAGCTCTCGATTTGCAAACTCCCGAGTTGAACTTTCGAAGTGCAGACTCCCATGTTATAAAGTCTAATTTACAGACTCCAGAGCTGGAGATGAAGAAAATGTTGAGACTTGCGTAATATAGTTTTCTTAAAATAAAATTGTTTTCTCCGACTGTGCTTCGAGGTTGCGATGGATATCTATTTCCCAAGATACAATAATGGAACCACATACACAATCAAGTATTAGTTGCTCGTGACGAACATCGAGAGCACCCGATTGTTACCACGGATACTCCACTGAACAGGAGCACATGGAAAATTTGGGGAACGAAGATGGAATTTTTTTTTTACAATTTTTCCTTGGCCTCATTTTTATATAGGGCTTAGACTCATGTAGTAATCAGTTATAGATTTTGCATTAATCATCAATTAATGTATCCATTACATTTGCGCAACAAGTAAAAAATTATTTAGGTAGCAAAACAGTGGTACATTCCCTTGAATTAATTTTGTCCTAATCGGTTCTGCATTTGACGCACGCAGGTCGTGCTCGCACATGAGTCAACCTGCTTCAGTGGAAACTCGGATTCTAAATTTGCACCCCTACGCACTCACGAATGAGAGTGAATCTCTGCCCATACTTTTATTCACAACTAATATACTTATGAATCAATTGAAATCCACAAATATCTTAAAACTCTTAATATAAAACTAAAATCTCATTTATAATAAAATTTCTTTTCTGTCCGTGTCTTTGTCCATTTACTTATATCGAACAGACAGAACTTTTGCTTCTCGATTTTTTTTTCTCGATCAGGTTTAGAAGCAATTCATAAATTATTGTATCTCTTACATTAAATAAGTCAATGCGATTCTCAAAAATATTTTAATTTATGCATTTTTACCATGATTAATGAGGTTTTTTCAACCTCGGACGATCAGTTCGATTCTACAGAAATTTTTCATTGACCGCTAGGGTAAACGGAAAACGCTCGGGGTGGACGGTCTAGAAGTTTAGCGACTCAGGATTCGCACCCCATTTGGAGAAAAAATTTCTATAAATACGCCATTGTTGAAGATCAAGCTGCGGATACCTGAGATAGTGATTAGTCACTTAGTCATCCTATCGTTGCACCATAGCCCTAGGGTAATTTATGCATTTTTGAGTTCCTTAAATGAATTGTCTATTTAATTATTTGAGATCGATTTTATGAATATAATCAAAGAACCATATAAATAATAAAACTTCGAAATTTCAATTTTTGACTTTGCAAAGAAAGCTGTTTTTTTTTTTTGCTTTGAAAAAAAAACTAGAATTGAAATACGAAGTTTTTATAACTTATTTATTTCTTTTTAAGAAGTAATTTTTCACTATATTAAATTGTATTTAAAATTCAGGTTTAAATACTAAAATGTGTACGTGGTGCATTGAATAGTTTGTGTCAGACTAAGGGAGTGTTTGGGAGAGCTTCTGCTTACTGCTTTTTAGCTTTTAGCCATGCAAAAGTGCTTTTGAGTGTTTGGGAATGCCAGATTCTGCTTTAACTTCTGCAACTTTTACTCAAAAGCTAGAAGCAACAATTTGATGCTTTTTTCTGCTTCTGCTTTTTTACTTATGGTGTAGAATTAAAAGTTGACATTTATACCCTTAATAAATTTATTATTTTACATAATTACCATCACATTTTTAAATAAAATCTTATATTTTTATATAATTTATATTTTCAAAAAAATTTATACATATTTGTATAAATTTATATAAATTTTATTATTTTATTATTTTTTATATTTTTATTAACTTTATATTTTTTTAAATATATATATTATTAAAAAAATAATTTTGATATAATATTTAAAATATAATATTAAATATATAAAATATTATAGATCATGTATCAAAATTATATTTAGATAATTGAAAAAAATTAATTTTGATAGTTTAAGGATATTATTGTCATTTAATTAAAAATTAAGCTTAAAAGTGATTATTCACCAAACACTCAAACTTTACCTTGTATCAGCTTTTGACTTCTATTTCCAAACACTACATGCTTTAGCTTCTTACTAACTTCAAGATAATCACTACAAGAATCACTTTTTAAGAAGTAAAAGCTCTCCCAAACACTCCCTAAATTTTATTTAAATTAGCATGTAAATTGTAATTTTACCTTTGATTGTGTATAGAATTTGAATAATTGGGGTTTCCTAAATTTATTTTTATTTTATATTGATTAATCATGTGATAGACCGTCCTTATATTTCGTCTACTAAATAAATCCAAAATGTCCTCTGCGTAACGATCTATTTCAATTGTTAAATCCTCGGTTCGATCCCCAACTACGGTGCATTTGCAGGAATTTTTCCTCCAAATGGGGCGCGAACCCTGGGACGCTGGGCTTCTAGACCGCCCACTGCGAGTGCTTCCCGATTTACCCTGGCGGCCGGTGGGAAACTTCCGTGTGGCCGGGCCGGTCGCCCGAGGTTGTCAACCAACCTCGTTAATCATTTTTTTATTTCAATTGTTAAATCATTAAAGGTATATTCTAAGTGATAATTAAATCCTAATTATTTAAAAAATATATCCTATTTTTTATCATCACAGTTCTAAAATAATTTTTTTGATTTTATAAAAATAAATAATAAACCATATAACACTGAATTTAGAATGACTAATTTATTATCATAAAAGTTTTTTATTAATCATCTAAATAAATCAAAAAATAATCATGATGAAAGATCAAAAAGTCTAATATTCTATAGAGCAATGATAAGGAGAGTGAAAATGGGAGAGTAAACATCATAGTGAATGATGTGGCATGACGTGGTATGACGTGACACTTTACATGCACATGTTCGATTATCGCTTGGACACCACCGACGGCCTTCGGCCGCCGCCCCAAATCAAATTATACCCTGGGGGGAACGGTGAACCCATCGGAAATCGTGCATGCAAGGTGCCATGTCATTCACAATGGTTTTCACTCTCCCATTTTCACTCTCCCAATCATTATTTATACTATAATTACACATCAAATTTAAAGATAAAATTCTTAAAAAATATATAATAATTAAGAATTGAATGATGTCTAAATAATAATTTAACATTCTTCCATTGCATCATACTTTCGAAAGTAATTTTCTATTTTTATGATGGTAAAAGGTGATTTGTTTATCCTCGGTGTCCCTGTCAATCAATCGACTAATACTGAGGCTATAAATCATAAGGATCACTAGCTCAAATATTATGACTAGTATGTAAGGAGAATGAACACAAAGACTTAATCAAATTTTGATCTTAGACATTATTTTTTTTATGATGACAAAAGATGATTCGTTTGTCCTCAGCGCTCCCGTCTATCCATCTTATGATCAACAAGAAGGAGGTAAATCAAGGGGACTATTAGACGGGATGTTGTGATTAGCGCATGGAAAAAATAAACACATTAACTTTGTCAGATTTTGACCTTTAAATTTTAAAATAATTATAATATATATATATATATATATATATATATATATATATATATATATATATATATATATATATATAAACTATCAATGACTGAGACCTTAATTTTTTTTTAATGTCCTTAAGGACTAGTCGATTCTTTATTTACTAGATTTATTAAAAAATTTAATTTTATTGTACTTATTATTAATAAAACATTCAACCTTTATTAATTTAAAATAATTTTATTGCACGTATTATTAATAAAACATTCAACCTTTATTGATTTAAAATGCTGACTGCTAAATAGATTTGAATGTATAAAAAATCGTGTCTATATATATTTTATTGTTAATCATGATAATTATTTTTTACTTTTTTAACTCCACCATCGTTAGTAGACTTTAAATAATTAAAATAGTCGTAAATAAGTTTGCATTCAGTTTAATGAGAGATGATGTTTTTATTTAATATTACATCGATTATGAATAATTGTTTTATAATTGATAAATAATATTTTTAAAAAATTATTCCAATTGTAATTATAATCTTGATTCTTTGGTTTTTATTTAGATAAATAAAAATGAAATATACGTGCATATTTATAATATTATTTATGTAGGTTATTTTAATATCTTATTATTTTTCTAACTTCATATTATTTATAATATTAAAAGAAAAAAAATACAAAATTATATTTGTAATCATCATTATAATAATGTATAAATAATTCTAACATTCAAATACCTGTCGTTATAGTATAATGGTGAGTATTCTCGCTTGTCACCGGGTGTCCGAGGTTCGATCCCTGACAACGATGCTTTAGTTTTTTGTACCCACCGTCAGTGCCGAAATCCTAACACAGTCCTCTTTAATCAATAGTCATGTTTTTTTTTCCTTTTTTTTCGTCGTCTCTCACATTTGAGATTTTCTTCCATTGTGATTCATCGTCTTTGAATTGGCTTAGGAGGAGATTACAAGTATGTGGCAGAGTTATAGGGGAAGAAACAATCGCATGTGATGCGGTTCATGTATTGCCAACTACCATCGATTGTTCGTGTCACCCGATTGACCCACCCCAACAAGGTTCGATGACTTAGTTACAAACCAAGCAGTTAAAGTCGAAAAAAGAAGATTATTTTGGGTTTACTGCATATCAAAACGTCGCTCAATTTTTGTTTGTTCGTTTCAAGTGAATGTGTATGACCTTCTAGTTGGCAATACTTAAAATTTGTATATTAGCAAGGTTACTTGCGTGGAAGATAAAAGGGAAAGTGACAAAAAAAAGAGAGCATAAATGATGGAACTTCTTATGTAATTTTGTGATCCCATCCCTCCTTTTCCTCATCTTTTCCATTCAAGTAATCGAACACTAAGAATAACTGTGACTGTGGTGGTTACAAGAAACAGATTAGGAATTCTGCTACCATTCTTGATCCTATTTTATGATCTTGTTAGAGTGTTCCTGGATACTGTAGTTATTTACTTCTGATACTTAATCAGCCTCTCAGGCAGTATGGAACTCACGTTGCATTACTGCAAGTGATAATTGCACTTGTAGTATACTTGATTGATTTGTCACTACAAAAATGGGTCCTTTTTTAATCACAGGAAAGCATGCTATACTAAATTAAGAATCACAAAGGAGGTCCTATAGGTACTTACTTACCAGATAGTATGTTAAATCCGACACTTTTGACGCCAACCGGAAAATTTTTCGAAAGAAGGTTTAGAGTTTGGGAGACCCAAACTAATATTTGAGGGTCGAACTATTTAGAAACTTAAGTTATGTGGATCTAAATGTTTAAAAATAGAAATTTTAGGGCATCCTTGGGATTTACCCAAACTTGGAGGGCTAATTTGCAAAAAGCCAACCCTTATACCCTAACCCTTCCCCTCTTTCCTCTCTTCATTCGCCTGCAGCCTCAGCCCGACGCCCGACGCCCGACGCTCCATTCCTCTCCTCTCTCCGATCTAGCGCCGACGCCATCCCCTTCCTCTTCGTTTTCTCCTCCTCGGATCATCCTCTGAGATTCCCTTCTCTGCGACGTCCACATCCACAAGCTAGTCAACGTCGAGTGCCTTCTTCAGAGAGCCCTCAGTGCCAACGACCATCGCGGCCCTTCTCCACGTGCGATCGAGGCCATCCCAGAGCCTACCGATCTTCCTTGTTCCTTTCCCTTTCCCGACATAGATGTACGTCGGTGGTCACCCACTTTGGCCGGTTGAAGGTGAGTCGGAACCCTAGCTTGAGTTTGGTTGATTTTTCTTTCAATCCCCACAGCAATGGCGGCCAATTTGGGCTTGACCCTTCCTTTGATTTGCAGCTTTACCTTGAGATTGGAAGACTAACGGCGTGATTGTGTTTCCAGTGAACCCAGATCTGGCGTAGGGGAGGAAGAAGGAAGCTTTGGTTAATTCTGATGGCTCTTGAAACATTATTATGGGATGTTGGTTTGTGGTTCTATCTGTAACTTGGTTTTTGGTCTGATTTGGATTACAGTTTGAATGGATCGTTCTTACTAGATTTTTCTTGTTTCTATTGTTCATCATGTTCGGATTGAGGATTGGTTACATGTTGAAATGGATATAGATTGGAATTGGCTGTTGATTTGTTAGTGGATTGAAACAAGGTTTTGATTATGAATTCCAAATCTGTTGTGTTGCAGGTGTCTCAGGTCGAAGTTGCTATAGGAATTGAGTTCCCAGTGGGATTTTTATAGTGCTAATTCTAATTTGGAATCTCTGTTTATAATGGAATTTTGTATTGGTTTGGATTGGGTTTTAATGTATGTTGCTGAACAGATTGGGGAAATTGGTTTTTTTTTTTTGCTGAGTTGGTTTTTGTTGGATCGGTTTTGGTTGATAGTATGATGATGTTGTGAATTAAATTATGTGGATTGATGTGGGATCATGTTTATTGACTGAGTTTCATATTGACTTGTTTTGGTTGGACCATACTGACTTTGATGAGTATGGTTGGTACTCCGTCTTGGATGATTGAGCTTGCATTCTTGATCTTGTGGTTTTCCTATTATAGTAGGTTTTGTTTTTATTCAGTTTTTGTTTATTTTTTACTTGTATTATAATATGTTGGTTATCCTAATACGACTGTACTTACTTGGTTGTTCAGTTTGTGCTAATATCCTTTGTTGGTTGTTTGTTTGCATTTTTTTGGCTCTCTTACTTTGGCTTTTCTTGCTTCTTTAGATCCACTTTTTTTATTTTTTTTTTTTTTTTTTTTTTTTTTTTTGTTTTTTTTTTTTTTTTTTTTTTTTTTTTTTTTATCTGTTCTGTATAGCATTGGTATGAGCATGAGTATGTGGATAGGATTAACTACCATTGTATGGTTGCATGGTGATTCTAGTCATCTTGCACGGGTTAGATATGGCTGATATTTGGCATGTCCCTATATCTGCATTTGTTCTTATTGCATGTATTAATGCATCATGGTTGGTTATATATTGATCAACATGCATTTATGTGAGTTATGTATGATGTGGTAGGGGCATGTGTTGAGTCATCCCTCCGCCTAGCATGCCGACGTCAGCACTCCCTTGTGTGAGCCATCGTCTCGGTACATGACACACACACTCAGGAGTAGGGTGGTGATTGTCACTGGCCGGTCAGGGGTGCGTGTAGCCGGAGATCTCCTTCCAGCAGGATGCGCATCTATCATGTCCCACTCTGGCCCAGACACTGTATCGCCTGTCTCGGTGGCTTAACTGGTGTTAGGGTGTGACCATGTCATTGCATCATGTGCATATGATGCATTATACATTTTGATTGTGATTGCTGCATTTATTTGATGCACTTGTTTGACATGCACGTACAGGATATACTTATGTATGGTTGATGACCCTGCACTAGCTCGTGTGGTACGAGTCTTTTATGGTATGGATAGACTGATTTATGGTATGTACAATCAGTTGTTATTTTCAGTTATGCATACTCTGATATTCTTGTTGAGACTGTATCCTGTTGTTTCTGTATAGCTATTTCAGCTATTTTTGTTGAGCCATGCATATCTTTCTATATACCCGCGGAGTCCACTTGGACTCACCACCCGTCGTAATATTTTTGTTTTTAGGTTGATAGCTCGCCGGAGGAGCCCAATTGCCGGTCCCGGGTCCCCACGACTCCATTTGGATGGGAGCTTCCGCTGGTTTTGGTTTTCTTTTGATAGCATAGTATATGTTTTGTATTCGTTTTGTTACCGAGGGCTTGTATTGGATTTATTCGTACGGTATTGTATTTTTTGAGTCCTCTGTTGGACTTTGTGTTTGTGGTTTTGCTACGCGCCGGCCCAGGGGGCAGCTCAGGTGAGTTCTATGTTTCAGTGTTGTGTTGTTTCATTATCTTATGCTTTATAGATATCTGTTTTGTGGCCTGAGGCCATTTTATATCTGCGTGGGTTTGTGTGTGTGTAAATTGTCCGTCAGACAGGGGAGATACTGTCCGATTTTATATTGGATCAGCGGCTTTAACGGTCTCAGCGCGGACATAATAACTTTGAGAGATATGTCCTGATGATTTGTGACCTCTTTTTTTATTCAGTGTGGTTATTTTTTAAGTGCATCTGTGAATGTGAATATCTATTATATATGTATATCCACTCGCAAGTGCCCTGTGCCCCATGTTATAAGATTAGTAGTCAGCTGTCCGGTGCTAGTTGTTGTAGTATATGACAAACATGAATTGGAACGGCTGGTTCACAGTAACTGAGAATAGATAATGATGCGTGAAGTTACCTTTTGTTGTAAATGTGATCTCCTATTCTCATCAAACTACTACAAGTAGACCCTGATGAACTTGATCATGATGTGTTCTTTTGGTACTTAATCAATTTAATTAACCATAGGCTCTGATGCCTAGGAATCTTTATCTACCCCTTGTGTTCCATTCTTGGATACTGACAATCGAACACCTGGTTTCTCTATTTTTCATGTGAAAAAATCTTTGGATATAGCTGTGTCAGGCAGTTGGATCCACACCAATGTCATGCACAATCCGAGCAACATAGGCATCAGCAATAGAGAACCATATGAGAGTCAAAGTTAAGATGAATCCTCTTGTGGTTCCACCCAACTAAATCTTAGTTTGAGTGTTTTTTGGCCTATTCATTTTCAAGTGTATCACAAAATTTAAGTGATTTTACAGAAAGCCCGTTGGCTTAGAAGGATAAGGTGAGTTTTGGTCTGTTGAGGATGGCCTGAGTCTGATCATCTTTGTGAAGCGTATCCCCATGCTAATTTAGATGTTAAAATACCTCTTAAGGCTTCATGTTCTGTTTTGGCAACAATTATAGAGAAATATATTATAGCTATAATCTATTTGCGTGGAAACATAGTTGCTCAAAGTGCAATCCACGCTGCCATATAATTACATGATTACATCATAATGTCTTGTTACATGCAGGATATGTCATTTATTGTGCGAGTTAGTTCTGGTGGGAGAAAGAGGCCACAACCAAGGGTTTCGTCTATGATTTACCTCCTTGATATTGAATTTGTAACGGATTAAACTAATATGGGAGCTGGCGACAAACGATATCATCTTTTTTATGACAAGCCCACCTCAACTGGCAATGAAGTATTGTGGTCGTCGTCTTCGTCATAGTGGCAAAGGTCATTGGCTCACAGAGCTACCTGAAAGAGGAATCAGACTATCTCTTGCAGATATCTTTAGCATCATCATTTCTATCCCTCTCCTTCATATAAGTATATATTTGCAAGCCAATGTAATATATAGAATTGAAGGAAGACCAGGTCAAGAAATTAATGGAATAGTATAGAATTGAAAGATTTGTGATTGACAAGATTAAATTCTAATTGATGTGAAAGTAGTTGTGATTGACAAGATTAAATCTCTCTTTTTATTATTCCCGCGTAATCATATTAACAACAATTAATGTCTTCAATATTAAATTTTCGGTCACACCTCCACTTCAATACCTTCTATATAGATTTTGAACATTTAAAATCACGCGCAAAGCATTTATTGGTTGATTATATTTTCAATTCTAGCTAGGATTATAGACAAGATCATTAAATTGTGTAGAGTGTTTTTCTCCGATTAATTTTGGAGATAGATGGGTAAATTTGATGTGCAACTTAGTCAATTATTTAATTTATAATTATTTAGAATGGTAAAAAACTATTTATTATTTTATAAAATAAATGTAATCATTAAATATATAATCAATTAGTAATTACTTAAAAAATAATTAATTAATTTTAATATAGCAATGAAAATTTTAAAAATGCTTAATTAATTTAATCATTGAATTGACAGATTAATTACACTTTTACAAAATTTAATCGATTAATTATTGAATATATAATTATTTTATTAGTTTAATGGTTGGATGGAGATAAGCATTAATTAAGAATAGGTATGCATTAATTATATTCTTAATTTATATAAACTTAATTATTATAAATAAGTAAATGATTAATAATCTTTTTCTTTCTGTCACGCCCCGAGACCATTGGAGCCGCTGATCCAATATAAAATCGGACAACATCTCCCCTGTCCGGCGGACAATTTACACAAACACACAAACCCACGCAGATATAAAATGACCTCAAGCCTCAAAACATATATATATAAAGCATAAGATAATGAAATAACTCTATACTGAAAATATAGACTCACCTGAGCTGCCCCCTGGGCAGGTGCGAAGCAAAAACCACAAACACAAAGTCCAACAGAGGACTCAAAAATACAATATCGTACGAATAAATCCAATACAGGCCCACGACATATAAGAAAATGAATACAACGCATAAGAAATACTATAAAAAGAAAAACCACGCGGAAGCATCCATCAACGGAGTCGTAAGGACCAGGACCGGCAACTGGGCTCCTTGATAAGTGCCATTTTTTGTGATTATTTTAGATGTTAAAATCCATGTTTGACCTATGTTTTTATTGCTTATTTGTGATTTTACCCTAGGTTTTAGGATTTCCTCTTATTTTGGACTTAATTGCAAATTTACACATTTTTTGGATTATTTGGCCACTAATTTTCTGATATATTTTTGTAGGCATGGAAGGATCCTGGACCTAGGGCATACTGGGTCAAACTTGAGTCGGAAGTGGAACCGGATCGAATTATCATGTTTTGGATTAATCCGGGCCGTCCGATTCAAGAGCGGCTAGATCTGAGCCATCCGGGACGATCTGAAGCAATCCGAGCTAGGGTTAGGGTTGATCAAGCTCTATGATCAAGATCTGAAGGTTTCATCCCAATCAGAGCTAAATCAACCGTTGAATCAAGCAAGGAGGGCTCTAGAGCGTCCAATCACAGATAGAGTTGATCTGGACCATCCGTTGCACATCTGGAGGATCCGAGCTACGACAAGGCAGATCCTGACCCCAGATCATCATCATAAAAGTTTGGCTCAAATCAGATCAAGATCTACCGTTGGATTTCATCCGATAAATCTGGATCGTCCATTGATGGCTATTTAATCAAAAATCGCCGCAGCCTTCTCCTTTGTCGCGTCTTCTTCGCCGCAAACCTTTCCTTCAGCTGTTCTTAGTTTTCTTCAGTAGATTTCTCCAATCCAAAGGGGTGCGACCCCTCATTTCTTGTTTAGATCGAATCTTAGGTCATTGGGAAGGCTCCTCGGTGAATTTCCAGCTCTCAATTGCCCAAGAACAGAGCTTTTGTGAGGTCTCCGGAGCTCTGCCGTTTGGTTTCGTCAACATCAGCTACGCATCATTTCATCATCTGAGCAGTTCAGAGGGGTTCCCTGGAGTGCTCGGATCAATTCCAATCCATCATCGCAGCTGAGTTGAAGGAATTGGATGAGTTTCGGATTTGAGCATATTTGAGTTGATTTTGAATCGCAGATGCCGTTTTCCATCGACTTGCTGAGCTTGCGGGTTCGAGGCTCACACTTGCGTGACGAACAAGGAGGATTCGAGCTAGAGAAGGATCGAGATTAGTTTACCATAGTTAATTTACCTGTTTTAGCTGTAATTTCGTTTCTGCAATTAAATTTTCTGTTTCTGAATATGTTTTAGCTGCTGTAATCTCGTTTCCTACTTGTTTCTGTTTAATTAGGTTATTGTCTTTCAAGTTGAGTAGTTTAGGAACCTATCTAGTGGATAGTTGTGTTTGATTTCAGTAAATTTTAGTTCAAATTTGTTGCATGCCATTTCCTTGTGTGTGCCAAGTCATTTCTGAAGTTTTCAGCTTGAGTTCTGATTTTTATATCTTCTTTCAAATTCGATTCTTGTTTAGCTCATTCCCTGCAATTGAAGATAACATTTAGTTCCTAATTCAATTGATTTGAGTTGTTTAGCAAGTTAGATTTATTTCTGCAGTTAAGTATAGCTTGTTTTGCATTGATTCTGTTTCGGCCATTTGATTTCTGATAACTCGATTTCCATTGCTTCTATTTAATTCATTTCTGCTATGCCATTTCTGCGTGCCAAGTCTCATTTATGAAATGGTATCAGTGAAGATTACATTGGAACTTGATTGCATGTGAAATCAGTCTACTTGTATGATAATTTTGCATCCAAATCTCTGCGGCATCACCATTTCTGAATCTGAGTGGCATTTTCTGCAACTCTTGGTTTGTAATGCATTCAGTTTGTAACTGAATTTGATTTTCTGAATCGGAATTGAACACTAGCTCAGAGCACTAGTTCCAGCTTGCTTTGCCTGATCTGTAATCGACTTGTTTTTACATTCCAGCACTTGAATTCTGCATTCGGCAGAAGTAAGTATGGGCTGCAATGTTTCAATCTATTAATTCTGAAATTGTATCAAGTGATGCATATTCTTGTGAATCTTAGTTGAACCTTGGATTGTAGCATTCTAGTTTGGTTTTTGTGTCTGATTTTGTATCAAATTCGTGGCTGCATACTTGCCATCCTGTTTCTGAAATTCTGCTGTAGATTTCTGAATTTGCTCAGCTTTCAATTCATTGGCAGTTTTGGGTTTGCTAAGTTGTTTGCTTTTAGTATCAAGCTGAGTTTTAGGCATAAATCTTGTATCAGTTTATTCATAGATTGCTTATCATTTGGTTGGTTTTGATTTACAAATCCTGAAGTTGAACATAAGGTGTGATGTGCCATTGCATTTTTGTATTAATTTGAAGTCTAAAGGTTGCAAGTTGCATTAATTGGTTAAAGTATCACTTGGTCAAGCTATTAATAGCCATCACATTGTTTATTTATTGCATTCCCGTTTTTAATTGCAACCCAAACCCAGATTTACATTCGAGACCCGAAAACACAAACGACACCTAAACACAAGCGCGAATCAAACAACGTCAACTAGCCCCGAGAAAAATACGACCTGTGGCCCCTATATTACATTTTCATACTTTTGATTGTAAAAGGGTTTCCAGCTTTTATTTATAAATTCTAAATTTGAGACCCACATTCGTGACACATAGTTTGGGCCCGTCACTCCTCCGGCGAGCTAACAACCTGAAACAAAAATATTACGACGGGTGGTGAGTCCAAGTGGACTCGCGAGTATATAGAAAGATATGTATGGCCGAAAAGTAGCTAAAGCAGCTATATAGAAACAACAGGATACAGTCTCCATAATAATATCAGAAGCATGCATAACTGAAATAATAAAGGACTGTACATAACAGAAATTAGTCTATCATGATCATAATAGGACTCGTACCATACGAGCAGGTGCAGGGTCAACAAACCATACCAACGGTACCTCCTGTATGTGCATGTCAAACAAGTGCAGCAAGTAAATGCAGCAAACACAATCAATGCACAAATGCATCATATGCACATGATGCAATGTCATGGTCACCCCCTAACTCCAGTCAAGCCACCGAGACAGGCGATACTGTGTCGGCCGAGTGGGTAGAGCGGTGACACTGTCCGCACATCTGTCATCACTGCTCCTGAGTGACCGAGAGGACAGGATGCTGGTGGAGCTATCGCTCCGCCCCAGGTATATATGGGGGAGATATCTCTCTCATCTTCTCTGGTCTATGGGAAGAGAAGGGATCTCCGCGTGCTACCACGCTTCGAAACCACTACCCCTGAGCGGACGAGCGGAGCACCACAGAGCAAATGCACACACCCAGCGGTATCCACTAACCCATGAGTGGCCGTGTGTGCATATCATGTGCCGGAAGACGATTAGGCTCAACCACAAGGGAGTCGCTGATCGCCGGCATGCAACAGTGCAGGTATGGTGCATGACTAACACATGCAACCCCTACCAGGTCATCGACACATAACTCAACCTATCACGCACAGGTCATATGTATGCATCATAACCCAATCAATCCTATATCCAGATACTCGTGCAAGTATGAATAAGATCAACCAATGCAGATATCAGGTGACATACCACAGTAACCCAATCAGTCCATATCTAGACACACGTGCAAATATGACCAGAATCAACCAATGCAAATATCAGGTGACATACCACAATAACCCAATCAGTCCATATCTAGACACACGTGCAAATATAACCAAAATCAACCAAGGCAACTATACAATGGAATGCTAATCTCTATCCACATACTCATGCTCATACCAATGCTATACAGAGTCAGATAACAAATAAACGAGACTATATAGAAGTAAATGTAGATCATATCCAAGGTCAAGCATAAGTATCAAGCAGGATAACAAAACGATAGCAGATAAAAGTCAATATCAGCCTACTGCATAAATAATTAGCCATGCATAAAGATAAAGTGGATCTACAGATACAAGCAAGAAGTACCCGCCTCAAATCGTAAGACGCTCGTATCAGAAAGAACCACCCGTCCGATAGTCAACAACGATAAACTCAGTCAATGTCCTGTGTCAATGGCATAATGTTTAGCCACAATAATACATAATTCATAACTAAACGAGTTATCTCAATTTATTAGTATCGTCATAATTATCCCGTTTCATTTAATTTATTGCAATTAAATGAGTAGCCATAATTATCCCAAGTTACTTGGATTAGATTCATGTTAGATTTTCGGAACCCGAGTTATCAAGCTTAGGTTATTAGGTTTAATCTCCAATTAACCCATTATTTAACCACTTAACTACTCCATTAAGTCTATACCGTTAATAATCATTAATCAACAATTAAAAAATTTAACCAATTACCTCATTATCAAAACAATAGGAATATTCTCCACCAATGGCAAAATCCAACAAGCTATTCACATATTAACCCACAACCTATCCAAAACCAAATCTCCAAGATCCGCAGCCAATCAGCCTCAACCACCAACAAACTCATCCCAACATGAGCAAATCACCACTGAATGCTCTTGGTAAGAGCATTCCGCACCAAATGGGCAAACACAATACACCTAAATCTCCCATAAGCACCCAATTCAGTATTAGGCTATCAATTGATTCGCCTACTGCTATTCTATAGCAAGACACATTCCCTATAACACACGGAAATAAACACATTCTAAAGCTATGGAACCAACACCAAGATCCTTCATCACAAATCGAGAGCTACCATTCGATTTCTATTTCCAAAATAACAAAACGCAAGTAGCGATTGCAGATCTGAAACCCTATAAAATCAAAAGCTACTCCAAGTAGATTACAATGAAAACCCTAGATTCCAAAAGAGAACCGATTCCAACACAACCACCATTTAGAAACTAAAACAATCCACAATAAGGATCCTATCCAAACCTCAAAACGAATTCCACACCAAAGTATCATCAATTTTGAAACTAAATCCTTACCTGATTCTTGTGCCAGCAAATCCATTCCTTGACCAAGATCTGGCGCTCAGAAATCACACGAAGGCTACCACAACAGCTCCTTCTTCTTCTACTTGGCTTTGGGCCTTCCCGACATTAGATCGTGGCGCCTGCAACTGAATGACCCAATCGACAGCCAAGCGAAGATTGGCTGGGCGATGCAGCTCCACACGCGCGTGAAGAACAAAAGGGAATCGACTCCTCGACTGTCGAGTGTGTCGGGTTATTCGAACAAGGAACAACTGGGGCTGGAAGCTTCGAGGGATGAGGAGGCGTGTGGCGTCGACTAGGGCACGCGCAAGGAAGAAGGGAAGGGGTCGGCGCCGCGGGCGAATGAAGAGGACGGGCGTTGAATGGAATGCGGCGGCCACACCAAGCCCTAACCGGCTTTTTAAGTGGGCCTTTTGCACTTTAGTCCAAAAAGTTCAGCCAACTCGCAAGCAAGCCCCTCGGTTTTAAATTTTATTATGTCTTTGTCCTTGTAACTATTTGTTTTATAACATTTTGGTCCCTAAATTGGTGTCCTAAGACTCGGAGACCCCAGAACCTACCTGGTGACCCTCCGGAAATTTCCGGAACCTACTCAAAAGTCTCGGATTTAACACTTTCAGTTTATTTATCTTTTTAATTCTGAGTTTTATATACCAGATTGTGAGGGAAAAGTCATGCTCCTAACCCTTCGCTATCACCGGATAGAGGAGTGGGCCCTATTATAGCGTCGTGACCTATAATTCACTAACGAAGAGTGGAACTGAGACTACATGATAGGGTAATGTGGCAAGTCTGACAACCTATCTCAACTATCTGGGAGCTAAGGGTCGCCTACGTATGACCCTACTCCTGTAGCATGTATAACCACCCCGTCTCAACCATAGGGAGTCAAGGGTCCTCTACATATGCTACATGCAGAGATGATGCATGATACTTTCCCATGCATCACCTACTATCTAATCCTACTATTATTATCATGATATGCAATAGTCCAGGTAATAATCACGGACCATAACCTAACTCTAATGCTAGGTATTAAGTGTGTCGTCCGTAATCCAAAACACACAGTAAATACATGATAATAAAGTAGTAAATCTAATCAAACAACATGTATCAAATGAAGTTGTACATGAACAGATATAACATATACCCCTATTGCTATTCATATCTAACTATGCATAAAAGTATGACTATATCTAATAAAGATAAGTCAAAGGTATCCACCTCCGATGTAGAAGTTCGTAAGCGAAGAGAACCCCCGCGTCCAATGCTCGTATCCTGTATCAATAGGAGTTATTTAGCAACCAACATATGAAATAATATAGCTAAATTAAACTTCCAACCTAATTAGGGAAAACATAACCGAAACTTGGTCATCCACTAACCCTAGATAAGGATTAGCTTCCCAAAATGGTAGCACATTGTACAACCCATAACTTGTGAGGCTAACCCACACTTAATGCCAAATCCATAATAAACTACTGATTGGTCAGCAACTCATAATCCAAACAGATTCAAAACTTCACCACCCCAAAGGTTGCCCATGGCCAATCATTACAGTTCTAATAGAGCTAGGCAACGAAAGGAAACACATTGGGTAGGGTAAACCATCAACAACAAACAACCACCTAATCCAGAACATAATCACCACATGATTGCCAATCAGAATCAACAATTCAACGTACATCAATTCAAACCTGAAGAAGAACTACTACAAATCAGCCTTCTATCAAGAACTACAACTCAATCTGTGGTACACTGCCAAACATCACTCGTAATTCACCATACTATCAATGAACAAAAATCAGCTCCAAGAAGAGCAGTAGGGAAGATCAAACACTGATTACAATCCACCCTTTATGTGAAATTCTCATACCAGAGCAAAAGATCAAACCTACCACTGACCTCACATGAAGCAAAACAGGACAGATCCCACACAGAATAAACTCATATATTCACAGATTCGCACAAATTTCTCCATGCAAGAAGACCTCAGTTCAAGAACAGAATAAGGTTCAGAACCAAATGCTCGTAGCGGTTCGAAAATTAAAGCGAGCAACAAGGGATTTCTAAAACAATTCAGATTCCAAAAAATAGAGCGTTACAGCTAAGAACTCAAGTCCGAGAGAAAACCCAGATCCAATCAATCTCCGTCTACACTTCACGACACACAACAATGTTCTAAACCAAATCCATAGCACAAGCTAGCAATCAGGTGATTCTTACCTAGGAACGCACCAACGCAAGCCCTTCCTCCTTTCCCTGTCTGGAATCTGAGGTTCACCAGTCAACACAGCAAAGGAAAAGTTGGAGCTGCATGCCTCATCTCCACTGCCAGACAATTGTCGGTTAAGATGATCGGCTCAGATTCGACCGAAAACAGGACTAGCAACAAAATTTGCCACAAATTAGGTTGTCATCACCAAACTAGCATCACGGAACCTAATAGCCCTAGATCTGAAACCTACCTGATCGCGGCCCGAAGAGAACCACCACCCAATTGCCGGCACCATAGAGCGATCGATCAAGTGCTTAGTCACCGACGTGAACCCACAACGCCTGTAACGCCCCAAAATTCCCATTTTTAGTTCATAAAGTCCTTGAAAGTAGTTAGAAATGTTTTAGAAATATTCTAGATATTTTTAGGAATTTTTAGAATATTTTTATGGAATTTTCCGAATCCGTTTGGTATTTTAAAAAAAGAGAGAAAGAAAAAAAAAACCGGTTAAGTGCAGCGGGTGGATCGAACCCGCGACCACCGCGAGACCACACAAGCGCGCAACCGGCTGGGCTAGGGGTATCAAGCACAGCAAAGGATGGAGAGAAGGATATTTAAGGTGTAGTTAGGTTAATCCGCCCTATAGGTATAAATAGGTAATTAAAGAGAGAAGTTTTATTTCTCTCCTCTCCAAACCCTCACGCCGACCTCTCCTCTTCTGGGCGAGACAACACCAAGCTCTAGGGGGCCGGCCAAGGCTCTTCTTCAAGAGATATTCCTATATTCGGGATCCCCGCGACGAGAGGAACGCGTAGGCGCGAAGAATTCTCCGAGATCTCAAGTTTCTTCCGAGTTCTAGACGTCAATCTTGGTTGTAAGTCCAAGATATCAATGTAAGTACTGCTCACCTGCAGTAAGAGGCGGTTTTTCCGCAAGAATTTCCTTTAAAAGTTTTTAAAAAGAGATATTTCCTTTTTGTTTAAGTTTTGCATGTGATCTTAGTTCATTATATGCTTATATATTTTATTGAGTGCCCTATATGAGATTAGGGTCCAAGAAAAGCTATGAGAAAAGAAAAGAAAAGATAAAGATAAGAAAAGAAAAGGCCAAGGCCTTAAGAAATCCCCAAAAGTCAAGACTTAGGGATTTTAGCACGCAAGGTGCTCCAGAAAATGCCAAGGCATTTACAGATAAGAAAGAAATGAAAGAAAAGCTATTTTATTTTATAAGGCCAGTACCCGGCGTCCAAGGGCGTCGTTAAAGAAATCCAGGTGTCCAATTCCAAGGTCTTGGCCCTGGTAGACCAAGGTCTGCTCTATTAGGATTGGTGGCTCGCTACCCCAACCTTTTAGGGAACGCGCATATCAGATGGTACTTACGTCTTCAGTGGATCCAAGTGATTATTATTTTCAAGTATATGCTTTAGCAAAGTTTTCGAAAATTTAAAGAGTTTTCAAAAAGTTAAAGAATAGCTAAAGTTTCAAGTTGAGCCAAGAAAAGTAAATTGAGATTTATTAATGCTTGAGTATGCATGTTTTGAGTTATACATGTTCTTAGTTTTCTTTCAAGCATATAAGTATCTCATATGATTTTCATATTGTTCAAGAAGCATGTTTGCACATTTCGAGATTTTGTGAGCTAGATAGTACTTACTAAGCTTTTTGCTTACTAGTTGCATTTCCTCTTACTGCAGATAAAGGTAAAGGCAAGCAATTCTGAAGAAAGGCGACGAGGCGGTGCTGAGTAAAGTGCGTGTGGTGGTTGATTTTGGAGAGATCCTTGAGACGAGACAATTTAGTTATTTGAATTACAATGTTTTAGTTTATTCAAATTTCAAGTTCTTGCTTTATGGAGTTTAGCGAACGTTTAAGCTTTGGATAGTTTTACATGCTCAATTTCTTAGAGTAAAGATTCCATGTCATTTCATTTAGCATACATATCCTTATGATTGCATTGGATGAGTAGAAGTGTGAGTAGTTTGAAATATTGATACTTTGTTAGAGAAATAGATGCATGTGCCAAGATAGTATTAATTTCCCTTTGAATCAAGTTTTATTGCTTAAGTATGTTTAGAAAAGTTGCTTTCTCATTTGATAATGCCTTAGGGATGTTTCAGAATTTTGTGTGATGAGTTTCAATGGTTAGAAGTTAAGTTTGGTACAAACTCTAGCTTAAAGTCTATGTAGATTTTTCATAACTTGCTAAATTCTGCAAAAGTCCTAATTTCAAGTTTATGGATTCGTTTTGATGGGCTAAATTGTTTAGAAAACTGGTATAGAGTATAAAAATGGTGTCATGATTTTATATGGCTCGAAAGTATAGGTTTGGTGGAGTTTTGAAACAAGGCTTCGAATCTGAAAAATAAGTTTCAGACTTATCAGTCGACTGGTACAGTATCAGTCGACTGATACCCGTAAGCTGAGTTGGGCAAGGCAAGTTTCAATAAGTATTTTTTTTACGAGTTTTTGAGAAAGAAAGTGTGACATGGTATCATGCATGACTATTTAAGTTAGAATATCATTCTTAGATAGATTAAGAAGAAAAAAAAAAGATTTCCGCATTTTTAGTCGTGCATTAGAGTCGAGAAGTAGACAAAAGTAACGATCCGTCTAAGGCAGGAGAAGGCGGGTCGCTACAACGCCTTTCCTTGGCTCCGATCGCTTGTCCTAGATCTAGAGAGGAAGCAAGGTGAAGACAGGCCAAAAGCAAAGGGACCTTTGGTCTCAGATCGTTGCTTTGGTGTGAGGGGGTGTCGGCGGTGGAGTGGAGGAAACAAAGAAGTCATTCTGCTGAGGAAGAGACCGCTCGGTGGAAAGATCAGGGACAAAGGCATTTAAAGGGTGGTCATTATGCAATTTACCCCTTGCATTTTAGCCAATTACAACTCTACCTTAATTCTTTGGCCTTTACCCACTTACACCCCCGTAGGTTTGGTTTAGAGCCAACAAATCCCTCCAAACTTCTTATTAATCTCAATCTCACCCCTTAACTTTCGCAATTAAACTCAAAGACCCTAAATTTACCCTACGTGAAATTTTTCCAGAATCGGATTTTACTTACCATATTTAACAAGGTATGCAGTCTCCGAAATGTAAAGTATAAATCAAATGCGAAAAATATACCTACGATGCATGATCAGAAATACCCATGGCACATCAATAATCTGCTCATATTACCGAGCAGATACAGATCCAATAATAAATACAAATCAACAATCACATATATGTATGTCAATCATATACAATAATCATAGCTCAAACAAATGCATGTTGCATCATATGTAAATGATACAACGACATGTGTCACTCCTACACAACAATATACAACCATCACATATATCAGCGTGACCGACTGAGCGAGGGCTATGATAACTGTACACACTCTCACATCAATCTCCTATGAGTGGTCGAGTGGACTGGATGCTGGAAGAACAACTGAATCCCGAACCCCAAGAAAAGGGAGAGCACAACTGCTCTATATCAAAGACCCCAGTGGGAGTACAATCACTCTAATATCTAAGAACAAGGAGGAACAACCTCTAACTCTAGAAACCAATGAGAGCACAATCGCTCTAGTACCCGATAGGGGAGCACAACTACTCTACCTATCTCTCATAAATGACAGAGGGGGGTGTCACTGTCGGTTACAACTCCAACAACCACCACTACCCCTGATTGGTTGAGTGTAGTACAACAGGACGACTGCTTGCACTTTGACAACTACCACTATCCCTGAGTGGTTGAGCGGGCAAACTACTATATGACTGACGACGGACTTAACCATCAAAAAGCCGATATCTGTCAGCATCCAACAATATAATATGGTGCATGATACTAATATACTTAACCTCAATGAAATCAACCATCTTACATTTAATATGTAACACAAGTATCCAAACAAATACCATAATAAAATGCAACTAATCTACTAGGTAGTGTATATCTAATGTTAATCAAACCCTAGATAGGTCATGATGATTCTAAAATACACGCATATAAGTAGTACTTTTGAGATCCGAAAATAAGAGTTGAGACTGTATAATTGAAAACTTAGATTTTTACTCAAATATCAAGCAAAGAAAAGTACCAAGCATGAAAACAAGTACAATAGAGTTAAGGTAAATAAACCTACTCAGATAATAAGATAACCATGTATTTAAAGGTAAACGGAGCTAAAGAATCAAGCAAGAAGTACTCCCCTTTAATATAGAACGTTCCATTCGTCTTCAAATCCGTGCGTTCACCTCCAGCTTGAATCCTACCAATACATGATACAAAGCAAAACTAAGGATCTACCGTTAATGTATCATCCTATTAATTAATTAATTAATCTATTAATTAATTAATTAAATTCTTAATTAATCTCAAATCTTATGATGATAATTAATTAGCCGAAACTATTAATTAACTCCAATTGGTCAACAACCTCTCAATTAAACCTAGGTTTAATCAACCAGTAAACCTAACCGTTCTGTCATTATAAATTCATCCATTACACTTAATTAATTCTCAAATATCACAATTGGATTCTTAATCCGATGATTAATCTCATTTGTTAACTTTTTAATGATTAATCTCTAATTATCAAAACTAATCCTCTAATTTCGTAATTGGATTCAATTAAGCCTTTCTATTAACTTAATCACCACAATCAAATTATCTAATTTCATTTGATCAATTAAACAAACTCTAATTAGATTAGTTCTAATTAAATTTGTTATCCCTTAATTAATTAATCAACTCATTAATTAATTAATAATTTAATTAACCCATGTTAATTGATTACATGATAAAATCTTAATTATTCTCATTAATCTATTAATCCAACTATTAATAATTAACTTCCAATTAATCTCAATTCTTTGATTAAACTTGATCTAACCATCTTTTAATCCACTGCATACCATTCTAATCATTCTAAGAGCATAACTAATCGTGGATTTGTTCTGTTAATTGAAACTATCAAACATTTAAATCAACTTCCAATTCAATTGAACTTATCACATATGAATCAATTAACTAAGGAAACTATAAAAAAAAAAGAGTAATGATTGGGAGAGTGAATTTAGGAGAGTGAATGACGTGTAGCTAATGTGTACACGTCCGATCGCCGATCGGACACCACCGATGACCCTCTGATTGCCGTCCCGAATCAAATTATGTCCTAAGAAGATTGTGAACCCGGCAGGGTCGTCGGTAATTGAGATCTCGCCGGATTGACGGTGAATGCAACGAGATCATAATTGCGGCGATTCCCGATGAGTTCACCGATCTTCTTAGGACATAGTTTGATTCGGGACGGTGATCAGAGGCCGCCGGTGGTGTCCGATCGGCGATCAGACGTGTATACAATAACTGCCACGTCATTCACTCTCACATTCACTCTCCCTATCATTAACACCCTGTTTGGAAAGGAGGGAATTGGAATTCCTTTGGGAATTGGAATTCAATTCCCTCCTTTGGTTGCAACTTTTAGGAAGGAATTGGAAAGGAATTGAATTCCAATTCCTTCCACACCCCCCAAAATAAATCAGACCCAAAGGGGTCTGATTTGGGAAAGGAATTGAATTACAATTCCCTTCCAAATTTAAAATGACTAATTCACCCTTAACAAATCAGCAACCTGCTGCAACCCTGCTTCTCAGCGCCGTTTCGCCCAGCAACCCTGCTGCTGCAACCCTGCTGCTCAACGGCGAAAACAGATCGCCTGCTCTGCTCAAATTGCTGCTCAAGCACAGATCGCTGCAGATATCTTTGCCTGCACTGCTCAGATCGCTGCTCAAGCACAGATCGCTGCTCAAAGTACAGATCGCCTCTCAGGTTTGTCTTTTTTTTCCAGGGCAGTTCATTTTCGAGCTCCTTTTTGTGTTGCAACTCCCACAAGCACAGATCTGTTCTCTTCTCCCACAAGCACAGATCACAGATCTAGTTTTTTTTTATCTATTTTTTTCCTGTTTCTTTTGTCATATGGGAAAAATCTGTTTTCATTGCAGTATTGAAAATAGATTTTCATTGCAAATGCAAAAATCTGTTTTCATTGCAAATGCAGTGTTTGAATTAGTTTTCTAACAAGCACAGATCGCTGTTTTCTTTTTATCTATTTTCATTGCAGTGTTTGAATCTGTTTTCATTGCAAAACAGATTTTAAAGAGTATCAAATTGTTACATTATTCCTTCGTGCTCTGCAATTTGCGACATATCTAGGCATTTGGGTGAACTCAGATAATACTTGGTTATCAATTAATGATTTTTATCAAATCCAGTTGAGATATGATAGAGGCTTGATCTTAAATTTTTTGCTCAGTGGTTTTACAACGAATCAATTTTTTGTGTTTCTTCTGGGATCTGACAATTAAGGTAATGTAAAATAACAGTTAACTACCTGAATAATAAATACTAGTTCATTTTTTCTTTCTGGCATGCTCCATGAGTATTGATACATATGCTTACTCCAGATCTAGGTTTTTTTTTATCTATTTTTTTTCCTGTTTCTTTTGTCGTCTGGGAAAAATCTGTTTTCATTGCAGTATTGAAAACAGATTTTCATTGCAAATGCAAAAATCTGTTTTCATTGCAAATGCAAAAATCTGTTTTCATTGCAAATGCAGTGTTTGAATTAGTTTTCTAACAAGCACAGATCGCTGTTTTCTTTTTATCTGTTTTCATTGCAGTGTTTGAATCTGTTTTCATTGCAAAAATCTGTTTTCATTGCAAAACAGATTTTAAAGAGTATCAAATTGTTACATTATAAAGAGTCACTTACATTGTAGGTAAAATGTTGATGGTTGTTATGCTGTTGAACCCAGTGTTGCTGCAGTTGCACATGGTACTGCAGAAGGTTCCCAAGAGAACAATGGCCATATTGTTCCATATGTTTCTCATTACCTTCCCAGAAATCCTTCTAAAATCTCATTGGTTCAAGGAAAAGCTAATGATTCAAGTCCAAGCACATCCAAAAATCTTGTTCTTTCTGTTGAATTTTTTGATTCTGTTGAATTTTTTGTAGTAGGAATGAAGGTTTAGGAAATAATTCTGTGATGAATGCACTAAAGAGTTAATGATTGATCTTTATTTTGCTTAAGGGTAAAATGGTAAAAGTATAACAATTGATTTCAATTCCGATTGATTCCAAACATGAGAATTCAATTCAATTCTCTTGTTTACTACTTCATTCCAAACATGGGAATTGGAATTCAATTCCGGTCGGAATTCAATTCCAATTCCTTACTTAAAAGGTTTCCAAACAGGGTGTAATAGAGATACCATAACCCATTAGCTAGTTATGGCCGGGGGAGGTGAGGCGGTGAAAAACCAGTCGCTGGCTAGGCTCTCGATCGAGAGTAGGCGCCGTGAAGAACTGTCGGCACTCGGGGACGAGATCTAGCGATGGTGATGGCTCTTGTCCATAGCGATTATGAGCAAGAGGAAATGGGCCGGTATCCTTTGATGGCGGGCGAGAGGCAGCACGACTTAATGAAGCGGCGACGATGTCCTTGCTTGTGGCCAAAGAGTGGCCAACGGTGATAACTCCACTCGCGGCAGGGCTGGTCGAATAGGGGAGAAAGTGAACGACAATGGTCTGTGAGGCTGTGGGCGTCGGTGATCGGCAACGCAAGGAAGAGGAGTGGATTAGGGGGCAGTGTCGGTGATGGGAATTAGGCACGGGCGATCTCACATGGCCGAAGAGGGCCTACGACGTCGACTACATTGGAGAGGGTAATGGGGCTGCGCTGGCAGCTGAACGGTGCTGGTGAGGACGGTGTCATCGGCGATCGAGGCGGCGCGAGAGCGAGAAGGGTGGGCGATCGTGAGATGGAAAGATCCGGAGATGCAGCGGATGAAAATAGGGTTTGCGGCAGTTTGCGAAGGATTTTGTAAGTGGGGTGGGGAGTTTTGCAAATAAACCCTTGCTATTCAAAACCAAGCCCTTAAATTTTGATCTTTATGCATTTTGAACACTCAAACTTCCTGTATTTAATAATTTTATTTTCAAAAATAAATTTAATCTCTCAGTCCTCCTTTTTCATCCTCGTTTCCTCCATCCATAGCACCGACAGCAGCTGTCAATCGTCGTCCCTTGGATCTCGTCCCTTTCTTCGAGTTACGCGAGGTGCTAAGTAAATTAGTTTACTTTTTCGTAAAATTTTAATTTATGATCATGTCTCCACAACTTAAGGTTGCATGCTAGATACGTGGTTAAAATAATTTAAGAAATTATTTATGCTAATTCTTCCGCTGCACGTAATTAATTTTAAAATTACGAACCCGTACCTTGTCAACATGCACCCGGTCCGAACAACCTTGTAGGCATCCACCATGGATGACCACAAAGTATTCCTTGGAAAGGATTTTAACGCATACCTTACTAGATCTCGATTTTCTACCTTCTCATTGATGGAATGTAGACCATTTAGGATCTCTTTGAATCGTCCATGGAGTTCACTTACCTTTTCATTTTCTTCCATGGAAAGGTTTTGGAGTTGGCTGAGAAGGAGGTCTTTCTTGACTGTCCGAGTATCTTGAGTTCCTTCATGGAGCTCAATAAGTTTGCTCCATAGGTCTTTGGCAGAGGTGAAAGGGCTAACCTTGATCAACTCCTCCTTGGTCATCCCGCATTTGGAAGGTGACCATCGCTTTTGCATCGGCTTCCCCCTTGCGAGTTTGCTCAGCCGACCACATTGAGAAGCCTAGATCTTTTCCCTCAGCATCTCTTGGAGGGATGAAACCCTCCTTCACAACAAACCACATACTGATGTTGGTCTTGAAATAAAACTCCATCCTTGACCTCCAATATGAAAAATCAGTGTCGTCGAAGAATGGAGGTCTGTTTGTACTGAACCCTTCTCTTCCCATGGTCATCGTTGTTAGCTCTCGGATGTTAAGCCGTTTGAACAGAGCCCCAGGCTCTGATACCACTTGTTGGTGCTTGGATGGCTAAAGAGGGGGGGTGAATGTAGCCAGACACAGAATTTTCACCTCTTTAAAAATTTTCTGCACTTTGATGGTTAGCAGCGGAAGCAAAGCAAACAGAAAATAGAGATGCAGAAATCAAAGAACAAATCAAAACTCTAACACGAGGATATACAAGGTTCGGGGATAACTTGCCCCTACTCCTTGGCGTGCCCATAAGGTGGGCGATCCCTTGATCGTCGGCAGATCAAGCCTCGGAAAATCCGGATAAATGAATCCTCCTTCTCGGTGGAGAAACCTCTCCACACAATGTCTTAACAGAGATGATGAAAAGTAAGAACAATGAAACAACCGCAAACTTACAGAGCACAATGCGAAGGAGAAACGTCTACAAAGCAATACTCACAACCCAGCACAACCTCGGCAAGAGTCTTCACTCAGCTCTTCCTTGTCTGCTTGTTGATCGCCTTGCAACGCTATCAAAACCTTCCAAGTGCTCAAGTTGCAGCAACAATAGAACCCTCAAGAGTGTATACAAGAGTCGCTTAAGCTTCAGAATCAATGAGAGTTATCACAAGAAGAGATTCGATCAAGAGCTGAAGAGCTGCCTTCTCTTCTTTGTCAGCCCACTCTTAACCTGCGCGCTGTTACTAGACGCTCCTCTGCAGCTCCCAGCTGCTCATCTGAGATAGCCCAGCTATCCTGACCTCTTCTGGACTCCTTGAGCTCTCCTCAGCTGAGCCCCAGTCGAGCCCCAGGTCAGCTTCCAGTCGTTGCCAGCAGCGCCAGCGTCCGTTGAAACCTGAGAAGGAGAAACAGCCAAACCTGATACATAGAAAGTCCCCATTTGACTCTCCTCCATTGTTTGAATCCTCCTTGTATCACCTGCACACTTAGCAGACACTTAGCAAATGTAATCAACTAGAATCTGTAAGCAGCAGAGAAATCACAGTGCAAGACAGACGCGATCAGAACTCTGACAGTGGATTTGAATTAAAGTTTACTGCTACTGATCGGTCACCAGACCGATCAGAGAGGACCATGATCGATCACCGGACCGATCAGGCTAAGCCCAGACCGATCAGGCTCCATCCTGATCGGTCCACAGTGAGAAAACTGGGATCACGACTTCTAGTGATCGGTCACCAGATCGATCACAGGTCGTGGATCGGTCACCTGACCGATCCACCCTTTTGTTGAGGGTTTCTTCAGCTTAGCAGGCCAAACCCACTGATCGGTCACCTGACTGATCAGGTTGTGGCCTGATCGATCTGGTGACTGATCAGGGCACTCCCTGACCGATCAGGATCCATCCTGATCGGTCATAATGAGGAACTCGCGATATTTGATCGGTCGGCCTAACCGATCAAGGTTCCTCACAGAAAGGCTCTGAAATCACTCTGATCGTTCACCAGAACGATCGGTCTGGTGACCGATCAGGGAGAGCTTCTGATCGTTCTGGTGAACGATCAAAGAGATTTCACCAGAACGATCAGAAGCTCTCCCTGATCGGTCACCAGACCGATCAGGAGCCGAACAGAAGCCAAACAATGTTTCTGTTCTCTCCCTGATCGGTCACCAGACCGATCAGACTTCTCTGGATCGGTCACCAGACCGATCCACAACAGGGAGTTCGTGCCAACTCCCTGATCAGTCTCCAGACCGATCCAGCTCCGACCAAAACAGCCCTGAGTCCAGAGAACAGCCTCCCTAGCCTTCTCTGACTCATCCTGGTCCCAGAGAACGAGCTCACATGCCCTCTTCGATCAGTACACGCAATGCTCAGTCCCCCAGACCAAGATTTCGTGCCCAGCTTCACTCACCGGGACTTCGTTCAACCTAGCTTCCCAAGCTAGGACCTGGTTTCACTCACCAGGATTTCCATCACCTGGCTTCCCTCACCATGACCCTGCTTCACTCACCGGGGTTTTCTAATCACCTGGCTTCACTCACCAGGACTCGGCTTCACTCACCGGGATTTCCAATCACCTGGCTTCACTCACCAGGACCTGGCTTTACTCACCGGTATTTCAATCACCTGGCTTCACTCACCAGGACCCGACTTCACTCATCGGGATTTCAATCAACCTAGCTTCACTCACTAGGGTTTCGTGCCCAGTCCACGACCAGGACTTAATCCGAATTCGCCAAACCAAACTTAAATCGTTGTAAACACCAAAACAACAATCGGGCCAGACTGCATCAACAATTACAAGTATGTGGCGGAGCTATAGGGGATGAAACAATCGCATGTGATGCGGTTCTTGTATTGCCAGCTACCATCGATTGTTCGTGTCATCCGATTGACCCGCCCCAACAAGGTTCGACGACTTGGTTACAAACCAAGCAGGTAATGTTGAAAAAAGAAGATTATTTTGGGTTTACTACATATCAAAATGTCGCTCAATTTTTCTTTGTTCGTTTTAAATGAATGTGTATGACCTTCTATTTAGCAATACTTAAAATTTGTATATTAGCAAGGTTACTTGCGTGGAAGATAAAAGGGAATTAAGTGACAAAAAAAAAGAGAGCATAAATGATGGAACTTCCTATGTAATTTTGTGATCCTATCCCTCCTTTTCCTCATCTTTTCCATGTTGGGGAAATCGACCCAAGGATGATCGGGAAGATCATGGTTTTGATGTGTGAGTGTGTCAATATGTTTAAGGTTAGGGTGTTATCTTGTTATTTGATATATGTGATTGAGTTTGCAGGACTTGGAGAATCACACATGGAGGACTTATCCGAGGGACGAGAGCCAAGGGAGGAGGACTCCAAGGGCAAGCGGGGAAGTGGACTTCAAAGGGCACACGTGAAGGGTGGCATGGAGGCAAGCCAAAGGAAGGCTTGTGTGCGCATCTGAGGGACGATAGCCGACGGAAGAGGTCTTCAAGGGGCAAGCCAAAGGAGTGTACCTGAAGGAACACGTGAAGGAGGGTCAAGGAGGGTCTTAGGAGTGAAAGTGAGTGATTGTAATAGTTGGGCAGTCAACTGGGAAAAAGGCAGTCGACTGTCAGCGAGAACAGAAACTCACAGAAAGTTTCTAACCCTGGATCAATCGACTGCCCCAGGGGCAGTCGACTGGTAACCCCGAAAACTAACCATTGGCTAGCAATTAAGGCTAGACCAGGGGCAGTCGACTGGTGTCGGGCTGGACAACTCGTGGAGTTGTCCTTTATTCTTATTTAAAGAGGACTTTTTGGCACGAGGAAGGCACGGTCCTTTATTGTACCAAAGTGCTGTTCGTGCAAGAAGTGCTCAGATCTTCCTCTCGTGTTTATTTTCATCTTGTAAAGAGGAAGAATACAACCTTGTAAAAGTTTTCTCCACCTTGAAGGAGATTTTCATAGTGGAGTGTGTGCTCGTGCGTGGATCCTTGGATTAGTCACCTTTCGGGGTGGATACCAAGTAAAATATGTGAGTTAGCATTGGGTCTTACATTTTTATTATATTGCTTGTATTGTGCTAACAATCTTGTAGAGAAAGTTCGAAAAAGTGCTATTCATCCCCCCCCCCCCCATCTAGCAAGCGCCACGATCTAACATTCCATTCAAGTAATCGAACACTAAGAATAACTGTGACTGTGGTGATTACAAGAAACAGATTAGGAATTCTGCTACCATTCTTGATCTTGTTTTGTGATCTTGTTAGAGTGTTCCTGAGTACTGTAGTTATTTACTTCTGACACTTAATCAGTCTCTCAGGCAGTATGGAACTCACGTTGGATTACTGCAAGTGATAATTGCACTTGGAGTATACCTGATTGATTTGTCACAAAAAGGGTCCTTTTTTAATCACAGGAAAGCATTCTATCATGTATTAAGAATCACAAAGGAGGTCCTATAGGCACTTATCTAGCATATAGTAACTCTGAGAGAAGGTATGTCCTGATGATTTGTGTGACCTCTTTTTCCATTCAGTGTGGTTATTTTTTAAGTGCATCTGTGAATGTGCATATCTATTATATATGTATATCCACTCGCATGTGCCCTGTGCCCGATGTTATAAGATTAGTAGTCAGTCTGTCAGTTGCTAGTTATTGCAGTATATGACAAACATGAATTGGAATGGTTGGTTCACAGTAACTGAGAATAGATAATGATGTGTGAAGTTAAATTTTGTTGTAAATGTGATCTCCTTTTCTCATCAAACTACTACAAGTAGACCCTGATGAATTTGGTCATGATGTGTTCTTTGGGTACTTAATCAATTTAATTAACCATAGACTCTGATGCCTAGGAATCTTTATCTACCCCTTGTGTTCCATTCTTGGATACTGCAATCGAACACCTGGTTTCTCTATTTATCATGTGAAAAAATCTTTGGATATAGCTGTGTCAGGCAGTTGGATCCACACCAATGTCAAATAATACTCGTGCACAATCCGAGCAACATAGGCATCAGCAATAGAGAACCATATGACAGTCAAAGTTAAGATGAATTCTGTGGTTCCACCTAAGTAAATCTTAGTTTGAGTGTTTTTGGGCCTATTCATTTTCAAGTGTGTTAGGACCTAAAAGGAATTTAGATATCTCCATAATGATATGATATTGTCCATTTTTGACCTAAGCCCTCATGGTTTTGCTCTTGGGCTCTCCCAAAATGTCTCATGCTAATGGAGATGTCATTATTCCTTATAAGCCTATGATCTTTCCCATGTGTTTTAGATGTGGGACTATGTTTGCAACCTTGCAACCCCAACAATCACCCTCTCAAACACAGGATCGCATGCCCGCCACAAGCGGAAACCCTTTCTGTTTGATGTCTGATCCTCAACCTACCTGGACTTTCTGCCCCTCGGTCCACCCGACCTATTAGGACTTCACTGCCTAGCCGCAACTAGGATTTCTCTGCATGGTGTTTGATCCTCTTAACTTGATCAAGACACGGAAGCACACACATCCTTTATTTAAGGTTTAACCCACATAGTTAGATCTGGATTATGAAGAGTGACTTGACTCTAATACCAATTATTAGGACCCAAAAAGAATTTAGATATCTCCACAATAGTATGATATTGTCCATTTTGGACCTAAGCCCTCATGATTTTGCTCTTGGACTCTCCCGAAAGGCCTCATGCCAATGGAGATATCATTATTCCTTATAAGCCTATGATCTTTTCTATATATTTTAGATGTGGAACTATATTTGTAACCTTGTAATCCTGCAACCCAACAAAGTGTATCACAAAATTTAAGTGATTTTACAAAAAGCCCATTGACTTAGAAGGATAAGGTGAGTTTTGGTCTATTGAGGATGGCTGAGTCTGATCATCTTTGTGAAGCGTATCCCCATGCTAATTTAGATGTTAAAATACCTCTTAAGGCTTCATGTTCTGTTTTGGCAACAATTATAGAGAAATATATTATAGCTATAATCAATTTGCGTGGAAACATTGTTGCTCAAGTGCAATCCACGCAGCCATATAATTACATGATTATATAATAATGTCTTGTTACATGCAGGGATATGCCATTTATTGTGCGAGTTAGTTATGGTGGGAGAAAGAGGCCACAACCAAGGGTTTCGTCCATGATTTACCTCCTTGATGTTGATTTTGGAATGGACTAATATGGGTGCTGGCGATGAACAGTATGTTGTTTTTTTATGACAAGCCCACTTCAACTGGCAATAAAGTATTGTGGCCGTAGTCTTCGTCATAGTGGCAAAGGTCATCGGCTCACGGAGCTACCTGAAAGAGGAATCAGACATTATCTCTTGCAGCTATCTTTAGCATCATCATTTCTATCCCTCTCCTTCATATAAGTACATATTTGCAAGCCAATGTAATATAGAATTGAAGGAAGACCAGGTCAAGAAATTAATGGAATAGTATAGAATTGAAGGATTTGTGATTGACAAGATTAAATTCTAATTGATGTGAAAATAGTTGTGATTGACAAGATTAAATCTCTCTTTTTATTATTCCCGCGTAATCATATTAACAACAATTAATATCTTCAATATTAAATTTTCGGTCACACCTCCACTTCAATACCTTCTATATAGATTTTGAACATTTAAAATCACGCGCAAAGCATTTACTGGTTGATTATATTTTCAATTCTAGCTAGAAAAAAATATGAATCAGACAGTAGATAAATTAAATCTAGGGTGATCGGTCCGGCCCCACGAAAATTTCCGTTTCCCACCGGTCATCAGGATAAATCGGAAAGCGCTCGCGATAGATAATCTAGAAGCCCAGCGTCCTAGGGTTCGCGCTTCAATTCTAGCTAGGATTATAGACAAGATCATTAAATTGCGTAGAGTATTTTTCTCCGATTAATTTTGGAGATAGATGGGTAAATTTGATGTATGCAACTTAGTCAAGTATTTAATTTATAATTATTTAGAACGGTAAAAAATTATTAATTAGTTTATAAAATAAATATAATCATTAAATATATAATCAATTAGTAATTACTTAAAAAATAATTAATTAATCTTAATATAACAATGAAAATTTTAAAAATAAGTAATTAATTTAATCATTGAATTGACAGATTAATTACGCTTTTACAAAATTTAATCGATTAATTATTGAATATATAATTATTTTATTAATTTAATGGTTGAATGAAGATAAGCATTAATTATATTCTTTTTAATTCTGAGTTTTATATGATTTTTAAATGAATGATAATGACTGTTAAAGTGATGTAAATCAGATGGACGAAAATTAAATATATCATTTGATAAATTACAAGGACCAAAATAACAGTTTGCAAATCTAATCCGCCAAGTGTTCATAGAAGTCAACGTCAACGATGGTCAGTAGGAGATGAACTCATCGCCAGGTACAAACAGAGAGGTTGCTTCGTCCTCTTCTACGCCTGTTGCTGTTGCCTCTTTCTTCTTTCTTTCCTCTCATTCAATTCGTCGTTCCCTTTCCCTTTCCATTTATTATCTTCCATTTTGTCGCCAAATCCTCTCAAAGCCAGAATTAAACAGGGAGAATTATTAGCAAATTTGCAGAAAATTTTACAAAGGGGATCGAGAAAGGAACGATCTTGGAGGAGTAGAAGAACAGAGATCATGAATAGCCTCTTTTCCACGGCGTCTTGGCGACGGGACGCGACTGGCGTCGGAGATCTGGAGATGGGGGCGACTGCCGGGGGTGCAGCCGGCGGGGCCAGCCTTGACAAATTCTTCGACGACGTGGAGGCGATCAAGGAGGAGCTGCAGGAGGTGGAGCGCCTCCATCGTTCCCTCCTCGACGCCAACGAGGAGAGTAAAACCGTTCACGACGCGTCGTCGGTGCGCGCCCTCCGTGGCCGGATGGACGCCGACGTGGCTGCCACCCTCAAGAAGGCCAAGCTCATCAAGCTCCGCCTCGAGTCGCTGGACCGCGCCAACGCGGCGAACCGCGCGCTCCCCGGATGCGGTCCCGGCAGCTCCACCGACCGCACCCGCACCTCCGTGGTCGCCGGCCTCCGCAAGAAACTGCGCGACTCGATGGAATCCTTCGCCGACCTGCGGAGCCGCATTGAAACTGAATACCGGGAGACGGTGGGCAGGCGCTACTACACGGTGACAGGGGAAGTGGCCGATAAGGCGACGGTGGAGGCGCTGGTGGCGACAGGGGAAGGGGAGCGTTTCCTGCAGCGGGCAATCGAGGAGCAGGGGCGGGGGCAGGTGGTGGAGGTGGTGGCGGAGATCCGGGAGCGCCACGGGGCCGTGGCGGAGCTGGAGCGCAGCCTGCTGGAGCTGCAGCAGGTGTTCATGGACATGGCGGTCCTGGTGGAGGCGCAGGGGCAACAGCTCGACGACATCGAGAGCAACGTCGGGCGGGCGGAGTCCTTCGTCCGCCACGGCACCGAGCAGCTCGGCACCGCTCGGGTCTACCAGAAAAACACCCGCAAATGGACCTGCATCGCCATCATCATCATCCTCATCATAATCCTCATCATCGTCCTCCCTACCGTCATCTCCCTCACCAGGAAGAAAAATTAATTAAATCACTCTTATTATTACCATTAATATTCCATTCTGCTCCTGTTTATTCGCTGTTATTGATTTTTGATATGTATAAAATATTTGTATAAATACAATATTTCATGGTGAGATGATTTGCTGATTTTCTTCTTGATTCCTTCTTCGTGGATGACGCCGTTTGATAGCGCGTTAACAATTGTTGAAGCAACGGCGTTGAAAAGTTCAACACGGAATGGGGGATTCAGATTTGGATTCAAAAAGATAATTAAAATCATCACTTCTGAATCAAGTTTCCATTCATGCAAGCACAGTCAATTAGTTCCAACATACTACCGAAATCAGAGGAGTTTCTGATTGCTCTCGGGCCTTTGTGCATCCATTTGCCTGCAATGACTCTGTGTAGTGGAGCTCAATCTGATGCAGCAAAAGGGGAGGTTTGGTGCCTTGGTGTAGTCTGTTTTTGACTGTTGGGCCTGCTTGGATTCTGTTTACATGGGCATCCACAAACTAGAAAGAAAATACATAGATCCCTGCTAATATCTATTGGATACAAGTGAATAATAAAAAAAAGAGGTGGGAGAGAAAGTGACTTTATTGTGAATGAGATTATAGTTTTACATTGAGAATTTCAAGATATATTGATTGGTTTAAATTGATTCACAAGTATGTTAGTTATAAACAAATGTATAGGGAGATATTCTCTCTCATGCGTGGGTGCACAAGGGAGGTTGCAAATCTAAGACCGATCGGGACAAAATTTATCCAAGCGAATAAACCACCGTTTTGCCACCTAAATATTTTTTTGCTTGTTGCTCAAATATAACAAATGCATTAATTGATAATTAATGCAGAATCTGTAATCTTCAGACGTTTTGATCTGGATGAGTTAATGCACAGTCACTCGAAACGTTTTGATCTGGATGGTTAATGGGTAGTAAATGACGTTAAGTACTACATAGGTCTAAACCCTATATAAAGAGATTGTGACCAAGAGCAAAGAGGGTAAGGAAAAGAGCAAATAATTTTCTTCCACATTCGTTCCCCAACTCTTCCGTATGTTCCCGTTCGATGGATTACCCGTGGTAGTGATCAGGTACTTTCTCAGTTCGTCACGAACAACCAGTGCTTGTATCCTGGAAAATAGACGTCTATTATAACCTCGAAGCATAGTCGAAGGAGAACAAATATATTTTAAGGAAACTGCATTACGCAGATTTCAGCAACCCTTGATCTCTAGCTCAGGAGATCCAGCTCGGGAGTCTCCAGCTTAAGAATCCAGCTCGGGAGTCTGCACAGACTCTGCAACTCGGGAGTCTCCAGCTCAGGAGATACAGAGCTGTAGGCTTGGGGGACTTATGTGTGGTGGATGTTGAAATTGTAGGCAAGCAGTTGACACCCTCACCGTTATTTTTGAGGGATACAGAACTGTTGGTCTTTGGAGTAGTTGAGTCCCCAGCATTCTGTCCACCCAGCCACCTATACTAGTGGTATTCGTTGGAGTGCGTACAGTTGTAACAGCCCTACCCACTTAGCCACACAAATGTGATGTGACGGTGGCTTGACTGACGTCAGAGGTACATCATATGCATTTATTGCACTATGGATTTTTTGTGTTTGCTGCATTTATATGAGCTATGATTGTTGCATTTGGTTAACATGCATATATGTTTTGATATTATGTTATCACTCTATTTCATAGATGCCTAGTTACTATTCTGTTTCCAAGAAACTTTATACTGTTGATTCTTTCTGCTTGTTATTGTTGGATCGGGTTGGACCGGCTAGAGGGGGTGAATAGACGGAATAAAAAATATGAAAGTGGAGGCACTCGTCTTTAAAAAAGAAACTTGGTCGCAACTGAGAACGTTGCTTCCAAGGCAGTGGACGCTCAATAAAAATCTCCTTGTGGCGGAGAAGCCTTACAAAAATAGCACGCTAGACTTTTAGAGAGATTACAATTCAATTGATTCATTTAATTCTAAATTCTAAGTCTATTTATAGCCTAAGAGAATAAATCTGGATTGTTGATTGTTGAGGAATTTTCTCTTGGCCGTTGATCCATGGATGTAATCTGGATGGTTGATCTTGGATGGGATTAACCTGCATCCATTGGATCTGATTAAAGGATAAAGCTTTATTCTTTATGAGATAAAGGAATTTTTATCTTCTGCTCGAGATTGCTATTGTATTCTCCAAGTAAGAACATCGGCAAGAATAAATTGTCTCCGACCTTTATCCCAATTGGTAAGCTTGGCAGTCTCTGTTCTCGAGGTATTGGGTTCAATTCCTCTTAGCAACAATTTAATCTTTCTTTTTCGGGCGACTAGCCTTTTGGTTCTTCTGCTCGCAACAGATAAATAACTTTATCATCTGCTCGCAACAATTTTAATCACATCTCCTTCTTATCCCAGTCAGTAAGGTTGGTGATATACGCAGGCGAGGTTGTTGGTTCGAATCTTCACAGTAACAAATAAAATTCTTTTTGTTTTAGGTGCCTGGTTTGACTTGGTCAAACTGACCAATCTTTTGGTTCATCTTCTGGGTGATTTCCGGCCAACCGGAGTTAGGCTCACCCGAACCCGACTCTGGTCTTTCGCCCCTCGAGCGTCCTTCCTCCCGGCTTCTCGTCCCTCAGACATCGCGCACGTCCTTCTCACTCCACCGGCGTACTCTTCCGCAGCTTTCGCGTCCCTCGGATTGTATCGAGCCCGTCGGCTCACTTCCCCGCACAATCCTTCTCGTCCGCTACGTCTTACGCTCGACTTCCTCCGTACCTAAGCTCCTGCACACTTAGCAAAGGGATTAAACATACCAAGACCTAACTTAACCTGGTTGATCACATCAAAACTTACTGGGGCACCAACAGAATACACTCATGAGAATTGAGGAGTATCAGGGAGAGTCCTGAGTGAGATATGTCAATGCTTACACGAATGACAGTTCAGTTCAAGTACATCGTGTCTATGTCAGCTAGTAAACAAACAGATCTTCACAAAAGAAAGTTAAAAGTGTAAAACCTACCTATCCTATACTAGACTCAACTGCTGAATGCAATCACATACCCTGTTTCTATTCATGAGGGGGGGGGGGGAATTGTTAGATACAAGTGAATTAAAATGGTGGAAGAGAAAGAGACTTCATTATAAATGAGATTTTAGTCTCACATTAGCAGTTTCAAGGCATATTGGTTGTTTTAAATTAATTCACAAGTATGTTAGTTATGAACAAATTCATGGGAAGAAGTTCTCTCTCACACGTGAGTGCGGAGGGGGGGGGTGCAAATCCAGGGCCCGAATTTACACTAAACCAAGTTGACTCGTGTGTGATCATGACCTGCACGCGTCGAATGCAGGACCAGTCAGGGCAAAATTTATCCAAGCGAATGAACCATCATTTTGCCACCTGAATAGTTTTTTACTTGTTGCTTAAATGTAACAGATGCATTAATTGATGATTAATGCATAATCTGTAACCTCCAGACGTTTGAATCTGGATAGGTTAATGCGCAATAACTCTAGATGTTTTGATCTGGATGGTTAATGGGCAGTAATGACGTTAATTACTGTGTAGGTCTAAGCCCAATATAAAGAAGTTGTAACCAAGAGCAAAGAGGGTAAGAAAAAGAGTAAAAATCTTCCATGTGTTCCCGCTCAGTGGATTACATGTGGTAGCAATAAGGTACTTTCTTAGTTCGCCATGAATAACTAGTACTTAGTTGTGTACGTGGTTCCGCTGTTGTATCCTAGGAAATAGACACTCATTATAACATCAAAGTACAATCGGAGGAGGATAAATCTGTTCTAAGAAAACTGCATTACACAAGCCTCAGCAACCCTTGATCTCCAACTTGGAAGATCTAGCTCGGGAGTCTGCATAGACTCTGCAACTTGAGAGTCTCCAGCTCGGAAGATTCAGCTTGGATGTCTCCAGCTCGAGAAGTCCAGCATGGAAGATCCAGCTCTGGAGTCTTTGGCTTGAGAGATCCAGCTCGGGAGATCTATCTCAGGAGTCTCCAGCTCAGGAGTCTACACTCTACATACAAGGCAGCTCAGGTCTTTCAGACCACTCAATAGATAAGTTAAAATTAATTATATAATTTTAATTTATTTTAATAACTTTAACAATATCTCCAACAATATCCTCGGCTAATCTATTCCTTGAAATTAAGAGATAGTATGCTGATAAACTTCCCAACTCAATGTCACATTGCGAGTGCTCTGATCTGGTGCATGTATTATTAAGTGCATAGTTACATAGATAAAGGATAGCTTACAGTCATATATCCGGCGTTGCCGGCATCGAAATGGAACTAAACCTCAACAGACGAGACCGTTCAAGAGACACCTAAATCATACAAGAGGTCCATTTGATGTCTCATCCCTGTCTCTCTCTGTTTCGCTCCTTTGTTTTCATTCATACAAGGAATTCCATAAGGAGATAGTTTGCTGTACGTACAATGCTTCGTTGCATACTCTACTGGTCGTGCCACAAGTTGTAGGTTAACTAACCAAATTAAATTTTCTAGACAGCAAAATATATATAGGCTCACAACACGAGTATATATCCAAGCTAAGCTAAGATTTTGTCCGTGCACTACAACTTTAAGATACACGACACTGCTTCCAACTTCCAGTTCTTGGTTTGCATGCCATTGAATATTTCAATTTGAGCTCTAGCCATCAACTAGCTCGAATTGCTTAGCGTTTGAGCTCTCTGACAGCTCTCTACGTTGTATTTAGGGTCCTCATCCTAGGAATCTTGCGATTGAGGCAAAGTTCTAGTGATCCGATCCATTAACTGTTGGCTAACTGCTGCATATTAGATTTTTTTTTTTTTTTTTTTTTTGCATACTTCTTTCTAACAGGGCAGTTACCATATTCTTTTCTCATTTTTAATTACCACTATACTAATGAAGCACTATTATGTTTTCCCCTAGCTACATCGATCATTAATTTCTCATACTTCCCTCATCACCATCATGAATATAATCCAACATGGCCCCCCAGCTGGCTCTTTAGTTTGTAGCGAACTGTAGCTCTCCATAGGCGGGACCAAACACCAAACATACAAAGGCAGTCAAGACGTTGCAGGAGTACTCCTCAAGATGATCGTCGTCGATCGAGCTACCTAGCTAGCTAGCTCTTGATCTGCTAGCTATCCAATCAATCCATCACGAGGGCAGACATCAAGATCCATAGCGATGGAGACGTATCGATCATATCACTGGCGCTGGCCAGCAATCAATTCGTACGCACAAGCTTGACGTTCGCCTATAACGCAACCCTAACTCCGATCGATCTCGTGTTTACTTGAGGATGAAACGAGAAATCTGCGACCCGAGCACATGGCTGCATTCATGCCGGTTCTCAGGCTTTTCTTTTGCTGCAGCATGATTAGTCTTTGAGGACGACCCGTATTATCCTGATTGGCTTCCTCGTCTAAGCATGCTTTTCCCGCCTGAAAATTCCACGATATCGAGGATTTCGATTCGCGGAAAGGGAAGATGCTCAGTCAAACGCATCGATCGTTATGCAGTACTATTGTTTACTTTTGACAAGAGCAGAAGTAGTACCATCATTGATTCATTCTGATCCCTTTCACGGAATTACATACATACTACGTACTAGCTATGTACCAGAAGTTATTGGGTATTCAGTACTTCACCGATTCTGGCCAGGTCAAGTTGATGGCAATATACAGAACTCATTTGGGTAGTTTCAGAGAATGCCAATTTCCTACGAGATCATGTCATAGCAAATGATATGGATCACATGACTAGGGTTTGGAGTACTTCATGTCCTAGGGCAGTCAACTAACCATCGGGTGATTTGGCACGCCTTGATTTTTCACTCGAGTTAGTAGGGGTGAGCAAAAATTCGGAAAATCTGAATTAACCGAACCAAACCGACCGAATTTTGGAATTCGGTTCGGTTAATTCGGTTTTCGGTTTTTTTCTCAAAATTCGGTTCGGTTTTCGATTAATTCGGTTCGGTTTTCGATTTTGAATTTTGTAATTCGGTTAAACCGAATAAACCGAATAAGAATATTAATTTAATTATATTTATTTAAAAATTTAATTAAATTAAATCTTATTTTTTTAATTAAAATCGAATAAAATTTTAAAAGTTCGGTTAAATCAGTTAATTCGGTTAAAAGCCGAATTAACCGAGATTTTATCGGTTCGGTTTTCTCGGTTTTTATTAAGAAATTCGGTCGGTTCGGTTTTTTTGAAAAAGTTCGGTTTATTCGGTTTTTGGTCTATTCGGTTCGGTTCGGTTTTAACCGAATACTCACCCCTACGAGTTAGTAGTATAAAAATCTATAACAACCTAATACTTCTACTTTTCCTATAATATTTTCAGAACTCGTGATCCTCCACCTATGTATTGAGGTGCAAAGTAGCTTCTGGTAAGGGCTTTGGAAGTTTCCAATTCTATGCATGATCTAGTCGGTTTTGGTGGACATGGACCCCCGTCGGGTAAGGAGGGTCGGGGTATAGGTTGGACATGATCGACTGGACTTCAAAGAAGGATGAGTCCAGTTGGACAACTAATCAATAGTCCATTAGAGCATCATAATTGGTGATGCCTCGATCAGGTTGGGAAGACTCTTGATGGACCAAATAAATTGGTTCCGGTCAGACGATTAAGGGAGCCTAGCATGGACCGGTCGGACGGTCTAGTCGATCAAGAGCACAGGATGAGCCACTAAGCTGACATATTTTTGCCAACCGAATGGATATGGCCAATCAGACTGTGAAGGGGTATGCGTCCAGTCGGACTTCTAAAGTTCATATGAGGAAAAACCTCACCCCAGCCAACAATAGCCCAAGCAGTACTGAAACCAGAGTAATAAATCTAGTTATCCCACCGAGCTAATGGGTCATTAAGCCCGCTATTTGGGTAGCACATTGTGCCCGATATCCCCAAAACTCTCCTAAAAAAGACTCGGCCAAAAACACAATTATCATAAAATATGTGAAAGCATATCTCGTGTAAGATAGACATTAAACGCCCGGTAATCATTAAATAGTATTGACATGACTCTTTTATATATGAGATATTGTGATTTGACAACTTCATTAATGTTGATGTAGCATCACATTGGAGTGGAGATTATGAAAGGTGTTATAAATAGGGGTTCCTCATCCTCAGTGCAAATACGCTTACAATTTTCTCTGCAACTAGTTCATTTCACTTTCTGTTCCTTTTGTTGCTTCCGTGTGTTAAATTGATTGTCGAAGTAGCTATGCTGGGACCCCCCCAGCTTGCTTATAACATTCCGTCTTTGAGTATTTTTTTAGTTGCTTGTAGGTCTTCTCGTGATCAGCATTTCCGCCACATAATCAACATTTCATAGCTCATCGCTCACCGACGAGATCAAATTTGACACCGTCTGTGGGAATAGCAAGCTTGATGACAATGAACAGCGTTGGGAAGATGACCACCATTATGCTGTCACAGAAAGAGTACTTCGAATTACTTAGCAGCAAAGGCACAATCAATGGCGCAAATGCCGCAAACGACCAATCTACCTACTTCAAACGTCTAGGCCATATCAGTGGTTGAGCCACAAGAAGTAGTCGATGGAGGTCGGCCAGAACACCGCTTATAATTTCCGTGGGCTCTCATCCAATCAGACATTGGGGCGCGGCTAGATCTGAGCAGACTCAAGGATCTTCGTCAGGGAATACTCCAACTTAGGACCCGAAGAAAGGCAAGGCTCTGATCAAACATAGCTCACCCGAGCGACTGAGTATCCCCTTCTCGCAAGAAATTTTAAAGGATAAGTTACCTCGTCATTTTTTAGAGCTATCAATCGAAGAGTATGAAGGGGCGACATTCTCGAATTTTTGAACCATGTCCGAAAATTCGAGAATGCCGCCCTGCTCCACCAATACACCGATGGTATTAAGTACAGAGTATTTTTGACGACACTCTCTAGCTCAGCACAAAGATGGTCCAATCATCCCGCTAGGAGTCCATTCATAGATTCATGGAATTCAAAAAAGTTTTCCTCCCAGCATTTTGTCAGCAGAAATCGATACCACAAGACCAAAGTCAATCTGTTCGCTTTAAAGCATGGACCAAAGGATCAAGAGATTCAATTAGACTACAATGGATGTCCCCTGTGCTACCGCCAAAATATTGGTGAGCGTCTTTTCGCGGGAACTATTGGATGGAGATTTTTTCTGATCCATGAAAAGAAAACCCCCTAAGGATTTGACACCCTCTTGGGGCATGCCACCAAGTACATCAATGTTGAAAAAGCCCAAGCCGCTCGAAAGAAAGAGATGCCACTACTCCGACCATCAGTCCTGAGCAAAGAGCTTCACTGTCGTCTGGACCTCTAAGGGGGCCTATGCCGATTAATCCAGTCACAGCTTTAGGGTCCATCCACATCCAACACGTGGAGGTTGCTCGGATATCTTTTGTCGAGCCTCATTGATGGATACCATCATTCTGCTCCTACCATCACACTAGAAGCCACAACACTCAGGTCTGCCAGTAGTACACTCAAGACATGAGTCAATCGCCCCACAGGGGGTTTCAATACCAAATTGACCCCCATCAAACAACAGAAGAAATCATAAACAAGGAGGGCCCCTTAGACAGGGTCCCCCCAATGTCGGTCGGCAAACACTTGTCACTCCTCAGGAAGCTGCATATCTGATAGAAAATCGAACAGAACCTTCCCTCTACGGCGAACATCTGAAGCATTGGTACAAGACCTACACTGCCACCACAATCTATCAACCAATACGGCCAGCAATGCCTATATAAAAGAAAAGACATAACATCACAACAACCAAAAGTCATGTATCAGTATGACTCAAAGTTGCTTTGTTACCTATTCCATTATGAACCGCAGACTTTTTAGTCCATCATATTCCTGCATTTACGATCCACGTAACTGTATTGATACTACTGAAGGGTGTTCTATTTGCTCGCAGTTCCCGTTTGATCCCTAATAAAGCAAATCTTGGTTTTCGTTTCCCTTGTGATGGACCTGGAAGAGGGGGGACATGTCAAGTATCCTCCTGGGAGACAACCAACTGAACTGGGCCTCCATGGCACACAAAAGTACATCGCAAGACACAATGGAAACAAATCAAAACATGAACACGGAAATACAATGTATCGTCAAACACGACCACATCAAACACAAGAGGCCTCAACATGGGAGAGTTGGGGTAAGCTACCGAGCACTCCCAACGATCATCCTGAAATAAAAACAAGGCTAACAAGGTGAGTCCAAAGAACTTAGAGAATACATATATCTGATATGCATAGTAAGCTACACTAGCAGTAAGAGTCTAGCTGGCACAATCTCAAATGTAGTAGTAGAAAATGCAAAACTGAGGTATTATAATGGTAAGACATACTAGTGTCAGGTTATCTCAGTAACATATAGGTCAATAACCCACAATACCCCTCCACGGGTAAAATAAGGTCACCGGACTAAATACATAACATAATTTGTATGTGCATGTTAAACAAATGCAACATCCAAATGCAACATACACAAATAAATGCAATCCATGCATCATGCACATGATATAATGACATGGTCATCCCTGTCACTAGTCAGCCATCGTCATAGGTCAAAAGTGAGGATGCTAGAGGAAGTTCTCATCCAGGTGTAGGGCTATGACAACTTTACGCACTCTGTCACTACTGATCTCGAGTGACCGAGTGGACAAGATGTTGGTGAAGTAAACATTCCTACCATATGTCATATGGAGGAGATAAATCTCTCAACCCCTCGTATCACCAAAAAGAGGAGGGACCCCTACCTGCTACCACGCTTCGGTATCACTACCCATGAGCGATCGAACGGAACAGTACAGAGAAATTGTACACACTTGGAGGAGTCCCTGATGGCTACCACACACCGAAACCACTGCAAGAGAGCAGAGTCTCGATAAGGCAACTGGACACACCTTCCTGCAGCAACTACCCATGAGTGGTTGTGTGCACACAACGTGATCTGATGACCCGACTCAACCATAAGGGAGCCCAGGGTCGCCAACTATGCAATAGTGCAAGTATGGTGTATATCACTAAACGCATGCAACATCCTCCTGAAAGACCTCCATAGAATATATGGTATGCACATGTCTAAGTCGTAAATCATGATCTAGAAATAAACTACCAGTATATATGCAGGATTACTAGTGATCAATACATGCCGTGTACGTATTATACAGAAGTAAACATAATCATCTCAGAGTCAAGCTACAAGTATCTAGTGGAGATATACAAGAACAGATAAGTAGTAAAAACTTACTTCTATCATAACAAACCATGCATATAAACTGTGATAATATCTAAAATAGATAAGTCGAAAGTACCCGCCTCTAATGCAGAAGTTCGAAAGCGAAGAGAATCCATATCCAAAATAATATCCACACGAACTCAAGTCAACGACCTGAACATAGGCATAATTCAGATTAGTTATTTACACAAAAGTAGGTAGCTAATCTACTACTAACCCGAGTTAGTAGTATTCATAATTATCCTAGGCATTTATAAAATGATTAACACTTAATTAATCGAAATGTCATGATGATTAGGTTTAATAGGTTTAAAATTCATATTCAACCTATCACCAACATCTTCATCAACGCTCACGACCAAGAGATAGGAAACAAAATAAAACTCCCTAAATAGATTCTCCAACCAACCTGCCACTTAGCCCCCGAGGCTATGGTGCAGCGGTAGGGTGGCTAATCGCTATCCAAGGCATCCGCGATTCGATCCCTAGCTACGGTGTATTTTATTGGAATTTTTCCACCAAATGAGGCGCGAACCCTGGGACATTGGGCTTCTAGACCGCCCGCCGCGAGCGCTTCCCGATTTAGCCTGGTGATCGGTAGGAAATTTTTATGGGGCCGGGCCGGTCACTCCAGATTCATTTGTTACCTGGTCCAACATCCAACCATCCTGCCACTTGATCAGCTAACAGTTTGACCCAATACAACCTCAGCTCGCGTAAGGTCAATACTAATCCCATCCATGTTGTAGATGAAAGCCATAAGCACAAATCAACACCCACAGCAACATGGAGATGAACAAGTTCATATTCAAAAAGAGCTCACGGCCAGAATCCAATACACTACTACAACCAAACAAAGCTCAACAGCAAGTCTATAGAGCAAAGAACACTGAACCATCTCAAAGGAGCTCACATCATAATTCAAATAAGAGAACAGAGCTCAAAACAAGGCATTCAAAAACCATGAACCGAGCATTCATTATCATCACAATATGTAGGATTTGATTCTAACCCAAAATCTAATAAGTTGTTATTTACATCAACACCGTCAACAGAAACCATCCCTCCTCTGCCTGATTAGATGGAAAAAATTCGAAAACAAATCATTCACAGATCAAAAGAGGAAGAACGAAAGAAGAATCCAAGATCTATACCATTAGCAATAACCATTCAAGAATATTCCGAATCAAACAATACTTACCTGGACTGGAACCAGTAGCTTCCCTCTGCCCTAGATCCGGCAAGACCGCAACAAAGGAAATGGAGACAACCAAACACAACACCCTATTTGAGCTACCTACGAAGCTAGGACACCCATGAGTCCTCGATCGACCATCTATACCACGCCGAAAACCCTAAATCTCATAATCGACCCAGATCAGCTGCAATTAGAGGGGGATAACAAATCCAAATTAGCGGAATTGGGAGAGAATCTTTGCCTGAAATCTATCCTCTTGTGTTGAAGACCTTCGGGGAACAAGATCTGAAGGATCGTCGGCAACGGTTGAAGGTAAGAAGAAGAAGAAGGAGAAGGAAGATCGGCGGAGGAAGAAAAGAAGGTGTCGCGTGATCAAATCTGTGATCGGCCGAAGAATGAGGAAGAGGGAAGATATAAGGGTTGGCCATTTTGCATTTAGCCCCTCCATTTTGGCCAAACCAATCTAGGCCCTCCAATTTCATATTTTACACGCTAGTTCCTGAATAGCCCAACCAAGCCGCTCCGGCTATAAACGAAGAGAGGGAGAACCAATGTAATGCCGCTCAAGGGAATGTAGGTGTTATCTCCGGAGGCCCAACTTACGGACGCACAAACAGAGCATTGAAGGTGCACGCTCGTCGGCTTGAGATCCATGAGGTAAAATTGAGCTAGACACAAGAACAAGGTCCACAAATCAGTTTGGAACTACAAGATGTACAGGGGATAGAAATTTCTCATGATGACTCACTGATCATCAAAGTTGTTATTACCAATTACAACGTTTACCGTACCTTTGTAGATACAGGGAGTTCAGTAAACATCATCTTCAAGAAAGTCTTTAACTAGTTGCAGATTGAAGTAGTTGAGTTGCAACCAGTGGCAACTCCGCTATTCGGCTTCACAGGTAATGAGGTATAGCCGCTTGGACAAATCAAATTGGTTGTTCCCCTTGGAGAAGAGCCCCTAAAGAGAACTTGCCAAATTATCTTCCTGGTCGTGGATGCCTTGATGGGTCTCGAACAGGTGTCACAAGTGAGCCTCAAATTTAGAATTTATAACTGAAAACCCTTGCTAGCAAGATTAAATGTAGAATAGGGATCTCGGGTCATATTTTTTTCCAAGGACTAGTCGTGAGTATTTGAATCAAGCTTGAAAGTTATTTGTCGTCAAATGATTTGGGTTTTCGAGATAAAATGGGGGTTTTATTTTGCAAGTAAGAACGAAAGTAAAATTTGAAATGGAATTGACTTAACTAAGTAAAGTTAAACTAGATATTGCAAGAATTGAACTTAAACTTTAGGAAAATTGAACAAGACAATTTGAAATCGGAAATATAAAACTGATATCTATTGTAGAGATGAAACTAAAATTGTATCTAAATTCAGAAATAAGGAATTAAGGGAGTGTTTGGGAGAGCTTCTGCTAGCTGCTTTTTAGCTTCTAGCCATGCAAAAGTGCTTTTGAGTGTTTGGGAATGTCAGATTCTGCTTTAACTTCTGCAACTTTTACTCAAAAGCTAGAAGCAACAATTTGATGCTTTTTTCTGCTTCTGCTTTTTTGCTTATGGTGCAGAATTAAAAGTTGACATTTATACCCTTAATAAATTTATTACTTTACATAATTACCATCCTATTTTAAATAAAATCTTATATTTTTATATAATTATATTTTCAAAAAAATTATACATATTTGTATAAATTTATATAAATTTATTATTTTATTATTTTTTATATTTTATTAACTTTATATTTTTTTAAATATATATATTATTAAAAAATAATTTTGATATAATATTTAAAAATAATATTAAATATATAAAATATTATAAGATCATGTATCAAAATTATATTTAAATAATGAAAAAAATTAATTTTGATAGTTTAAGGATATTATTGTCATTTAATTAAAAATTAAGCTTAAAAGTGATTATTCACCAAACACTCAAACTTTACCTTGTATCAGCTTTTGACTTCTATTTCCAAACACTGTATACTTTAGCTTCTTACTAACTTCAAGATAATCACTACAAGAATCACTTTTCAAGAAGAAAAGCTCTCCCAAACACTCC